>CM033363.1:14133549-14733549 GCA_019395295.1 Osmanthus fragrans
ACTTGTACAGAATTATTCATTTACTACCTGGATGACATCCACTCACAAATAAGGGGGAACCCACCTTTTTTTTTGCATTGTTTATTCACTCGGGTCCCATTACATGTGAGTGGAGGTCATCCAATTGGTAATGAATAGTTCTGTACAAGTAGTTTAATTCTAATCTATTAGACTTGAGAATCTTTTTAACATCTCAATGTCAAAAACATGGACTTTTTATCAAATAAATGCACTCATTTTACCAAGCAGTTATATTGGAGCAATCCATGTTAACATATTCGTTTAAATTTTATTTTCAACGTACTCTATCACGTGGATCACATCAAAACTTAACACGTGCATATCTTTTAATAAATCAATTATGATAAGATTTGAGATTTGAACTCCGATCTTTGTCTTACTTTAATTTTATGTTAATCATTTTATCTAAAAACTTAATATTATTCTTGTAGGTCACACCTATTGATTTAAATCTTTATTTTTTTGAGGGGAGAAACAAAGGACTTCATTAATTCAAATTGCCACGAACAATAAGTGAAAGAAAAGAGAGGCAAACACAATCAATCCCCGTGGCTTCTGTTGTGCTTTCAAATTTCTGTTGGCTGCTCCACTCATGCAATCGAGTATGCTTGGATGAGACTAACTCTACATATTTGGTGGCCATTTGGCGTTCAAGTTTCTGTGGAGTTGGCTTCCGGTTTGAGATAGGTGTTTAGGTTTACTTTTATAGATGGATTGTGTTGTCACTCACATCTACAAAGAGGACAATCGAGTGGCAGACTGCTTGGCCTCTAGAACTCCTAGAATTGTGCTCTTACATGTTGGTGGAATGCTTCACCTTTCTGTTATTCATTTATATCAGATGATATTCTTAACCTACCTAATTTAGGTGTCGATTTTGCTTGATTTGAACATTTACATAATTCTTTTTTTTATCAATTTGAATGTTATGGTACTAATAAATGATGAGAACGTTATAGAGCATCTCAAATGATTACACTAAATTTGGTGTAACTTTTGCGCCAAATTTTGTGCAATTCGATGTAATCTCTCCAATGGTTGCACCAATCATTGGAGATATTTTTAACGCTAAAAATAAGGATATAGATGGAACAAAAATTTGGAGTATAAGAAAATAAAGGGCAAAATGGGGAATAATGAATTACACCAAATTTGATGTACCACTGAAGATAGTCTTAGAGAGGTATCAACGTCGTTGTAACGTCCTAGTGTACTTATTGATTCCTATCATCCAATCTTACGATTTGAAAAGTAGCCATTTCATTTTCCTGAGTTAATGTTACAAAACAGACCACACACAGAAGGGGTGGGTGGGGGGATTTTTTTGATATTTTTTTTTCACAACATGGGTCCCACCATTTGTGAGATTTCTGACACGCTTCATTTTCTGTACAAATAGTTTTGCACTATATATATTTCTTGTCATTTGACATGCCCAGTTTTACAATGATAGTCTCTAGGTTTTCCCCTTTTACTTGTATTGATGTCCAAAATTTTGAAGTGGGAGCATATTTATTTTCAAGTGAAGATGTGAAGACAAAGCGGAAAAAACAAAAAACAAAACAAGTGGAGTTGACCTTAAATATTGCTTCGCAAAATGGTATTTCCTGAAATTAATTGAATCAAAAAACGAATCAAGAATTTTAGAAATAATTTGAACAGCTGGCTTTGGTAAGTTTCATTACATAAACACAAACAAAACAAAATAAATAAATAAATAAATAAAATGATTGGTTTATATCCCCCCCCCCCCTCTCTCTCAAATTAGCTAGCTAAAGTCAACCACGTGCGGAAGAACTCACAGAAAGTTTTATTAAAAAAAAAAAATGAGTTGTGCTAAAAGAACAGAGGCGGGGACATGGCATTTGACAGGAGGCCGAGGTCCCAGGTCGGGGACAGTGCATTTGACAGAAGAAATGTTTGGTTGTGTCAACAAGTTAGTTTGAAATTTTCTATACTTTTCTTTTAGAGTTTTGCTACAACAATAGGGCGGGGACACGGCATTTGACAAGGGGTCAAGGTGTCTTAACTAATTCTTAAATGTATTTTATTTTATTAAATATTATAAATTTTTACATGGTATGTTCATGACAACATCTCAATAGAACAATGATCAATTTTACAAAGTATCTAATCCATAATCATGTTTATTGCTACCTTATTCAATATATCAAACTTTTCTTTAATGATGAAATTTTACGAGAATGTATTTAACTTTCCATTCGAGAAATATTTAATGTAGATGAGTAATTTTTCTATTATTTTGTATACGTACTCTGAGATGGTAAGTAGATTCAAGTCTTTACTATACATTATGAGAGCCAATGACTTGTTTTAAAAAAAAAAATACTAAAATAATTTCTTTAATATAGTTTTTAAGTATTGTGTTCTTGACAGACTACAAACGGGCCCTCCACTTGAAACGTTTCTCAGCAATTAATAGTGGAAACAATAATTGTAGGTGAAGCCATGAAGGAATGAACAAACAATTTGGGAGATTAATTATATATGTTCCTAATTTTCATCACTTAAGAATAGTGTGCACGTTTGGCTAAGCTTTAAAAAAACTACTTTTAAGTAAATAATTAATTTTAAAAATAAATAAACATTTATTTGTCAAAGTTGAAATAAAACAAGTTACTTATATTATATGGGATGTAACTCATTTCTTATTTTTAAAATAAGCAATTTTTATTTTATAAGTAAGGAAATTTTACCGAAAAGTAGCTTAAATTTACGTTTAAGTACTTAACATATTGTTACATTTATTGTTAAATTCAGGGGGAAAACGTGTTTTCATTAATGTTCACTTTGGAACACTTCCGCGACATGCATATGTTTGATAGATTGTTCTAGATAAGATTAAATACGATAATGACAATTTTTGTAATGTGTACGCTTGTTTTCTTTAATCGTGTTTAATTCTTTATAGTCCCAATATTATAATATACTATACAAGTATCTTAGTCTATAATTATCAAGTATTTATTTAATTACGTACTTCTAGAATAAGCAGTACATTCCTTGTGAAATCAGCACAAAACTTACTTGTAAATCTTAATAAATCCTTCAATTCAAACATATATTTTGGACAAAGGTCGACACAGCCATGTTTAATGATCTTGCACGTCGATCAATTCCAATTGCGTCTGTGGATAAGAATGAGAGTAACAGTTGAACTGATCACGTGCGTGTCACATAGGATTGAGTTGCAAATATCCCACCCCACCCTACCCCCCCTCTTCTCTATTCATCCTGCTTATATATGCGTGTACATTATAAGCAAATAAGCAATGCAACTAGGATTACATATATTACTATATTAAGACTAAAAGGGGGAGTTTTAGAGAGAGAGAGAGAGAGAGAGAAAGATGGCAAGAGAGATTGTGAATGTAGAAGTGGAGGAGATGTTGAGTGAGTCATTAGCATATTCTAATGAAGCAAATAAATTGCCATTTTTGTCATTAAATCATGTCTCTTTTGTCTGCAAATCTGTCAAGAAATCTGTGCAGTTTTATGAGGAAGTTCTTGGATTCGTCCTAATCAAGAGACCCTCTTCTTTTGACTTTGAAGGAGCTTGGTACGTAGATTCATATCTATATGTGTGTGTGGTTGTGTGTTATCATGTCTAGTCGAATGCACCAAAGAAAATTTTTCGACTCTTGGTGAGAATTTGATTACTAATCCAATTTGAATTTAATTTGTAGGTTGTTCAACCATGGAATAGGAATCCATTTGCTTGAAGCTGCAGAAAAAGTTCCTAACAAGAAGGAGAGAAT
The DNA here is from genome assembly GCA_019395295.1 of Osmanthus fragrans. Taxonomy (NCBI): domain Eukaryota; kingdom Viridiplantae; phylum Streptophyta; class Magnoliopsida; order Lamiales; family Oleaceae; genus Osmanthus; species Osmanthus fragrans. Next base: position 14,137,350 of record CM033363.1, read on the forward strand.
AAATCCAAAAGACAACCACATTTCATTCCAATGCTCAGATATGGAGCTCATAATCCAGAAATTACAAGAAATGAAGATAAAATATGTGACAGCAGTGGTTAAAGAAGGAGGCATAACTGTGGATCAATTGTTCTTCCATGATCCAGATGGTTATATGATTGAAATTTGCAATTGTCAAAATCTACCAGTTCTTCCACTTTCATCCTGCCCTCTTAAGAAGCTACCAAACCCTATTCCTAATCCTACAATGTCGTCTCTCTACAGTGAGTTCTATACAATTTCTAATTAATTTCTTTGATTTTATCACATTATTTTAACATGATAGTAGAGTAAAGAAAGATCCTGAATTCAAGTTTCGTTCATTTAATTTCTTCTTTGCAAGTGATAGAGTGACTGTTAATCAATAAATGTTAATTTGGTAAATCACAGGGAACGAGATGTTGTGCAACAGAGAAGTAGAAGCTCTGATGTTGGAGAATTTGGCTGCGGAAATGATGGACATTTCAATTTGACTACATTTTTTACAAGAATATTGTAAAATATATGTATGTAGAGGAGCAAGAATTTTAATTTGTAAGGAAATTATATATGGATTATTTATAAGGAAATTCCTTACTTATAAGGAAATAAGCAAGAATTTTAATTTGTAAGGAAATTATATATGCTTTATTTATAAGTAAGAAATAGGTATGACATGACCTCTTTCGAAAAAAAATAGTTGGTAAACCATAACTATTATCTGAATCGTGATCATCATTGATGAATATCCCTTGAATTGAATATAAAATACTCTATAAATTAATAAATATTAATTTATCAATAAATTAATAAATTGTTCATTTATCGATAAACTAATTACCACTCTAAAATAATATTTTTTCTCGACCCTACAACATTATTATTTTATTGAGGTTTTATTATATATACCCACATATTTTTGCATGTTTATCAATTCAATTCTATCCGCGTCCCAGGATAAGAATGAATACATTTTCACGTGTATGTCAATTGCCACATAGGATTGAGATGGCATACTTCATACTCTCCTCTCCCTCTCTCTTGTCATTCTGCTTATATATGTATGTGAATGCTTATTAGCCCTAAGGCAAGAGGTTCGGAACAAAGTTCCTAATCCCCTTTTGAGCTTCCATCACCGGAAGAATATCACTATATCAAACAGAAATCAGTCGATCTGTCTAGTACAAAGTATCATGGCACTCAGGCGAAATCACACAAGATTTCTCTCACAAGAACCCTCACTGTACATCACACGATTCACTCCAGAATGGTGAATCAAACGCCTATATATAACACTCAAGCTACATACATCAATGGCTGAATATTATCACACAAAGTGACGGGCTTAATATTCTCAGATTTGAACCAAAGAAGACAAAGAGAATGTAGGGTTAGAGAGAGGCGAAGAGACTGTCGAGAGTTATCTCTCAAACCCTAATGTCAAATATAAATCGAAGGCACTAGAACATCCTTCATCCAACGGTCCAAAAGAGAACGCTTGCCGAGATCAGGAGCATCCGTTCTATATACCAAAGTCGTGTTCTCTATGGGGCAATGCAACATATTTAATAAATTAGGACAAAAGGAGGGAGTTTTGGAGAGAAAAAGTGAGAGAGAGATTGTGAATGGAGAAATAGAGGAGATGTTGAGTGAGTCGTGTTCTAATGAAGCAAATAAATTGCCATTCTTGTCATTAAATCATGTATAGAGGTCTGCAAATCCGTCAAGAAATCCGTGCAGTTTTATGGGCAAGTTCTTGGATTCGTCCTCATTAAGAGACCCTTTTCTTTTGACTTTGGAGGAGCTTGGTACGTATACTCATCTCAATCTCTCTCTGTGTCTGTGATCGGGTTGCATTTGGGCGATGAAGAGATGAAAAATATGCACCATTTTGACAAATTAGCACATTATGCATATTACTTTCCAAATGCTCCAAGATTTTAAACATACTTAAATTAATTACTCCTTAAATTTAAGCACTTGAGTAGTGGAATTAAGTTATTAGTTTGCTCCTACTGGTTCTTAACAACAATTAGCTGTAAGATTGACAATAAAAGAAAGTGAGGCTGTTGGGTGAAGAATCGACCACCACGCAGGTGAACCCGGGCTCAGTTCCGATCAACACCACGAAGAATCACCAAACTCGACCCCTTCGATACTTTCTTCAATTGGTAGCCCTTCAATAGTACCCACTCACACAAACCACACAGGAATGATCACAAAGAGAGGAGGGTAATATCTGTAGCACAAAGCAGAAGCAACAAACCAAGAAGAACTCACGTAGAGAGAAGGCAGAGAGTTGGAGGCTAAAGAGAGAGGCGAGAATGGCGTGGGTATCATTCAAATGAGAGGAGTCAACCTTACATAGCCCAAGCCCAAATAGGTAAGTTAGGTATAGGTTTAGTTTAGTTAATTGGGCCAAGACCCAATTAACAATCAAATAGGCTAGCAAATAAGTGGGCCTCCAATTGAATAACCGTCCAACTAAAGAAACTCGGGTCATGAGCAACACTAATTAATTAAGCTGCTTCCAATGGCCCGTTAAATCTCTGGGGTCGGGGCATTTCATCCGTGGTGTTGATTTAATGTTCAGTCATTTGGCTAAAGCCGACTGAAATAATAACCGAGTTAACATTATCGTCCGAGAGATTTATTGGGTATCAAAACCCAACAGAGACGTCACAATTTTTCTCTTTTTTGAATATTATAACTTGAGGAACAATTGCTCTCCCATTAATAAATAAATTGTTTGTTTTTGACATATAATCACTTAACATATGATAGGACACGAATTTCTACAGTCTATCAAATTAGATCTTGATGTATTAAATTTGGAAGGGAGACAAGAGACATAAGTATTAAAATGTCATTACAAAAATCTCTCCGTCCAACCAACCACACACCAAATAATTGATGTGGTTAGGTTTCAATTGCAAAAAACTGTAAAATTAATTATCTCACTTGACATGTTTGAAATGGAGCACCATTTGTTGTCATCTTTTTTTTTGATATCCAGGTTTCCCAGCTTACGCCAGACTATATCCTGGACCATCAGCCACCGGCCCCTCAGTAACTGGCGGAGGTAAACCGCGGGTTATGCCCAAGTTGATCAGGGTCCGTGCACCCTTTATACTCCTGGCCCCAAAGGAGTCTCCTCCATGATTATTACATCACCAAGCTGCTCCAACCAATAAATGGTTATTACATCACTCAGCTGCTCCAACCAGGAATCGAACCCCCCACGCTGAGGTTGCAAGCCCCGCAATGTCCATCTTTTGCCAACTTGGATGTGCCCCGGGGGGCACCATTTGCTGTCATCTTTGTTTGATGGGAATTTGATTACAAATCCAAATTGAATTTAATTTGTAGGTTGTTCAACCATGGAATAGGAATCCATTTGCTTGAAACTGCAGAAAATGTTCTTAACAAGAAAAAGAAAATAAATCCAAAAGACAACCACATTTCATTCCAATGCTCAGATATGGAACTCATAATTCAGAAATTGGAAGAAATGAAGATAGAATATGTGACAGCAGTGGTTAAAGAAGGAGGCATATCAGTGGATCAATTGTTCTTCCATGATCCAGATGGTTATATGATTGAAATTTGCAACTGCCAAAATCTACCAGTTCTTCCACTTTCTTCCTGCCCACTGAAGAAGCTACCGAACCCTAATGATAATCTCACAACATCATCTCTCTATGGTGAGTTATATTCGATTCTATAATTAATTTATTAGAATTTATCGCATTATTTTAATATGGTAGTAGAGTAGATAAATCTAGAACTTGTTAGCCTATACATATTAATTAACTTTAATTTGTTTATAAATCACAGGGAACAAGATGCTGTTCAATAGAGAAGTAGAAGCTCTGATGCTGGAGAATTTGGCAGCGGAAATGATGGACATTTCAATTTGACTACATTTTTAACAAGAATATTGTATAATATATGTATGGAGAGGTGCAAGAATTTTAATTTGTAGGGAAATTAATTATATATGGATTAGCTGGCATATTTGATGTTAGCCTTTTTATTTTTCTATTTAACTTGTGTAAATTTATTATTTTGAGAAAACAATACTCTGTAGAATTAAATCTACAATTAGGAATTTTTTTTATTATTATTTTTTTTAATGCATTATGTAACATGCATGTCTGAGTAGGGAAAAAAAAAGGCTAAGTAGAATAGAATGAGCTTGTGAAATGAAATTTTCAATGCTATTACTTACCGACAATATTATAGATTGGAGTGAATCGAAATATAGTTATGAAATTATGACTTATCTTTTGATTTTTATTTTCCTTGGAAAAAAAAGGTAAACATGTAAATGAGTTGGATTAATTCGGTTAACCAGCGGTTTGAGGTTTCAAACCATAATCGAACCAACCCACCATGGTTTTGTTTAAAAGAAAACCAAACCAAACCAATTAACTATGTCAAACCGATCCAAACCGACCAGAATCGGTTCGATTTGATTGGTTTGATCGATTTTTCGATTTTTTTACTTAGGCCTACTTGACAGTTACATAGTACAAACAACGCATTTTGGATCTGTGAATATGCAAACAAATAAAGTAAAAGTCATATGTTTCACAAGGCGGTTTGCGGTAGCTATTTTCTATCGTATCCAAGTGGGTTTGCATTATACCCTATTTGGTAAGAATTAAAATTCAGATTTTAATTTAAATAAAAGTCAATAATTAATTTTAATTACATATTTCATGGTATCCATAACTTTTTAATCCCATATTTCACCAACTTTTATCAAAATCTACTAAAAATCTGTTTTTAATCTCTACCAAACAAGGAATATATGTCCAAAAAAATGGACCTTGACGGTGTTGTCCTCTTATAAATACGAAAATATATCTAATGGTTATAAAGATAATTGATCATTATTTCCCCAAAAAAATAATAATAATAATAATAAAATCAGGCTCAAAGAGGAAGTATTTAGAGATCCCCTCTTCATATCTAAAGCTTCTTTGTCATGATTTAATCTTCCAAAACTTAACTGAAAGTTTTAAATTATATACAACATAAGTTGGATGCAAATCAGTGGCTAGCCAACAATCTTTTATATTTTTTTGTAAAAAATTTTTGTTGGTATTTTTCAATACTCTTGAAAAAAGAAAACTATATTATTGGACTATAATTTAAAGCATTTTAGTTCTTTAATAAGTTGTGGATCTTACATATTATGAGGATAAAATGTATTCTAAACAATTTAAGAAAAAAAAAATAAACTTTGTCAAACATGCACTTAGGACGACGATTACGAAGTAGATGAATATATATTACGATTTCACAAAAAAAGGCGTAACAAACAAGAAATAAACTGGAGAGAGGAAACGAACATAATAGATCAGTTGGCCTTAAATATTGCTTAACGAAAACGTATTTACTCCAAATACTTGAATTCAAAAGACTCAAGAAAGTAATTGGAGATGATATGAAAATAGCTGGTTTTTGGCAACTATCATTAGGGCAACGTACGAAAGGTAAAAAAAAAATAATAATAATAAGGAAGGTGTGAAAGTGGCCGTCCCCAAACTGAAAGCTATCTATACCAATAATGGTGGGTTTCTTGCATCTTTAATCAATCTATCTGTTTTAAATGTTTTCAGAAATTCCCTAAGTACAGGGAATTTTTACAGATTTTATATGTGACAGCATTCTGTTCATTTATATTTTATCTGGGTCTACATGTATTTTAATCATGTTCATTAAATTTGAATTTTTATATAAATTCTCTGTACTCATAGCACTGTTCAAATGTTTTTCTTCTTCACCTAGCTAGGTCAGCCACGTTCAGAACTAGCAGAAAAGTTTAACAAAGGAGAATTATAGAAATTTTCCAACTAACTTGTTGGCAACAGGCCAACATTTCTTAACTAAAACTTCATTTATTTTATATTGTTGATTATTTAATCAAGAAATGTTTTTTTCTGGCACGTGTGGGATAAAAAAGGAAAACCACATGATATATAAAATAAAAATGTTAATCGTAAAAATTCGTAGGATTAATCACCAGTTTTTATTGTCTTAAGGGAACATGTTTTCTTATATATATATATGTTGGCTTTGGAACACTTTTACAGCATGTCTAGTGACCACTAGACTATTTTAAACTTGACTAAAAATAATACGCGATAATTTTTATTAATATTATATATCTCTTCATTAATTTTCTCCAATACATTATTTATTAGCATTAGACTCGATAATGTAACAGCAAAATTCAATTTCTTCTTCTTTTTTTTTTTTTTTTTTTGGTTTTGTTTTGTTAAAATCATCCATATACCGAATGTCGAGTGAGTCTACAATATTATCCCGTATATATTCGATTAAACGAGTAGTACATTCCTCGTGAAATTTGAACAAAACATGCTTGTAAAATTAAATCCCTTAATATTCAAACATATATATTTTAAAGTGTGTCTGGTACACATTATATATTATTTTTTCATTTTCATTTTTCTACTCATTTTCAACCATAAATTCTTCAATAAAATAATATTTTCAATCACATCAATAACTTTTCCTTCTTTTTCAACCACAACCACATATTTATCATCCATCACATCAACAAAATACATTTTTCTTCAAAAATGCACATCAAACACACCTTTAATATTTTTGTACGTTGATCAATTCTATTGCCGTCGGTGGATAAGAATGAACATGTAAGTTGAATTATCACGTGTATGTCAATTTTCACGTAGGATTGAGATGGCATGCTTCATACTACTCTCTCTCTCTCTCTCTCTCTCTCTCTCTCTCTCTCCTCTTTTATATATGTTTGTGTGTGTGTGTTTGTTTGCTTATATATCAGCATTATACAATCAAACTACTGAGTTGTACATACATATTTATTACATTAGAACAATAGAGGGAGTTTTAGAGAGCGAAAGTTAAGAGAGAGATGGTAACAGAGATTGTGAATGTAGAAGTGGAAGAGATGTTGAGCAAGTCAATAGCATTTTCTAATGAAGCAAATAAATTGCCATTCTTGTCCCTAAACCATGTCTCTTTTGTCTGCAAATCCGTCAAAAAATCTGTGCAGTTTTATGAGCAAGTTCTTGGATTCGTCCTAATCAAGAGGCCCTCTTCTTTTGACTTTGAAGGAGCTTGGTACGTATATTCATCTCTCTCTCTCTCTCTCTCTCTCTCTCTGTGTTACTTTGAAGAGATGTTACTTCACTGCTGTGGAATTAATTTCCATGGAAGTTTGATTTTTCTCTTTCTTCTGTCGATTTTATGTATAACTAGAGGAATTATTTTGCTCTCTTATCGATTTTTCTTTTCTTTTAGACATAAAATAAATTAACCATGATTTTTTTCTACCAATTTATCAAATTTAAGAGGGGGACGTGAAGATGTTATGGGAATGTCATTATTGACAAGAATTAACCTGCTTTGCCAGGACGGTAAAAGGCCTGGCAAAGCAGGCTTCTCACATGAGGTGGGTCCCACACCTCATTAAAAATAACCCAAACCCCCCTCCCCTCCCCATGATGTGAGTGGGCCTGTGTACACCCAGCTCGGTTCTATTGACAATATTGGTAGGTGGCAAAAAAGTGTTGGATGAAAAGAAAAATTGTTTTTTAAACTGGCCAATGACAATGTGTCACGTGACACGTTGTCAACAATGTTTTGAAAAATATTGTACATAAGCATGATTCATAATGTTATTATAAAAGTACTATGCTATATGTATCGAATATTTTTATCTAATCTCTTATCGACTACTCACAATAGATAGTGGAGACCATATTTTGGGATTTTTTATTTACACGGGTCTCGCATGCATGTGAGAGGGAGTAAACAATTTGATACACTTTTGGATCTACAAATATAATTATTCTATTATAAAAGTCTTTCCGTCCAACAAACTCCAGAGGAAAATTAATGTAGTACGGTCTCAATTGCGAGAAATTTACAATCAGCCATATAAACAAGTTTTGGTGCGCATGTCTCATACAAATAGTATATTGGACCAGTAGTATTTAGCCAAATCCTAACTTATAGAGATGATCACATCGTGTCTTGTTTAGTCCCGTGCACTCATTGGTGTAGGAAAGGGGGTCTTGCTCCCCCAACTTTTGGGAAATTTTGTTTCCTTTTTTTTTTTTTGGAACAAAAACACAACAGATCTAGCATTTTCTCTCACTCTCTCGCGACTCTCTCCCCACCCCTATTACCAAAACTCTAACGCTACTAATTTTTCAAAAAAAAAATATCTATAATTTCTCCACAAATTATCACATCTACTACAAATTTTCACTTTCTAATCAAATTTTCAACTAATTAGAATCTAAATTTTTATTTTTTTAAACAGTGTACTCTAACATTGATGCAAAGTGACTATCATTACAACACCGTCTACCTCATTTGTCATTGTAATTCTGGCGCCACCTTCACTCGTCAGATCTCCACACACAGTCAACTTAAGTTATTTTCCTTTTGAAAAATGAAAGGTAACCATTAGGAAGACAACGGTAACTTATAATTTATAAAAAAATAAAAAAAATAAAAAAAATTAGCAAAATTCAAAGTAAAAGAGAAAGTGGGTTTGAATTACATTTATAGTTTATTTTCATTCTATCCAATTTATACTTAGAAATGATTTTTAAAGTTTGTATATTGAATTGTGTCAAATTGATTTGGAATGTGTGTGGAATGATTTTAAAATTGTGTATATAGAATGGGTCTCGAATGATTATGTCAATTTGACTTTATTTATTGAATTGATTATTAGTATTAAATATTGGTTGAATGTTTCCTTCCGATTACTTGAAGTGATTATTTTAATTGATTATTTGTATCAGTTATAGATAAATTCTTTAAACATAAATATGTATTTTCTTGTGAGCAAAATATTAATGAAAGTAAGGTTTAAGATAAAATGGATGAAAATGACGTTGGAGATGATAGGGATCATGGACTTGGTGATCAAATGGGTGTTAGGGATTGATTAAACTAATCTTGGAGATATTCGAGTTGAAACTAATGCTGAGGATGTTAGGAATGAAAATGCGTAGAAAATAATTGTAATAAAATATTGAATGCTTTTATGTTTTATTAAAAATAAATTTGCAAGTTTGATTATGCCCCTAACTAAAAATGTCCACTCCAGCCACAGAGTGCACTAAACATATATTTTCCAAGCCTTGGCACATAATCCCTCTAATTCTTGAATATACTCTAAATATGTTACTCTACCTTCTCTTGTTCATGATCATCTTTGTTTGGTGGGAATTTGATTACTAATCCAAACTGAATTTAATGTGTAGGTTGTTCAACCATGGAATAGGAATCCATTTGCTTGAAGCTGCAGAAAATGTTCTAAACAAGAAAGAGAAGATAAATCCGAAAGACAACCACATTTCATTCCAATGCTCAAATATGGAACTCATAATTCAGAAGTTGGAAGATATGAAGATCGAATATGTGAAAGCAGTGGTTAAAGAAGGAGGCATAACTGTGGATCAATTGTTCTTCCATGATCCAGATGGTTATATGATTGAAATTTGCAATTGCCAAAATCTACCAGTTCTTCCACTTTCTTCCTGCCCTCTCAAGAAGCTACAAAACCCTAATGATAATCTCACATCATCTTCTCTCTATGGTGAGTTTTTTAATTCACCGAGTTTAAACCGAGACCATTTTATAGTAATTAGGGTTTTTGTTGCAGAAAAGTTTTGTGGTATATATTTACTTTATGGTAAACATTACCAGATGACCGGCTATATAGATAAAGATTATGAGTTCAAGTTTTGTTATCATCAACTTAAAAGTGATTATTAATTAATTAATGTGTTGTTACAAATCACAGGGAAGAAGATGCAGTGCAATAGAGAAGTAGAAGCTCTGATGTTGGAGAATTTGGCAGTGGAAATGATGAACATTTCAATTGGACCGCGTGTAAAATATATGTATGGAAAAGAGAAAGCAATTTAATCTATAGTTAATTATAAATGTATTAGCATTTTCCAGCTCTTTTTTCGAGTCTTCTGATTAATGGTAAAATATAAATATCGATACAGATTAGTTTTGGCTTCCGTTATGAAGAGGTCAATGGTCGCATATATGTGAAGAGAGACTTATTGTTCTAATTATATTGTCATACAAATTCATTATTTTGAGATAACGAGCTCTATATAGAAAATGGGCTCGAGTTTTTGGGATCAAATTGTCATCTCTAATTAAAGTACTGATAAAAAATATTATTCGAGTAAAAACATTATATGCCTCATGTTTTTGCTCGTGTAAACAAACTTTCCATAATAAGCGGGGGTCATGATTGAATTTCTTGTCAAATTACAACACTTTGACGCAACATGAGCAATTAAGTACATTTTACCTTAAAAAGTTGACGGGACTTAAAAACACATAAATTGATACCATGAAAAAATATAGCTTAACTTAATAATTAAAAATCATATATAATACTTTAATAGTAATTTAGAACTTGTTATATATATATATATATATATATATATATTAGGTTTATGTTTGACGAACTTCTGCTTTTATTTTTGCTTCCAATAACATAAATCATTTAGAAAAAAGATTTCAAACATGATATAAAAAAATAAAATAAATAATAAAAAAAAAACTTCTTAATCTCGTATACAGCTTTTAACTTTTTAAAAATCCTACTAAACACGCCTTAAGACTCATATTCATGGAATAGTGGCACCCATGTCATATTGATATAGCCATTGGAACTTTTGCTCATTACAAAAAGATTAAAGTTATGTCTCGTTCTTTTGTAAACTAATATCTTGAGTTATTCCTTTCACGTTGATATATGCTGGAAAGTGGGTCTTGGATTATCCATGTAGATTGAATCGACTTGCGTATCTTGATATAAGTTTGAAAACCATCATTATGTCAAAATACTTTACAAAAATCGATTTTTTTTCATTGTATGATAGAGTTAACTCTAGCCGAAGCATTTTCCAAAAGGATTCAAGTCCCCAGCACTGAGCTAATCCAGAGAATGAGTCTCTCTCTCTCTCTCTCTCACACACACACACACAGAGATCGGTAAAGGCAGCAAAGGAATCAGCTCTTGCTAGTAAATCTTGTGTTACTAATCTAATACACAACTAATATTAAGTTTTCTCAGCCCTCGATAAAGAAAACAAAGGAGTAAAAACGACCATAAATAATTGTCTGAGTACAGTGATGCTACTATACTACTTCCGAGCACTGAGTATCAAACATGTACTAATAGATTCCTCTATTCACCTTCAAACGAGTAGTTTTCTTCAACACGAAAACCACAAGCTCTCGAGTCTTGATCAGTTTAGTGCATTCTGCAGAAAGAAGACTTTCAGATTTGTCGTATACATTTTCTTCGTCCTTGCGAAATTCAAATGAGTAGCTACCATTTTGTACAGTGCAACCAAGGATGGTCGTTCTTTAGAAGAAAAGGAGAGTATACTGAAGTGTTAAACTCTGCAATAGTTGGCAGAACTGTAATGTGCAATGCTGTGAAAGCTTCATCATGTGCGACATCCGGAAGACCATATTCAGGCATTAATTATTTCTTTTCTCATTCATCAGATGAAATGACAACAAAAACGTCATTAAGAGACCATTTCCGCAGTGTTGACTTGTCCACAGGATTAATTACTGCACGCTCTGCTGTTTCAAGCCGATATCCAATCACAATTTCCTGCCGTTGACGACCCCTGATCATTATATCGTAGAAACGGAGTTCTTCCTTGTCATAAAGATAGAATTCTGCTGGCTTGATGCACATTTCATTTCCCTGCGGATAGATAATGGAGTTAGAGAGGAATGTACATTTTACACAATGCATTTCATCTCGAATAACAGATTAATAAACTTCATTTGAATCTTTCCATATTACTTCTGCAGAAGAAGAAATAAATGAAAGCTAAAGAAAAATGTTACAAGGTTGATTAATAATTGAAGAAAAGATCAACAAAAAGACTGAAATGTTTCTCTGTATCAGCTTCAGAATTCTCGCTATCAATAAAAGAACATTAAAGACGATTGTTAAGGGATATAATCCCACATCAAATAAAGATGAAAGCATAAACCAACTTATAAGGTTTTGGACTACTCTTAACAAGGTTGACTTTTTAAGATAAAACTTCAAGTCTTAACATGGTATCAGAGTCCATTAAACTCCAACGAGCAATTTGATCCGATTAAAATTCAAAGAATGAGCAATTTGATCCGAGGATATGTTAATATTCAAAGAATGAGCATATGAAACCAGTGAAGGCATGCATCTTGGATTTGTATTTATCAGCTCAAAACGAGCAATCATCTTGCTAGGACATGTTAAGGGATATAATCTCATATCGAATAAAGATGAAAAAGAAGGTAAAGTTTTCGGTATATGTGTAGTATTATTATTTTATGGAATATTGTGCGGATTTCTCTTCTGAAAACAATAATTCCAATAGTAGGAGAGAACATAGGAAAAGAAAAAAAAAAGATATGATATTATATGATAGGGGCTCAAACGGGGGCATAATATCATACAACTACTTGAAGGGTTAAATTGAACCTACTATAATAATGAACCCAACCATTTGCCCTCATTCTAAAATGTTTAAATTTCATGACATAGTTTCGTGTTCCAAAAATATTCTAGTAGAAAAACAGAAATCTGTCTGATTATTTTGCAATTCTTGTAGCAAAGTTCGCTAATGTTCTTCCTTAAATTTTTATCTGTATTTCGGGATGTATGAAGTCAGAGTCCGTGTTTTGGGATGTATCAAGTTGAACTTTGAAAGACCAGAAAAGGAAGATGTGATATCTGAACTGACAGATGGTAGTTGTACGAGTTTCCCTGTTCTTGCTCTTTGGACGACAACAAGAAGTAAAAAACAGATTGCATAGTGTTCTACAGAAGGAATAAGCTATTTGTACACTCTTCACTTATCCTTTTCCTTACCCGACCCCATCTGCCTTCTCATATGAGGGGCGAAAATATTAAATTTAATGGAGTGGGACCCGACCTCCATGTGAGTGCTCAGGTGGACCGTGTCAACCAAAGGGTAAGTCGGAGTGTACATGTAGTATGATTGTCTACGGAAAGCCTTCTTTACGTATAAATAAAAGCCATAGTTAAGAATGAAAACGAATGCCGAAGTAAAAATATGAAAATACCTCTTCTGCAAATAGTTCTTCAAGTACGCGGTTTATTTGTTTGTCTTCTGCTACCATAGCTAGCGCCATGCTCACCAGCTCATTTGATAGTACATAATCACTAATTCTTGACACTGATACCAGATTTCTCGTCCTAGAATCCAATATTTCACTTATAATTATTGATTTGTTTGAAGCTTGTTGCATTTCACGTATCCATGAACTTTGGGAGAACACAGAATGACGAACAGGAAGGGTATTTGTATCTTTATTTGGTAGACGCTTTGACTGCAATACATAACCACAAGAAGCAGTTCTATTAGTAATCAAGAGCTTGAAATAGTAAATTTACTTCTCCAGACGCCCAAATTGTAAAATGGAAAGACTTTGAAACGTTAACAGAAGAAGTCAGGCGAGCAAATTTCAGATATCTGCACTTCTGAAGATAAAACAATCACAATCTTCCAGACAGTGATATTAACATTTTAATTTCTTATCTTCAATTTAGAAGTGCATGATGATTAAAAAATTAATTAATTTACAAGAAAAACCTACTTGGAACTACATGCCAATTACATTCGAAAAGAAAAAAAAAAAGCAAATGCTCACTTAAACATCTGAAAAGGCAAGGAGCAAAAATGATTAAAAAAGATGAATATAAGAAATCAAACTGAAAAGAGATAGAGATATCTAGCTATTCATACTATATGCATCAACAGAGAACCAAAAAAGACATTGCCTGTATATCACGGATGAGGAGGAGGGTGGCAAGTGACCGTGAATCAGAATGAACAATGGAGTCTTCCATAGATTCATCTGCAAGAATTAGAATCTGTTCTCTTAGAGTTAGTAATAGCCACAGCTACAGAACCTAGAAAATAAAATTCAAAACTCTTTCTGCATCCAGACAATAAAACTGCAAATATGATGAACTCGAACTCCAATCCAACTTGTTTCATTAGTTGGTTAAGAAAAACACGCTACTGAGGTAACTAAGCAGTACCAAACTTCTGTGATTCCTAATCAAACTGCATTCAACCTACAGGTCTCATCCCCTACCTCACCAAGTCTTGGGGTTTCACATCCTCACTAATAGTAATAATTTCATGATGGTAGCTCAAAATAAATAAATCCATTTGCAGTGAAATGATAAATAATTTTTTTTCTACGTGGTGCAAGCCACATAAGTGATGTAGTACTATAAAGAATTCACGTGACAATGGTAGCATTCTGACACCAATGCAGAAACAGCATTTCCTTCATAAACATCAACATCCAGACAATTTCTCAGTATTTTAAAGATTGAAGTTCCAATATTGCTAAATGCTAAAAGGAAGGGTGCATAAAAAGAGTACAAGAACTAGAAAGTCTCCAAGTTCAGCATGGTGAAACTTACAGAATCAAATGTCTCTAAAGGAAGACTCTCTAAATGACGTCTGATGACGGCGTTCCCTTCACGATGGATTAGTTTTATGCTCATTAATCCTGAAATATCAAGGCCACCATCTTTCAACTTCTTTTCTCGATCTTTTTCAGGAACCTCATTAAACATCCACAATTGAGATCCCGGAGCCAAAAATGCCTCTAGCACCTAATTTATGACAAGTGTAGACAGTAAACAAAGTTAAGAAGGAATAAGAACTTCCAATGCATGGAAGCCAAGCTCTTAAGCAATAACATTCTAAGCTTTTGATTGAACTAGTAGTGCAAGTGAAAATATTATTTTCAGAATTTTAAGATAAAGTATCTTCTGTCAGAAAAAACGTCATTTTAACCTTGCCCCTTCCCAATGCGCACAAAAGGTGTCTGACAAGTGACATCTGATGCAGCAGGAGATATTCAGGATTTTCAATCAATTAATCTAAAGTTTAAACTGCCAAATGATGGTCTCCTGTGAACAGAAGATGTTGGGAAAGGACCCTGCTTGCTCTACATTTAATCATTGACCCCCCACCCAATGTGTGTGCCCTGTACAGCAGGCTTAATTCCTTAACATTTTAGTCGGACTACTATCTTAAATTTTCACTTCCCACAACATTTGCAAGGGGCCTCACTGAATAACAACAATTTTGCTATTTGTACAACTCCGGTTGACAACCTCTCACATTGGAGGGGGATAAAATATCGTGGGACCCCCTCCAATGTGAGAGGTTAACCCCGGTTGTACAAATAACATGGTTCATATAACAATGTTGCTTTATGGATTCTGGTGTCTGAGAGCTTAATTTACTCAGATTGAGGCATTTATATTAGTTTTAGCGTATGTTTGATTGGCAAATGAGGAAAGGCAAACCAATTCCATATAAGTTGGAAAATAAAAACTCACTTAAATCATATGATTTCATTTTCCATGAAATTGATTGAAAACAAGCTTAAAGTGGTTGTACCTTAGAATTCGAACTTCATTTCTACTTTCGTATCAAACAGCCAAAGTAAAATTTGAATTCCTCGGATGTGACATTTTTCATAGAATTCAATACTATCAAACTGACCCTTGGAGAAAGCACTACAGGCTTCTTTGGTTTCAGAAAACAGTAAAAGGAAAAGCTGAAAGATGTAAAAGAATATAAATGCATCTATTTTATTTTGACTTTTCACAAAAGGAAAAAGGTAAGAAATGCATCCATGATATTTCTTAATTTATTCTCTTGCAGGTAGCATAATCTAATGTCTACCTGCCATCCGTAAGAAAGAGAACATTCCTATGAATCAAATAAACATTCTAGTTTCCCGTCTTTCTTGGCTTGTACAAGGATTCAAACTAGATCCCAATGAAGGTGAAATCTATTACAGATGTAATCCACTAGGTTAGACCCTAGACCCAGCTTATAAAAGAAGGGATGTCAAAGAAAAAATGTCAAAAAGATACATGTTCATTTAAAGGAGTAAACAATAACAACTACAAACTAAGCCTAATTTCCAATAAATCTAGAGTCGGCAACATGAATCTTTAGTTTTCTACTATTTTCAAATAACCCCTACATTTACTGTAAGATCAAATGGAATGAAATCATTCACAACCATAGCCGACCATGTTATTTTTTTATCTATCTCCTTGCTTCAAAGTTTTGCAACGGGGATCACATCACTCTTGTGAATCGAATCCTCTTTATTTCTATAAAAGACATGCCCGAATTGTTAAAAAATCTGAGACTTGCTCGCATTTATCAGAGCATAAAATTTTTTAACCCCATTGATTCAACTTAAGAGAGTAGAAGGGAGAGAAGGCAAAAAATGGTTAATGCGATGAAATGTATTAACTATGATAAGTTTGGCAATGCAAACTGAGATGTAAAAACTATGGAAAAATTACCATAATCATGTCATCAATGTCACGCCGCCAACCACAAAATAAAATCTTTTCAGGATATTTTGGAGGATCACGTATTCTAGGAAATAGGCCCATTCGCACCTGCAGCATGACTTGTCTGAATAAATGAGAGAACCAACCTGTAACTACAGTTTACTTAATTTTATAACAAAAAACTTCAAGAATATTAAATGTCATGCAAAATACTACCAATTTACAGATTCAACGTTCCATAAAAAATAATA
This sequence comes from Osmanthus fragrans, assembly GCA_019395295.1. NCBI lineage: Eukaryota > Viridiplantae > Streptophyta > Magnoliopsida > Lamiales > Oleaceae > Osmanthus > Osmanthus fragrans. The sequence goes on from CM033363.1 coordinate 14,154,066, forward strand.
GCAATAACAATGGGCACAAGTATGAGTGCATTTTCCTATATGATCACTGTTCGTCCTAGCTATGTTCATTCAAGTTAATGAATGGCAACAGCTAGTTTAAGTAGAAGTAGAGTAATAAGAACTTCATTGATTTTCTTCCATACCTAAACTTGCTGCATAATTGTTTTCATCTCTAAGCTTACTCCACGATAACTGACAAATGATTGGCATAAGACCTACAGATTAACTCAAGGGGGTGGCGATTTTGGTGTCATTCGGCAAAGATCCAATTTTTAAAACAGTGATACCAAGAGATTGAGAAAAATAGAAAAAGCAAAAGCAATTCTTACAAATCAACACAATAAGAGTATGTCTTAAAGTTGACTTCAACAAGCACCCAAAAAATTAAGGAAAACGGTTAAGTAGAGTAAGGCATTCCAAATATAGTAGTATGTAAGTTTTTAGAGCTAAAGGAACTAAAGGTAGTCCTCTATAAGACATCTGCAACTTCATCGAGACAATTACTGACCTCCGGCAAGGGACCTGGGGCATATGTGTCATCATCCTCAGCTATGACAAGGATTTCATCACCTTCTCTTAGGACATAATTATCATCTGGGTTTATTTTTATCCTTCCACCATCTGCAGTGACCTTAACTCCACAAGGAATTGCTTCAGGAAAGGAAATAAGCACTTCTTCAAAACGAAGACCATCCAGTTGAGGCCATCTTTTAATATAAAACTCTGCATTCTCGAAACCCAAGATGTCTTCCCATATCTGGCAAATTCAAGAAACAGGTAGAAGTCAACCCAAGTCTCATAGTCCACTTAAACAATTCGTCAAACATGTCCTGGTCTAATAGAGACCTAGAACATGACCTACGGTCAACAAGTCAGCACTTTGGACAGGCACGATTGTTCTAAAGGATATCCAACTTCTAAATAATCTGAAACCTCGTGCTTTAAAAGAGGCCATAATGTCTAGATGCTTTTAAGTGTAATTTTATAGCATGTAATGTCAGAATTTGACATCATATATTATAATGTGGAAATTTACATGAGTTCAGCTTAGTTGGGCTATCTTCAGGGGATCCACACAGGAGTGAAAAGAAAATAGAGTGCATTTTTTAACTTTTGTTGAGTATTACTGAATCCCAGTCGGATGCTTCAACTTCACTACTACTAGATTTTAAGTAATTAGTCCATCAACTTTTAAAGGGTTTGATACGTTGGATATAATTTTTTTAAAATCATACATAAAATCCCAATTAGGGACAGAAAACAACCAAGATCGAGATCATCTCTACACCAGTTGTAACCTTATTTATGAGTGATGTAAGATAATTCCAACAAACTTTAGAGCTTCAAAACCTTTCGTTATCATGAATTATCATGTGTGTTCTAAGATCCTCTATTAGGTCTAAAAACAACTAAAAACATGATTATTTGTACAAGTAATATGTGAAGAAATCCCGAAATTATGGGACTTTATTAATTGTATATTATGATTGATTATATACCTTGTTTAAATAATAATTAGCTAGGCAAGTTTTCTTTCTTTCCTTTATTAGGAGATAATCTTTCACTTCACGTCATCTTCATTGTATTATTAATTCATGTACATAGCATTTGATTAATCATTGAATAAAATACACAGGATTATTCATATTCTATTTCTATCTTTAATATGACTAACATCTCTTCTCTTTGTACACATGCTGATGAACAAACTCTGAGCACACCAAAAAATAAAGGGTATTTTTCGTGCAAGTTCAGATCTTCTTGGTATATGAACACTCCTTTGAAAGATCCATTCCCTTAATGAAGAAAAAGAATAAGTAGCCACTCTAAAATGCTGTGTAAGTTGCACATTAAATAAATTAATATATCAAGAATAAGTCCAAAAAAATACAAATAACAAGGTACCCTAGTGGAGTCCGTATTACATATATGGTTTTATTTATAAAGAAGACCATAATACAATTAATAATTGGATGGGAAATTGGTCATAATCTACAGAGGGGATGCACAATCGTATTTTTTGCAAGAAAATAAATCTAGCTATGGCTTTGATCCCCAAATTAATGCTTCAAAATAGAAGTGTACCAACTAATTAAAATTAGAATTACCATATTATTTCAATTATGGAGAAAATTTACATAATCACAGTAACTGACCTGGGCAAGGCCAGGCTGTAGAGCACATTGTATCATCAGTCGTCCGATGACGTCATGGGCAACAACCGTTTCTATAAGTTCTCCTCCAACAAGCTTCACCAAGGGCTCATTGTCAAGATCACTCATTTCCACAACAACATGCCCCCTCAACCCCTCTTTTACTCCAATGAGACTAAGCACAACCCTCAAAGCTCGTGCATCACTCTGATTTTGGAAATTTCAAAAACTGTAAGCATCTAGTTCATCAACACTTCAAATATAGAAAGACATCTCAAAGTGAATTAATAAAAACCTGATCAGCATTCTCATCAGATGCTAATACAATTATAGCTCGTGCTTTAGAGACTGAAACCTGCATGCAAAACAAAGAATGTCACTTTGGAGAGCTCTGCGAGAGGGATAAATGTGTGGTCAGAAAAAAAAAAAATTAATGAAAAAGGGTAAAAGTAATGTGTGTGGGCTTGAGCTCGTGAACATGGGTAACCTTTTTCAAATCAGCAAGTATAAGAGGGCTGCCACTTCTGCAGATAACAGATGTTCCCATGAAGTCAAATTCAAGTTTTGCAATATCCAACTCCATTTCCTCCTTGTCTCTTTCTGCAAGTACAACAACGATGCCACCACCAATGCTCTTATTTGCTATTGCTAGTTGCTTCAGAAGTGAACCCTGTGATCGAGATCATCTCTTAACCTCAAAGTCAAAAATATTAAACATTTTCTAGATGAAGTTTCATGGAGATCAACTGCATAGGAGTCACCGCAAGTGAAGGTCTCAGGTGTGCTCGATTTTTGTATAATGTTAAGGGCAAAAGGCAGAACATATACAAGCTAAATATGAACCTAATAAACTCTGTGCACGAAGAGCTTGACAACACGATCAGCACAATTACCATGCATGAAGACCTGTTCAGATATTCACAAATCCAATTGCTAACTCCAGCAGAGGAGATAAGCTTAGGATTCTATTATGCACATGATTCACCATGTTTTGCTGACATATTCTAATTTTAGAAGCCTTTCACCCAGCAAAGATGCATTTCTGGTTTGCAATATATAAGAGTCTATGACTGATGGGTATTATAAGAGCATGTTTGGGAAGTGTTTATAAACCCGTCAAATTATAAGTAGATAGAAATGAGTGGTAGATAAGTGTTGTCCCTTCTTTATTTGACTTTTAAATATTTTTTAATTTCCTTCATACATTTTTTTCTAACATTTTTTTAGTGAAGTAGAAATAATTTCTCTTCATACATACTTCTTATCTGTTATATCGCAAGTTAAAGGTATGCAGATTTGAGAACTTACAACGACGTATCCTGATGGAAACACAAAGAAAAAGTCTCTTAACAACAATAATACTAACTTAAGAAGCAAGTTCCTAAAGAAATTTACCAGTTTGTCACTCCATCCAAGAATGAGAATATGGTTACTTTCAATAACCTCACTCTTTCCTTTCCGTAGTGAGTCCACCTTCTCCGAAATAGCATCTGAAACAAGCCCTAGCATCATTGCAAATATAAGCATGCCTCCAGAACTTATAGAAACTGAAACAATCCTTGGCCCAGTACCGACCCGATCTGCATGATTTCCAGAGTCTGCCACAAAGGTCCAAGCAAGCCAAAGAGCTTCAGTAAAGCTGCCATCACTTACAGCATATAATGCCAAGCCTCCGAATCCGATAAGAAATAGTGTGGCAAAGAGAAGTGCAAGAAGCTTTGCATATGGATAAACAGAGAAACATACATCGACAATATAAGCAATTCTCTTCTTCAGTGGAACCTCCTCATTGTTATCTTCTGTCCTCTTAGAGATTTTTAATTCTTGGAAGATAGTCCACATATTCGTACATCATAAACGGTGTAATGAGAGTGAAAATAACTGTACACAGAGCAACTGTTCTACTGTCAGCATTCCCAAAATACAAAAATGATGTCCCATTTTCAAGTGTCAAAACTTCATAGCTATTATCATTAACACCATCTTTATGACTGCATAATGTATGAAGGTTAAAATTCTCTTCCTGCAAGAAAATATACCTCATTTGTTAAATTCTAAACCATTAATTATTAAAAGAAATTCTCCCTGGATTTCTTGCTACTTAACCCAAAAACAAATAAAGATGTCTATTAGATTTCTATACTAAGCCACCGTTTGGTGGAATTAAAATCAGATTTTTAGATTTTGATAAAAGTTGATAAAATGTGTGGTTGAAAATCGTGGGTCTCATAAAATGTGTGGTTAAAATTAATTGTTGACTTTAACTTAATTTAAAATCTTGATTTTAATCAATACCAGACAGGGGCCAAAAGAGAGGAGGAAAAACAAATCGGTAACGACAAATTTTAAAGTTTGAATAAATATAGAAGTAAAATGAGGTTGTTAGGATTTTATTATATTGGCAATTCTTTAGACAAAATGACTGATATGAAAAGTTGTTAAAGAAATTGAGTCAATTGAAATGTTGTATAGTTGAACTAGGTATCTTAGAGTTTGAGTTTAGAACAGAATAGAAAAAAGTCGCTGAATTTTCGCTAGCCCATCGCCCATCTGATACTCGAGCGAAAAAAATAGAAACAATGTCGCCTGCCTGAGCTCGAGCGACACACCTGTCTCTAGCCTTGCGCTTAAACGACGGTGTTACGCGCAAAACCCTAGTTCGCTTTTTTCAAAAGTTTAACCGGCCCATAATACCTAAATACTTTTTACTATATATACTCAAGTCATATCATGTCTTTTGTGGTGGTTGTTCATTGTATTCTCTCTCCATAACGTTATTCCTAAGTTCAAGACACATTCAAGTCTTTTATTAATGCTTTGATTATTGAATTCATACAATCACATCTTTAGAAAAAACATTAAGTTCTTATAATCCGAAATACCCACTTCCTATAGATATACATGAAGGTACTTTCTCAAGAACATTCAGAAGTTGCTAAAATATTGAGAGAGGTTGGACCAGAAGCAGACGAAGAGTACAAGAACAATGTGTTTTTGGTGATCTACGAGAGATAGACAATTTCAAAAGTTCGGGAACAACTATGAATGAAGCAAGTTCCTGCGGGTCTTGGAGATTGTAGGAAGAGTTGGTTGGATCTCTCCAAACTTATGAACTAACATTAGCTAAACCTACAAAAGACCAAACTTATGAACTAACATTAGCTAAACCTACAAAAGATAAGTCTCTGGCCTTGAATACTGTTAGGGATAATCACAATTAGTCTTTTGATTCGGAATTACCTAATGATGAGGAGATTGCTTATTTTGTTAAGAAATTTCAAAAAATGTTTAGAAATAAGAAGAACCTTTAAGAGAGACATGGAGGTGCTCTCGGTGAGTCTAGAAAGATATCACAATTTGTAGATGTCATGAGTGTCAACGTTTTGACCATTATAGGAGTGAGTGCCCCAACAGTATGAGAAATAAAAACAAAGTCATGAATGTTATTCTTACTAATGACGAGTCTAACTCAGATAATCAGAGTGAGAAGTCCACTCAGGATGAGAATGGGAAGTATAAGGCATTTACTATTAGGATTAGGAATGAATCTGATAAGGAGAGTGAGAAAGCTGAGGATGTAGATAGTGGTGAGCAATCTGGGGAGGATTCTGAAAATAAGGAAGAATACTGGGGCTTATGATAAATTATATGAGGAAAGCCTTAGGATATTAATTACAAATAAAGCCTTATGTACGAAGGTCAAAGATCTTAAGGTAAAGAAAGAAAAACTAATAGCTAACCTTCAAAAATCTACCTTATCCTTGAGTAAGTTGAACTCTGTGAATGAATCCTTAGAAACTCAGGTTAAGAATCTTATGAATGATCTTGAGAAGTCCTCTGGGAGACTCAATAAGTTAAGCGTTGTGAATGAGTCTTTAGAAAATAAGATTAAGGCCCTTATGAGCGATCTTAAGGATTCTAACACCCAACTCCTTGCGTTCTTTAGTAGTTCAATTAAGTTTGATAACATCTTAAGTATAGGTAAGCCTGCTCATAATAAGGGAGGTCTAGAATATAAAGATAAATATCACAATGCTGCTAGTACTTCCAAGACCATTTTTGTCCCGGCCACTGACCATCCTAAGTACGTTCCTCACCCTGAACCCAAGAATAAGTAAATTATAGGACAGAGGCCAGCTAGATAACGTAGGACCTACCAACTTAGGAATAGAAACCAGTGACCACATAATCTCGGTCCTAGGTTTGTTCCCATTTGTTTCCATTGTGGAAAGTTAGGACACATAAGGACTAGGTGTCACAAACTCCTGAACAAAAATAGAAATAAGATTTTCTATAGAAATAAAAATAGGATTTTGATAATCATATTGACTTCCTTACTAATCAGATGAATCAATTGACCGAATTAATGGCACGGTCAACCAGGATCAATTCTTTCACTATGCAACTTTGGGTAAATAAAAGTAATCTGAAAATTTTGAAATAGATCACGGTGCTTTTAAAAGGAAGAGCGTTTGTATACCTAATTGATCAGGTACTTTTGGTGCATGTGTGTGCTTATTCAGTGTGATACATTCATTATTACATGCATCTCATTTTTATTTTTATTTTTCTGTATTTGATTGTAAGATCGAAGGTTCATACATGTGCATTTTTATCAGGTTTGCATTGACACTTGCATATTTTATTTTTATTTTTTTTGTTGAATATTTTTATCTTGTGTGATTGGTGTGCGTTAATGTTTTTTAAAAAATGGAAGAATTTTTTTTAACTACAGCATTATATATGATATACTTGAACTTGTATGTTGTGATCATGTATGAGTTTAATTAATGTGTTGTAGCATATTTTTCATTACTTTGTTTAGGTTTTTATGAAGTACTTTGTACAGGTTTCTTCATGTATCATCTGCACTACACACTATGATATTGTGAGCGGGACGTAACCGCGTGTGTGCGAGATTTAGGATGGCAGTCACGTATTGGTAAGATGATTTTGAACATAAATTGACCTTATTTTAGTAAACCTAAGTTCAAGTATATTCTCTTAAAAGAAAAAAGTTCAATATCTTATACTCTTCTTGGGAGCCTATGGTCAACTGACTTGGGTTAATCGACATAAAACTCGTTACAGTGGTCATTTTAGTAGCTTGATGAAGAAGAGCCCACACATAAGATGTAACAAAATTTGAAAAGAAAAATTGATGAAAATATTGATGAGCTTAAAAAGTTAAAAAATGTGTAAAAATGTATATATGCTCAAAGTCATTAGGAGAGAAGAATAATGTACATGCAAAATGAGCTTTTGTTATAGGTCCTATATGCTCTTATTGGTTTAACTTTTATAAGTAGAAGAATAAACTTATTGACAGTGATGTATAGCATGTCCTTTTTCACAAAATTAAGGTTTGGAGTCCTGCTTACAACGGATTAGTGACACTTTACACACATGGGTCATTTATATAATTTACTTCATTTTAACTTGAGCTGAGTATGTGGGAAGGATTACTGTTCATTGATTATTCTTGTGCATGTTATCAACTGCATCTATGAGTTATCATATATTGGTGTCCAATTTTTTCATAAACTTTCCTTCCTCATTTGTGATTAAAAAAAAAAGGGAGAGAGATTTGATGGGAGAGAGATTGAATTTTTGAAAGTTGTTTTTGAATTTTTGAAAGTTTGCTCCAAGGAGAGTGTACAGTAAGAGGAAGAAATAATAGTATCTTTCATGACATTCCATATCATAATGCATAGCTTCATTGAGTTATGATGTTTGGTGATATAAATATTTCAATTGATTTTTTGATTAACATTAGTATTACTTCTCAAAGCTAGCATATATATGATAATGAGTTTCAATTGTTAAATTTCATATATCACGTGCTCTTACACTAGATATTTGAGTTGTTGATTTCAGGATACAAGTTTAACAAGGAATGCAAGAGACGGTCATTCAGTTTGTGCTTGGGTAGTTTAGTTTTTGTTTTACTTCCTTTACTTGTATTATGTAGTTTTGTCACGGAATGCCAAAAGAAGAGTTTGTTAGGATTTTATAGTATTGGCAATTCTTTAGACAAAATAACTATAACTAATATAAAAACTGGTAAAAGTCAAAGAGTCAATTGAAATGTTGTATAGTTGAACTAGGTATCTTAGGGTTCGAGTTTGGAATAAAGAAGAAAAGAGTCGTCCGATTTTCATTAGTCTATCACCCATCTGATGCTCAAGCGGAAAAAACAGAAACACTGTCTCCCGCCTGTCATCGAGCTCTCAATTGATCGACACACCTGTCACTAGCCTGCGTTTGAGCGACGATATTACCCGCAAAACCCTAGTTCACTTTTTTCGAGAATTTTAACCAGTCTATGATACTTAAATTCCTTCTACTATATATACCCAAAACATATCATGTTTTTGGTGGTGATTGTTCATTGTATTCTCTCTCCATAACATTATTCCTAAGTTCAAGACATTCAACTCTTTGATTAATGCTTTAATTCTTGAATTCATACAAACACATCTTCGAAAAAAATATCAAGTTCTTATAATCCAAAACATTCACTTTCTATACACATAAACGAAGGTACTTTCTCAAGAACATTTAGAGGTTGTTGGAGAATTGAAAGAGGTTGGACCAGAAACATAGGAAGAGCACAAGAACAAGGTGTTCTTGATTATCTACGAGATAGACAATTCCAAAAGATCGAGAATATGTGTGAGTGAAGCATGTTCCTGCAGGTCCTGGAGATTGCAGGAAGTAGATCAGCGAGTCTAGTAAAAAAATTTAGGCTGGATCATACTATAAGTTTGTTATTGTCTATAGTGGAGGTTACTGGTTTAGTCCCGGAGTTTTTATCATGTTAGGTTTTTTCCATCAACAATTATTGTGTTCTTTACTACTTTCATTTTGATATTTGCAGCAATTCAACATATGATAATTAGATTTGTTTGGTTAACCATCTAGACATAATTAAAAAGTGACTTGTTGCTTTTAATTGTATAATTTCAAACGTTGGGTCTAAATAAATTGGTTAATTGTAACTTTCAAGTGGTAATTAGAACTTTTCAAAGGTCATTGAAAGGGAAAGCATTACGAATACCTTGTTATAAAAATACAGCAATGGAGAAAAAAAAAGATGAAGATATATTTGTGTGTGTGTTCGAAGAAAACTTGACCACGAAAAATAAATCTTTGACGTCAAACGATGTTTGATTCCCTCACAATGCTTTTAAGGATTGAAATGGCAAATAGTTTGTAAGATTTATCAAGTCTCAATAAAGAACACCGAAAGCAAAGAAATTCTTCAAAGTGAACAAGTGAAAAATGAGAATTTGATTATGTAAAGAAACTAAATTTCTTCAAAAGTTGGATGAACAACAGAATGATTTTTCATTTGTTTAGGGATGAACACCATCACGTATTTATAGTTTTCAATTATTCCTACACGACGTGGTTCTAACTCAAAAAAGAAAAGGTGCAATGATTCACCAAGAAAATCACCAGAAAATTCGAAAAAATCCAGCCAACGGCCAGATTTTAATACTATGCAACCGCATGGCTAGCTATAACTTGGGCCGCCTCTTTAGCCGCTGAATGCACACATGCAACCACAGGCCTCAAAGGCAGTCACATAAGTCATGATTTTTGCATTTTTTTTTCTTTTAATTTTCAAATTCATCCACTCTTTTATTTTGAACAACAAGATTACAACATACCTGAAGCCTTTTAACTTCATTTCGCAAATGAATGGCATAAGCTACAGAAAATAAGCAAAGCTGCAATTGAAAAGGATAATAAATCAGCAGAAAATCATCCCAAAAAAAAAAAGCATAAATAACAAAATGCCATTTTCATTGTAAGTCAACTTTTGGTTCTACAACCATATTATGTTTGTCAGACAAGAATGAAAATAAAAGACTACTTTTAACCCGAAAACGAGATTTTAGTTATTTAATATTCTTCTCAGAAGAAGTGACAAAAGTTATTTAGTTCTAAAGGTATTTTGATTCTTTGTTTTTTTTTTTCCTGCTTCTAATTTTCAGTACTTTCTTGGCAACAATTGTATTCTAGATCACAGACCCGGGAAAAAAGTCTAAAGTAATTATCATTAAGACATCATCAAAACAGAAAATTAAATTAAATTAAAATCAACATAACATAAGAAGAGGAAAAGAATACTTACCAAATTTAGAATCCAAGAAATTCTAAATCTGGAAATTTTCCGAGAACTATAAGAATTAGCTGTATTCCGTCTAGAGGACAACGAGGAGGCAGTTAAAGGAGAAGCCAAAGTTGAGGCTGCAGCTGAGGATTGAATTGACAACGGTTTCAAATCTTTATCAACTTTGAGCTTCGTCTTACTCTTGGGAACATCAGTCCTGCGCTGCGAGTCCACTGTGGAAGCACGATTACCATCAGCACTTAGATTCGAAGGCATGGAGGCGCTGCGCATTGGCAGTTGCGAAGCCAAATTCTGCGATTTCGAAGAAGTTGACTTGACATTAACACTTCGTCGAGTGGAGTAAGGTCCGAGATTGGAGGGAAAAACGTAGTCCCGATCTGAGAAATTGAAACTAAAGGCATCGCTACTGGTGGAGGCGGAGCTGATGGTGGTTGAAACGGTGGTGGAAGCAGGGGAGGAAGAAGAAGAAGAAGAAGAGTTCGAGGAAGGACGGCGGACGGCGGGGAAGAGTGGACCAGGGAAGTGTGGTGTGCGCGCGTCATCCGGAACCGTAATTTTGGATTTCTTCAACACCGGCGGCTGCTTCGGGCTTCGCCGGAATCTGATCGGAGTCTCCATTGCTGCCAGGCATTTGTCCCCGAGCCCAATGTGAGTGAGAAGATTAGAGTCAAATGTAGTGAGAGTTCCAAGGGGACACAACTTGCAGGATGCCAGGATTTATGTTCGGACCAAAAGAATGTTATTATTGCCAATGATGTTTTTGTACAATAATCGATGATTCTCTTTGTTCTAATTATTGTTGACATTGAGAAATAAATTTTCATTGTCTTAAAAAGAACTTTTCATTAGTCTTTGGGCCCGTTTGACAGAATTTATTGATATGCAATATATTCGTTTGATTATCATTCTTTGTAAAATAAGAATGAAAAATATATTTGCTATGTCCTCACACAAGAGATAGAAAGTCGAAAATGGTGGTTGGATCTGATTGATAACGGTCATATTTTTTATTTTTATAGAGAAAAAATTGGTATCAAATAAAGCTATATTGGACACGTTTGACAAGACTTTTGAAAAGTCAGAGCTATTTTTAGACTAAAAAATTACTTTTAAACTTATTTGAATAATTTTTTCAGAGTAGTTCAGAAAATTCATCTACAAGAAACAATGCAAAAATACTGTCAATCGAGTCAGCTTCTTCTAAATGCTCTTCTTATTAGATAAAATACTTTTAAAAAATTATTCTAATAAATTCAAAAACAACTTTTTAGTTAGTCTCATAAGCAGTTTCAACTTTTCAAATGCCATGTCAAATGTACCTTTTGTCTTTGAGAATTTTAAATTGTATTATGTGTTTGTCTTGTATCACTACAATATATATATAAAATTCGGAGGTTCATTTCTATTTAATTATTTCCTATTAAACTTAGTTGATTTTTTTAGTTTAGTAGACTTATTGGGTCAATTTCTAGGTGGTGTTCATTTTCTCTTCAAAGAAGTTACAATTGAGTTGATTCCAAGAGCATGATCCTACACAAGTGGAAGTTGATTTCAAGATACTCTTGACATTTTCAACGGTAAGATGAACATGCTACCATCAAACTCGTGTGTGTGAAAGGATATTTGGAACTTCAATTTATTAATGTATTTTTTTTACATGTTTAAGAAGTCAAGTAAAAAAGATTAATTTTTGAAAAATGATAATTTTGTGGGACTTACTTCGAATGGTCACATTGGACTGACTTTTGTCAAAAGAAAATATCAAATCGATTAATTCTCTTTGTTCTAATCATCGTTGACATTGAGAAATGATTTTTTCATCATTGTCTTAAAAAGGATTTTTCATTATTATTTTTGGATCCATTTGGCAAATCTTTTAATTTTGTTTTGTTTCTTATAAAAGAATTTCTTGAAAAGTTACATACTTACATTGGACTCATTCGGTGAGGCATTTGAAAAGTCAAAATTATTTTTTAACTAAAAATTTACTTTTGAACTTTTTTGAATAATTATTTAAAAGTGTTATAGAAAACTCATCTAGAAAAAACAAAGCAAAAATACTATTAAATGAGTCAGCTTCGTTTAAATGCTCTTCTTACTAGACAAAATACTTTCAAAAAATATTCAAACACATTTAAAAACAAGTTTTTTAATCTCACAAACAGTTTTCAACTTTTCAAAAGTCTTATCAAATGTACCTTTTGTCTTTGAATTTTTCAATTGTGTTGTGTTTGTCTTGTTTCACTACAAAAATATAATTTTGGAGGTTCATTTCTATTTAATTGTTTCTTATTAAACTTAAAGTGTGTTTGATTGATTTTATTTTTCATGAAAAATGTCATTTTATCAATCAAATTTTTATTTTTTGAGTGTTTGATTGACAATTTTTTCATGAAAAATATTTTTTAACTTTTGGTCATATGACCATATTTTCCTCAAAAACAAAGAAAATATTTTATTTAAGAAGAAGTGATTTTTATTTTTCAAGTAATTCAGTATCTCTTTCTCTTACTCATCTATCACGTATCTCTTATGTAACCCACCAATAAAAAATGGACAAGTATAATATTTTTTAAGTTGAAAACTAAATTAATCAAACACATTTAGCCCCTGTTTGATAGCCATTTTTTCCAAAAATGCATTTTTTTCTCTCTTCTTTTTTTATCACATTTTTCAATAAAATAATATTACATGCAAACTCAAAAAAATTTCTTAATTTTTAACCACACACTCTACATCAATCAATTATTCAAAAATATATTTTCTCCCAAAAAATGGCTATCAAGCAGGGACTTAGTTAATAAATTACATACAAATAAGTTATCCTCGTAATCCAAAGCACCCTTAGTTCATTTTTTTAATTTAGTAGATTTATTGGGTCAATTTCTAGGTGGTGTTTCTTTTCTATTCAAAGAAATTACAATTGAATTGATTCCAGGAGAATGATCTTACACAAGTTGAAGTTGATTTCAAGATACTCTTGACAATTTCAATGGTATGACAAGCATGCTACCAATCAAACTCGTGTGTCGGTGAAAGGATATTTGGAACTTCAATTTATTAGTGTCACTTTTATATTAATTTTTGAAAAAGACAAGTTCTGATATTAGTAAGTTCACGCCCACGTCTAAACAAGTAGGGAACTTTAAAGTAAATTTTCAAGATCACAAAATTTTGCATTTTCTAAAGTTATTTTCCCCACCCTTGAATTCCATGTCCATTGAATTAATTTTTGATAGAGGTGAGTGAGAAACAACCAATAAATTTCAATTTGACTTTATTAACATTGTACAGAGACTAGATTTCATTGTGCAATATTTTAGCCTTGTCATAAAGTCTACTTTTATGGTTAAACTCATGCTTGATTCAAATAAAATTAAATGTTTAATAGATTTTGATAAAAAAAAAATGATGGTACATGTAATTGAAAAGTTTTGAATTTCCCCCCCCCGCCAGGATTTAAATTTTAATAATTTTCTAATTGACTCAAACAAGACCTAAATAAGAATTTACAGTCACATTGTGTAAGAGAGTTAATAAGAATTCATTGTGCATGTATTTTTTTTTTAAACTTGGATTTAAGATTATTAAAAAATCTCTTAAATTTAAAATGAAGGTTAAAAACATTGTTTTTCACCTGGCTTACAACTAATTTCATTTTAGTAATTTAGCTTTTTTGTGTTTGGTTTGTTAAGGTTACCAATTTATTTAGTTTCATTATGGTTGTACTTTTCAATAGACAAACCCTGGTGTTTGTTTGGTATTGATTTTGATGAAGATCGAGTTTTCGTAATTAATTTTAGTCTCAGACTATGACTCATGAAAAAAGAATTCATCAGTGAAGGCTATGTAAGATGGACTAAATAAGAAACAAATTTCAAATTTTATTCGTAAGATGTTTCCAATTTTTTGAAAACTTGGAATTTAAAGAAGGTTTAGTTAAAAAAGTATGTTGAAGCTATCAAATGACCTGGTATCAAATTCATTCACAAATTTTGTTTTTTCACCCGGCTCACAACATGAATGTCAAAATGCATTTTAGTAATTTAGATTTGCACGTTTTGTGTATGGGATAAACGACCATTTGTTTAGTTTCATTATTCAAGCAAGGTTTCATCCACAATAGACTAAAAAGCTAGTTTTGCTAGGCGTGGAGACTAAACTTCATTTTGATAGACGAAATTTAGGCGTAGTTTTTTTTATTTTAAATTTTTAATCATCTCTATTCAATAATCTTGAAAAAAACATCTAAAATCGTTATTGTAACTTTAATGGACAAAAAAGAAACTTTCGGCATTTATATAACAAAGAAATTGTAGCTTAAATCTTATTTAATTCTTTATCAAACTCCAATTCAATATCTTCTTTTTCATCAACAAAAAAAATGTACATTTAATGAAGATGAAAAGTTATAAAAAAAAAAAAAAAAGGGGTCAACAATCTCGTTGACCGCTTAATTTTCACTTAGCCTCAAGACGAGGCGCGCTTTTTAAAACACTGCCCACAATGCATCATCAAAGAACGCAACAAACCAAATAGATAGAACAATATTTTATAGGAACTACAGGCATCGTTTGGGGCAAAAAATCATTTTCAAAGAAATCGAAGCATAGCTTCTTCCGGAAATAAGGCATCTGCTTGAAGGTTACCATTTGGTATCCCAGCTAAGAAGCACTCAACGTATTTGATCAGACACACATCACAAGAAATACTAAGAAACAAAAATTATGGGTTTATGTTCGGTCATGAAATGCAAGAGTGACATATTAAAATCAGTAATTACAAAATAAAACGAAACATGCATACATCCAACTTAACTCACCCTTCTTAGGCTTGTGGCAGTTTCATTCTAATTTCCTCTTGTAAGTTGTACACCAAAGGACCCAAATACAAAATCTTAGAATGTGCCTTTCCCAATTCAAGGATACTTAACACATGAAACTAGTTTCTAAATAAGTGATTGATCAAGAACTGAGTTTGTCTAGCAAACTCGAGATTTACACAACCTTGATATTTGCAGAGCAAATTTTAGAATTGGTCTGCTTTTCAAAAATTTACACCTATCGCAAAATTTCACCTCAACCTAGCCAAGCAGATATTTAGTTACATATTTCAAATTTCGCTTAATGTTGACAATATTTCTGCATTTCAAGTATTAACTTCAACCACGCTATTGAAGCACCAAATCTAATCTTGTCATGTTAACATGTAATATTTCCCACATTTATTGATCGAACGGTCGAAAATGCATGAACTTTAACAACATGGATATATTAAACTTAACAAAACAACTCTCAACAAAAAGAAAAATGGTAGTTACTGCCCCACAATTTTTATCATCCACTATATTTTATTTACAGTTAAACTACTCAATCTTGTTCATTGTAACAATTATTTACTTAACTTTTTTTTTTTGGTTGAATTCTTATCTTCAACATTCCATTAATTAGTACATCTCGTCATTTACAATAATTTATATCAAAATATTTTATTTTAATGCTTTGAAATGAGAGAAATATATTTTTTGCACTTTTTATTTATTAATTTTTAAAATTATAATTGGAAAATAATTTGTTTTATGCCATTTCAACAAACTTTTGGTCATAACATCGTTATCAAATATAAAATATGTTAACTAATAGAAAGTTTGAAGATAAGAATAATATGAAAAATCATTAGGGACATAAGTTTTATAATGAGTAAAGATTAATAAGAAATAAGTATTATGGTGCAAATATAATTATCAAAATAATGAAAACTTAAAAATCAGATTCTCCACATGCTCAACTATTTACCCATATACCCTTCTAGATTTCGGAACAAGTTCACTAACTAAACAATCGTTTGGGAATCATTTATAAACAGTTTAAATTGTAATAGATAGAAATTGAGTGATAAATAATACTTATTGATTTATATAAATTCGTGATTGAAAATAAAATTTTACCATTTATAAATTTTGCCAAACGAAAACTAATAAATATTTAAATGTAATCGTCAAGAGGTCATTGGGCTGTATATTTTTCCAAAGATTAAGGATCCCATTGTCAAAATAATATTCCGACCAATTTGCTCTTTTGCAAAATAGGGGCCCAAACTACAATTTTCCCAATAAAGGCAGCTCAGGAGGCCAAGCCGTAATATAAAATCGAGAAGATGCCAAAAGCGGGGAAATACATGAAACTAGCCAAAAAATAGAGCCATATTTTCACTTTGACCTTTGACTATTCTAAATAAGAGAAACTATCTAAAATACCCTAAGCATAAAAATTACAGCCTAGTCACCATAATACAAAAGAAATACAATCAAGTCTTAAAAAATTATTTGATAAGAATAAAAACTTATAAATGAGAAGACCTATAATGAATAGATTACCACAAGAATATAAGAAATTTAAATTTAAATTAACAGATTAAATAAAGCATGGATAAGGGAATTTTTAGAATATTAGGGGTCATTCTCTTCGTGTTTCAGTTTTGAATTCGTTTTGTGTTTTGTGTTTTAGGTGTCCATTTTGAGATTGTTGAAAATTTGTTCTTTTTGTCGTTTTGAAAAAATATTTCTCAACCCATTTTCCAAAAAACGCGTTCACATTTTCTCAATGTTTTTCATTTTTCAGCTTGGACGATTTTTGCCCCCTCCATAGCCGTCGTCTTCTACCACACAAATCGATCACCACCCACCACCTAGACTACCAAATTTCAGAATCAATCGAACCCCCAAACCTACATCTACAATGTCCGACGATTATTTGGCCAACAACTGCCGGAGTTTTGAAGCCTCCAACAAATCGCGCTACCACCAGAGTTTTGAAGTCTTAGCTAGAGTCGTCTGGGAATGGGCAATCGATTGGTGGTGGTGCGCGACTTTAGGTGTTGCCGAAGGTGTAGTTTTCGGCCATTTCAGTTTGCGCTAGTGGGATTTTTGATTGATGTTGTTGAGTTTTGAAGCCATGGCTGGAGTCGTCTGGGAGTGTGCAATTGACCGGTGGGGGTGCGCGACCTTGGGTATTGCCAGAGGTGGATATTTCAGCAGTTTCAGTTTGCCCTAGTGGGAGTTTTGAGGATGATTTTTGATCTATTTTGTTATGAGTTTGGGTTTTTGTTTATGTGATAATTGAAGAGGGGATTGAGGATTTCACAATGGTATATAACTCCAGCGTTTTGGAGAAGGTTGGCTGGAGTTTACTACCTTGGAAAGTAGCAGCTCCATTGTTTTGGTAAAAGGAAGTTGGGGAGAAGGAAACAACCTGTTTCTCGTGTTTTTTGAGTTTTAGCAGATTTGTGAAGAAAACAACCAAAACGTTAAAAAAAAAAATCTGTTTTCCTCACAAAATTTTTAGCCGTTTTCAAAAACTCATTTTCGAAAATGGGAAAGAGAACGCGTTTTCAATGTTTTAAAAAATCGAAAACAGAAAACGGCCCGAAAACAGCAAAGAAAACACCCCCTTAGATTTTTTATTGATTTTTGATTTTGTAGATTTTGAACACGGTCATAGTACTCCGCCCTTATTGGTATCAGAGCTATAGATCATAAACATAATATGATAATAGAAGATTTAGAAAATAAATATAAAATAATAAAGGAAAGATTTAATATAATAATAACAAAACTTATAATAAAAGAAAAAGTCCTAAAAATCATACTTATAAAACTAAAAGATATACCTTTAGAAATTAAACAAGAAATAATAGAAAATGTAAAAATAAATAAAGTAAGAGACTTTAAAATATGAAAAATTATTCTAGAAGTGATAGATCAAATGGAATATACTACTATAAAACTAAATAAAATAATTGAACAAAATTAACCATAAGATTAATCATGGGAATTAGAATTAAAAAGATAAATAATTATTATAAACTAGAAAAAGAAAAAGGAAGTTATATATATTATGAACCTATTCCTATTAAATCAAAAATAATAACATTAAGTATAATTAAAAAATTACCTAAAGAAATAAAAGAGCAAATATTACATAAATTAATTGTAGAATCAATAAGATATATATATGTGTGTGTGTGTGTGTGTGTGTGTGTGTGTGTGTGTGAAAAGATCATTGAAGAATTTGAAAATATTTTATATTACAGAGAAATATATTAATCATCATAAAAATTATAGAGATCTCCATAGAAACTATGAATAATTATAATGAGTCAAGATAAAATAACAAGAAAACTCAATAACATAGTTATAAATCTAAACAAACTAGAAGAAAAAATCTCAAATATATTATTAACACCAGAAGATATAAAGAAATCACAAGAAAAAATGTTAGATAAATTAAAAATTAAAAAACTAGAATTAAAAGTAAAATATTTTAAAACTGTAAAAGGAGAATTACCCAATAATGAACTAGCAATAAAATATTTTGATAAAATCATAAAAGAAAGTGAAGATAAAAAAATGTAGGTTTTCATATTTATTAGAAGCTAAATGTGATAAATCAAGAAAATAATGTCATTTTCAAAATCATTTGAAGAGTTAAAGAAATTAATAAGAGAATTAATAGATGAAAATAAAAAATTGAGAAATGAGGTAGGTATGTTAAAAATAAAAATTAGAGAAATGAAACAAAATATGAAATCAACAGATAAAAAAGTAGATAAAGATAGAATAAAAAAGAGAAATGACGAGAATATGAAAGAAACATGTAGAAACAGAAGGATATTATGAACCAGGAAGTATGGATTATAGATTTAAAAGAAAAATATTACCAATAATTCTAGAACAAGAAAAAAAATTTGAAAAACATACAGAAGAAAAAAAAAAGACAAAAAAGATGATGAATGAAGAAATAGAAAATTTTGATCAACTAAGTATAGAAGAATTAGAAAATTATGAAGTAATGATGAATACTGATGGAGGACCAACACATGCACCTGGAAATACAAGCAATAATTCAAAACTAGAATTTCCTGAATTAAAATGTGGATATGCACCAATACCTATGATAGTCTCACTCTGTGGCTCTGTGTGGTTGGGCGTTTGTTTGGTTTGGCTTTATTCTCTTCTGGCACGTGATTTGTTATCTAGGTTCTTTATTTGGTTGAATATTTATTACATCATGTCGTCTGACAAGTTAAACTCCTTTCTTATTCATTTTAATGGCAAAAATTACATGGCTTGGGAATTTCAATGTCAATTATTTGTCAAAGAAAAGGAGTTGTGGCGTCATCTTGATGGAAGTGATCCCGCACCTAAAGATGTCGAGGCTTTGTCGAAGTGGGAAATCAAAGATGCTCGGGTTATGACCTGGATCCTCAGTTCAGTCGAGCCTCACCTTATTCTCAATCTCAAACCTTACAAAACTGCTGCTGCTATGTGGGATTACCTTAGTAAGGTTTACAAGCAGGACAACACGACTCGAAGATTTCAATTGGAGTATGCGATGACTAATTTTACACAGGGAAGTCTCTCGATCGAAGAATATTTTTCAGGTTTTCAAAACCTTTGGACTGAATATTCAGATATAGTTTATACTAATGTACCCGTTGAAGCTCTTTCTGTTGTTCAAATAGTGCATGAGACAAGCAAAAGAGATCAATTCTTGATGAAGTTATGTCCCGATTTTGAGACTGCAAGATCTAATCTGATGAATCGTCATCCTGTGCCATCTTTAGATACATGTTTAGGTGAACTTCTTCGTGAGGAGCAACGTATAGTTACTCAGGCTGCCATGGAACATCGGGATACTGTTAATGCTCCTATTACTGCGGCTTATGCAGCACAGGGAAGGAATAAGGGTCGAGACATGCGTCCTGTCCAGTGCCATAACTGCAAAACCTTTGATCATATTTCTTGGGATTGTCCTAAGAAGAAATATTGTAATTACTGCAAGAAACAAGGTCATCACATCTCAGTTTGTCCCATTCGGCCAGAAAAAGGCATACCACTGCCTATCATACCTCCACTGGTGTTTCTAGCTTTGCAACATTGCCTACTGCCTCGCATGTTGTTCCTAATCCAACTTCTAGATCCACCCTCACCCCTGAAATGGTACAACAGATGATCACTTCTACTTTCTCTGCTTTTGGACTCTCAGGTACGCATGCAACCTCTTCTAAGCCATGGTTCTTTGACTCCAAAGCCTCTAATCATATGACCAACACTATTATTCATCTTTCCAATGTACGAGAATATGATGGCAATCTAAAAATTCACATCGCTAATGGCAGTTCTCTGCCTATTAGCACTGTTGGTGATCTTTCCGCTTCCTTAACTAATGTTTTTGTGTCTCCTAATCTTTCAACAAATTTAATTTCGGTTGGTCAATTAGTTGAAATGATGATAGGTGACAAAAATAATATTAAGAGATTTGATTCAAATCTTATTTTCTAGACTTTGCGTTTGAAGGTCTCTTTGTTCTTTTTAAAAAAAGACAGGGCATAGATGATTAGGTGTTGATGCCCTGCTAAAAAGATAATGAAGTTCAACCTAACCCTCATTTTTCTACCTATTGAGGTAAGGCATTATGTCTCTTTCATCTCGTGCTCATAGAATCTCCAATTACATGTATCAGTTGCACCAGTATTTAATTTCTTTACCAAAACTCTATGCAAGACGTAAGTAGTCAAGACTAATTAATTAATGACAATACCGTGCAGAATTTTGAACAAATCAAGGGTCTCTATCAGTATTAAAATCACAACACAACGAAAACTTCCATCATAGAGGCAAAAAGAATGACAAACGATCACCTAACTTCCGTCGAATATCTTTTCAGCATGTTCTAATGATACTGTACATCAAATCCATTTTTTTTTTAAAAAAAAAACCAAAATAATCCACTTCATAGAAGATGTTTGTCTACCAGCACTGCATGATGTAGGAGGATTCTTCTGAAAATCATTGAGTTCCTTCAATATCCCTTTCGCCGCCATAAATTTACAATTTTTAACCGTAAAAACTGAAGAAAAATGAAATTGAGAGAAATTGGTGTGAGTATGGGGATTGAGGGTGGGGTAGAAAAGAAAAATTAACGATTATGATTTTACGTTTCATAATTTAAGATAAATTTTATATTTAAACTTAATCGACAATATATTTATTATTATCACATTTTAAGTTTTTTTAAAAAAAATTAAATTGATCCAAATCATGGTCGCACTTCAACATTTCCAACAAATTTTAAATCTCTTAAAACGAATATTTGTAACCTAAAATACTAAATCAAACGTAATAAAAAATAAAAAATAAAATAAAATAAAAAATTATCATGGCCGCACTTCCACATTTCCAACAACTTTTAAATTGCTTAAAACGAATATTTGTAACTTAAAATACTGAATCAAACGTAAAAAAAAAACCGAACAAACAAAACAAAACAAAACGGCTTAGATGGCTTAGTCGAGCCGATACTGAATCAAACGTAAAAAAAAAAAAATTAGACGGCTTAGCTGAGCCGAGCCGAGCCATAAAGCCATTTGGCTCGGCTCGGGGCCGCACTTCAACACTTCCAACAAATTTTAAATTATTTAAAATGAATATTTGCAACTTAAAATACTGAATTAAACGTTAAAAAAACACAACAACAAAATGGCTTAGACGACTTAGCCGAGCCGATATTGAATCAAACGTAAAAAAAAAAAAAAAAAAAAAAAAATATTATTATCATGACCGCACTTCAACATTTCCAACAAATTTTAAATTGCTTAAAACGAATATTTGTAACTTAAAATATTGAATCAAACGTTAAAAAAAAAAACACAACAACAAAATGGTTTAGACAACTTAGTCGAGTCGATACTGAATCAAACGTAAAAACAAAAAAAAAAAAATTATCATGGCCGCACTTCAACATTTTCAACAAATTTTAAATCGCTTAAAACGAATATTTGTAACTAAAAATACTGAATCAAACGTAAAAAAAAAAAACAAAAACAAAAAACAAAAAACGAAACGACTTAGATGGCTTAGTCGAGCCGATACTGAATCAAATGTAAAAAAAAAAGGCTAAATCAAACGTTAAAAAAAAAGGGCTTTGCCGAGCCGAGCCATAAAGCTATTTGGCTTGACTCGGCTTATGAATAGTAACTACAAAAGTGACTCTTTTATTTATGTTGGATAAAAAAAAGGGGCTTAGCCGAGCCGAGCCATAAAGCCATTTGACTTGGCTCGACTTATGAATAGTAATCACAAAAGTGACTCTTTTATTTATGTAGGATAAGATAGAAAGATATAGAGATCAATTTACCCAAAATACAGATTATGATAAACAAATAAATAATGGATGGGCAAAATTAGATCTAGATTGTAAAATAGATACTAAGAAAGCTTTATTAAAATTGGCATATGCAATGATATTATTCTTTTTATACAACAAAAATGATACATGAAAATCTATAGATAAAATGATTGATTATTTAATACCATCGTTTGATGGAGATGTAAGAAATTTGTGGGAATGAGTAATTGGAGATACTAAAGTATTAATGAGAAAAAATATACAAACAAAAATGTAAAAAACTTCATAAGATGAAATACAAAAATTAGTACAATATACATCGGATGAATTCTTATGAGAAAATTGGATAAGAAATTCAGAAGAAGAAACTAGAAGATAAAAGTTAAAAGCAATATTAGGATTGATAAACATTATGATATGTGATATATGTAAAATAAAATAATATACTTGTCAATTTAAAAAATTATATTATACGCTATTTTATAGTAATGAAAATCATGGATCATATTTAGAAATGTATTTTACTAAATTATCAGGAACATGGAATATATACTTTAAAATATAATATGAGAGATATATAAAGGATAACCCTATACCAGACATATTAGGAAGTAGAATAAAATTTATATTTGAAAGATTAGCAGAAATATGTAAGAATAGACAATTAATGAAAAAATCTGAAAAATTAACAAGAGTATATTGTGAGGATATAGATAGACCTATTAATTGAGGATGTGAACCCGAAAGAAAGTATAAAAAGAAACCAAAAAAGGTATAAAAAAATATAAACAGCTCAAAAAGAAATACCAAAAATTAAATAGGAGATATTATAAAAGAAAATATCAACCAAAAAGAAAAGAATTTAAAAATGATAGAAAACAATGTAAATGCTGAAATTGTGGATAAATGAGACATATAAGTTCTAATTGTACCAAAAAGAAAGTTAGAATTTTATTAAAAAAAAAATATGAAGAAATAACAAGTGACTTAGAAAAAATATCAGATATTAGTAAATATGAAGGAGAATAAATCTATATATCAGAATCAGAATGAACCAAAAAATAGAAGAAGTTTAAATTATAGAAGAAAAACAAAAAATATAAAATTTTGAATGATATGGATTAAAAGTAACATTTTGATAATAATACATTTCGAAAAATAGAAAAATTATCATTAGATTTAAAAATAGGAAAATGGGAAATATTAGATAGAATATTTAGAAGAGAAAGAATATCTATAAGTGAAAATCATAAGATAGAAAAATCAATAGATATAAAAATAGTTTCAGAAAACCATCAATTAACATTATTAATAAAATCAACAGTTGACCAATTAACGCCAAAAGTAAAAAGAAAACCAAAAGAAAAAAATACAATATGTTTATATATGAGGAATAAAATTAATGTTTAAATCTCTATTTAGAGAATGAGTAGATTAACCAATAACAGTAAACTTACATGATAGAAAAATATTAAATACTAGTGATAGTCATTTATGAACCATAGAAAGAAATCTAGCATATAAAAAAGTGATATTTACATGTTACCCAAAATATTGTGTATCAATAAAAGATAAATATTTTAATGAAATATTATGATTACATTTTAGAATACATAGGAATACTATTATGAAAAATGGAAATCATATCATAACTATAAAATGCAAAGCATTGTATATATTTACCAATTCATATTATGAGAATATTTACTCTAAAAAAACTTATATAGAAATTTATAAAAAATGTAGAGATATATTAAATAGTGTAAAACCAAGTAAATAACTAAATCTTTTACCAAAAATATATGAATTAGAAATATTTAAAACAGAACCAGATGTAACAGAAAAAATAGAAAGTAATTCTTTAATAGAGTTTAAAGATGAAAAATTAAAAAGAAATACTAGTACATCTATAATACCAAGAAGACCAAGTACAAGCCAATAAATAATGTTAAAAAGAAGATACATGAAATATGCAAATATATGGGGAATATTTCAATGGAATAGAATATGTAAAAGGAAAAAATATATATCATAATTGATACAAAAGCAACAAACTGTCATATATAAAAAAATAGAGATAAAAGATTAGCAAAAAGTAAAAGAGAACCTTATGAATATATCAATTTTGATGAAAAAAACACATATTAGTGAATTAAAAATAAAAGTATCAATAGTATTAGATGGAGAAAAAATGATAGTACCATGTTATGTAGATAGTAGTATGTGAGAACATTACCATATATTATTATGAATGAGTTTTTTACAGGTTTTGAATAATCATAATATTAACAAAGATGGAATTTATATAACACATAATAATAAAACAATATTTTGTCCAAAAGAATGAATAATGTAATAACATTTTCACTAGAAGTATATGTACAACTTACCATTGTAGAAACCAATAAAGCAACATGTGCCTTAATAGATATAGGAGGTGATATAATTATTGTAAAAATATTTTTGTTAAAGAGTTGGAGTAATGATAATACTATAAAAATTACAGGTGTCACGGGAATATCCACACCTATTACTAAAAATAGAGAGAAGATAGAAATCTTACTAGAAAATAAACAAATAACTATAAATAAGGTATATGCCTATGATATACTAGAATGTGATATATTATTAGGAAATGACTTTGTACAATAATTTTAATATTACCAACAAAATAACTATATGATTATGTTAAAAACACCATGTGGACATCTACTAAAAATTTCAAGAGAATTCAAACCATACAGAGTTCAGTCAGCCCAACGTGGTGAAAAAGGAGTACAAATACTAATAAAAACAAATGTCAAAATATAAAAGATACAAGCAACAAAAAAATCAGAAATGATAAAAGAAATAATAAAAAATAGGAAATATCTGTAATGAAAATCCGCTAGTTTATTGAAAATCAGAACATCCAAGAGCAAAAATAGAATTAACTGAAAATGTAATAATAAGAGTAAAACCAAATATATATACTATACAAGACAATCAAGAATTTAAGAAACGAATTGAAGAATTAAAAAATATGAAATCAATTAGAGCTAGTAATGAACCACATAATAGTCCAACCTTTATGGTAATGAAACACTCTGAACAAGTAAGAGGAAAATCAAGAATGATAATAAATTATAAAGAATTAAATAAATATACGAAATTCGATGGATATTTTCTACCAAATAGAGATGTTTTGATAAATCTTGCAAAATGAAAATAATATTATTCAAAATTTGATTGTAAGTCAAGATTTTGGCAAATCAACAAGAAAGATGATTCAACACCACATACAACATTTAGCACACCCTAAGATAAATTTGAATGTATAGTATGCCATTTGAATTAAAAACGCACCTCAAATATTTCACAGAACGATGAATAATAATTTTAGAGAATATAATGATTTTTTATTAGTATATGTTGATGATATACTGATATACTCAAAAAATAAAAATGATCATAAAAATCATATCATAAAATTCTTAAAAGAATGCCAAAAAGAAGGAATCGTCTTATCTGAAAATAAAGTTATTATAAAAAAATCCGAAATAAAATTTCTTGAATTAATTATAGACAAGAATTGAATAAAATTACAGTCTCATATATCTAAAAAGATAGAAAGCTTACCAAATAAATTAGAATCTAAAGAACAAATACAAAATTTTTTAGGATGTTTAAATTATACAAAATGATTTATTGAAAATCTTTAAAAAAAAAAAAAAAAAAGACATAAAATACACTAAGGGTGCGTTTGATTGCAATGGTGGAATTTGGGTGGAAAGAAAACGAATTGCAGAAAATTTAATTACCTAAAATTTGTTTTAGAGAGAATTGTAATTAATGGTGTTTGATTAGTATAAGTTTTCACCTAACCCATTTGACTTTGTTTTTCATGCAAATTATTACTTTTTTAGATAAATTTTTTTACAGTCTGTATTAAAATTTGTTTAGATTGTCAAAAAGTAAAAAACAAAATTTAAAAAAAAAAATTTGTGTTCGTTTGACTTTATTTTTCATGCAAATTGTCAATTAAATAGATAAATTTTTTTACCATTTAATTTAGAATATATTTTCATTGCCAAAAAGAAATAAAGATGGAAAATCACTTTCCCACCAAAATGATGAAAAAATAAAAGGTGAAAAAAGTGTTTTAAATGGTTGTATCTAGAAAAATGGGTGTGGAAATGAATTCCATGGAAAAAGTTATGCAATCAAACATCAAAATTAAGCATGAAAAAGGAATTGATTTCCTTTTCCACATATTTTGATGGCTATCAAATATAGCCTAAGAAAAACTAATAATAAATGACGGAATGAATAACATACAGAAATAGTTAAATTATTGAAAGATGAATGTAAAAATTTACCAAAATTAAAATTATCAAATGAAAAAGATAATTTAACTACTAATACTGATGCCTCATATAAATATTAGGCAGCAATATTAAAAACAAATTTAAATGAAATATATAGATATTCAAGTGGAACTTTTAACCAAATAGAGATAAATGATATTATTCATGAAAAAGTATTGTTAGCAATCATTAAGGGAATAAAAAAGTTTTCATTATTCTTATTATCTAAAAAATTTATTATTGAAACTGACAATTCTCAAGTTACAGGACTTTATGTAAATAAGTTACCAATAGAACTTCAATATAGAATGTTGCATAGATGGCAAGCATATTTGTCATTTTATAATTTTGATATTATTCATATTAGAGGTACAAATAACTATCTTGCTGATTTTTTAAGCTGGAACATTGAGTTTGAAGATGGATAACATCAAACAAATAATATCAGATATGAAATCTGCGGCAGCATATGCCAAAGAAGAAGTCGATGATATGAAAATTGGGATGTAGACATTAGTTGAAATCTTGAGTCATAATATTAAATTATTACTTGAGATCAGTGAATCACACGTCAAAATTACAGATGAGATGAAATACAGAATTGATGTTCTTGAAACACAATTAATGTCTATGAATACAAATAAAGATATAAGGATTGATGCTTTGGCACAATCTCATGATACTACCAGGTTGATACAAAACAAGTTATATAAACATGTTGATTAAAAATGATAAAAGAAGCTGTAGTGGACCCAGAGGAGATGTCATTACCAAAAGTCTAAAGAAGATAACAATCAGTGAGAACATACAAGAACCATTAGGATAAAGATAAATGAACCAGATGATAATACCCCTTTAACGTCAAAAAAAGAAGAATATAAACAATTTACAAAAATTATATATGAAATGAAATCAGTAGATCCATACTACATATCTCCGAGAGAACATATCTATCCAAGACTGATAATTGTCAAAGGAGCATATCTATTAACAGTCAAAATAGCAACAAATTTTGGAGATACCGATTTAATATATCCAGATATAACATTAAAAGAAATTGAGGAATTTGATGATATCTTAAAAAGTCAAGTTTCACAACATGCACAAAATAGACCGATATATATGAAATTCTACTCCTTAAGTCCAGAAGTTGAAAATAAAATTTATTATCCAGCAGAACATATAATTACTATTGGACATATTGGACGAAATTTCTGGATGGATGTAGGAGAAGGAAATAAATCAGTCCCAAAATTCTCCAAAGCATGGATAAAAAATAGAAGAGTGCTAGGATATAAAGTTCCATAGAATATTGCAAAAAATTTATATAAACGAAAATTTCGATGCATATGTTAGTATAATGGATAGACACTTTTAACAAATGATCAAAAACAAAAATCAGAGATTTTAAAGGAATATATCGATAAATTTGATACACATTAGATAAGTGGAAGCATCTCAACTGTTAGAAGAGCATGTGAAGTTATATGATGTCCTACTTGCCGATAAGATTCCAAAGAGATAAAGATGATATGATAAAAGAAGCCAACTGCATGTGAATACAATATTGGAAGGACAATAATAGAGGAGTAATGCACTTAATAAAGAAGATGTGATGTAAAACAAATACATAATGGAGGGGTTAGAAGGCTCTTGATGAAAAACACAAATTAGTGTAAACAATGATGTAAGAGGCTTAATAATTATGCCTCATGTAGTTGTATAAATAGAAGCCTTTGGACTAGAAGAAAGACATAATCTTTTGAGCACTCGATCTGTGAGATTGCCAAAACTTTCATGTCTTTCATTGTAAACTCATACCAATCTTATACTAATCAATAAAATCCTAATCTCTTCAAAAGATATGAATTTCTAAACTACTCTTCCCATAGATTCTCAGAAAGATCTAAAAGGAAATTTCTTTATTATTTTAGCATTTAAGAGAGTTTTTCTTTAGTCAAAGTCTAGAGATTTATTTTTAGAAGCGATACAGTGAAGGCGAAGGAACTTGAGTCCATCATACCCGCTGAGCCAAGAGGCGTTAGGGTGCAAAGATTGTTCACAACTATAAGGTCATTCGATTCTGAGAACAAAAATTCAGATCAAAACTAAGGTAATACCGTTACTTTTTTGCTAAAATTAGAACGGATTTTTCTAAAGATTCTAGAGAATCGTTGAGATTATTCATTATGATGTTTACATTAATATTTGTAGTTTAATATGCCAGGATATACTGTTAAAGACTTGGATAATTTATTAGGTGAAATGTTAAAATATATAAATGATATCAGTTCTCAATTAGAAAATATGGATATATCATCTAAAAAACATAATAAACTGAGTAAGAAACATGATAGATATATAACAAATTATTCTAATTTATTAGATCAAAGAATGAACTTATATATTAAAATTCAAAATAGCAGAAGAGACTAATTTGAAATTTATTTTAAAAGGATAGAATATATTCTACAGTATATAAGAATTCATTTCATTAAAGATAATATTGACTTTTTACAACCTTTTTTTAAAAAGCATAATTTATCCAGCCTGCAAAATTCCCTACGTCCACCGCCTGCAGCATCTCCCAGCAACCACCGCCACCGCCTGCAAAATCCCCCACCACAGCCACACCAACAAAATCCACCGCCTGCAAATCCCCAGCAACTGCCACTGCCACCGCCACCGCCACCGCCATAGCCACACAAACAAAATCCACCGCCTGCAACATCCCCCACCACCATCGTCACACCATCTGCTTTGCGCTGGTCGTAGATCTGCTTCTCAGATTTTGTTGTTGCGAAGCGAATCGAGCGGCGCTCGTCGTTGCGAGCGGCGCTCGTCGTTCAAGCGACGCCCGGAGGCATTAGAGAGCCGGCACAACTTCTGTAGACAAAGTCGTCGGCACAACTCCTTCATTTTCTTGGAGAGAGTCACCGACGCAAATTCTAGGAGAGAGAGAGTCGAGAAGCAGAGAGTAATAGGCGGTGGGAGAGAGAGAGCGAGATAGAAAGACGCCGATAAGGTAATGGTAGGAGAAGGAATGATTTCAAATTAGGTTAATTACATTTTATATGATTAATTAGAATTGAAAATATTATTATTTAATATTAAAATATTTTATAATATTATTATTAAAACTTGATTTTTATATAAATAAATCATATATCCTAATTTTGAATTTGGATATTTAAATACCTCCCTAGATCTAATTTCCTCTTATAAAAATCTCCCAGCCAAAAGCTTATCCCTCTTCGAGGAATAAACGCGGCCCAAACGCGGCCTTATTTATTTTCCCTTTCTCTTTCAGATCCGCGACCCTCTCTCAATTTTCATCCTCCATCTCTTCTTCACCGCCGCCGAACCATAACCACAGAGTAAATAATATATAAACAAAGGAGAAATGGCGCATAGGTTGCTGAGGGATGCGGAAGCCGACGGATGGGAGCGTTCGGATTTCCCAATCATATGCGAGTCTTGCCTCGGAGACAATCCTTATGTTCGGATGGTATCTGCGAATCGCTTTTGAATTTCTATGGCTATTCTAGGTTTTGCAGTTTATTGATTTTCTTTTTTATGTATTTTTGTTTGAAGTAAATCTTGAAGCTTATTCATCGATCAGGAGATAAATTCTTTTGACTCTCACTACAGGAAGTTCCTAATCTGAGAAGAATTATTATTTTTTATTTCTCAATTTATATACTTGGTAATTAGCTTGCTATTTGCATAGCAAACTAAATTCTAAACCATTTTTTTTTTTTTTTCTGAGTTTCTCCCCAAATGGGAGCAGAAACTCCTTTTAATCAAAGGAAAAAAAAGCCAAGCAGAAAGCTAATGCTTTTCATCAGGCTTTCTCCGACTGTGAGTTTTCCCCAACCTAAAGGGATCTTATACAATTTCTTTCTTCTGGGAATTGCCCCAAGGGCCTTTTCCGAGTTGTTGCTAGTGAGAATGGTACCAATTTCACTTTGATAGCAGATAATTATATAACTGTATATTTGAATGAAATTGGAAAAAACTATTTGTTTGATGAAGTAATTGAATATTATGGTCATGAACTTCCCTTCTGAATCTTACCACGATAAAACCTAAAGAATTCATGATGGGTGGTAAAAATTTTAGCTAAGAGAGGTATTTTCTATTGAATGAGTTCTCACACAGTTACACATGAAAGTAATTGAGATGAAGCTTTGAAAATAAATATCAATAAGGAAATACCATGTGAATAGATGTTTTCAACTGTTTTATAATTTCAATTAAATATGCATCAAAGACTTAGCCTATATTTGGTTCATGAAATTAAATGGGGAGGGGTAGAGGAATATAGGAGAGATAAGGACACTTGGCTACCAGAATTCTATGTTCTCTCACTCAGCCTTGTTTAGCACAAGAGGGATGGTAGGACAGGACAGCAGGAGATACTTATTGAAGATAGAACAATTGATTTTGTATGCGGTCTACCACCATACCCTTGTTTTCTCAGTCTGTAAATTTTGCCCTAGGTTTATTTTTAGTTCTTTATATCTTCCAAGCCCTTCATTTGAGAGGGAAAGAAAAAGCGGGCCTGAAGTGGTATGCATCCACTTCTGCGTTTCTCCCTCTTCCCTGCCTTACTAAAGCCAAGTGTTGTGCTTCCTTTGCTGCTATTTCAAGTGACATATATATGCAGGCTTCAATTTCTCTTTGATGCAAATCACTTTGGAACAATTTGTTTAAACTTTAAACGTTATTACATAAATCATTGTTAAGTGTTGAATTAGAGTTTCATGTTTATTTGAGAGATGTGTTAAATAAATGTTATTCTTTTAATTGTCTTCATGTGTGTTAATGTATTTGACGTAGTTTCAAACTCTTTCTAGATTAGATGGCTTTTATCTATGTTTATTGCTGCAGTAGTCTTATTATATATCTGCCTGTGGTCATTTTTTCTACTCAATTGATTTTGGTGTTGTTATTCTCGTCTGTTACCTGGATCTTATCTTTAAGGTCCTCATATTCTATAGATATGGTCTAATATAATCTATGTATTATGTTTATGATTATGATATAATGAATGTGATCTGATTTCTGCCTTTCATGGTCATAAGTAATCTTCTGGTTTCTTTGCAGACGAAAGCTGATTATGACAAGGAGTGCAAGATATGTACACGACCATTCACAGTTTTCAGGTGGAGGCCAGGACGTGATGCAAGATATAAGAAGTCTGAGATTTGCCAAACTTGCAGTAAGTTGAAAAATGTTTGTCAAGTTTGCCTTCTGGATCTTGAATATGGTTTGCCAGTTCAAGTCCGAGACACTGCTCTCAGTATCAATTCCAATGATGCCATTCCTAAGAGCGATGTGAATAGGGAATTCTTTGCAGAGGAGCATGATCGCAAGGTAAGTTCGCTAGAAGCCACATTTCTCCAATATATTGTGTTGCTTAGGAGTAGAATATGTGTTCATTAAATATAGAAGTTGTTGAAAGAGCATGCAGATTCATGTTAAGTAGTTGGACTACTTATTTCTATAGGTTAGACCATTAGAGTATCTTAAGATCATGTTCATGTTGCTTGATACTGGAGATGTTTACGTTAGTCATTCGTCATGAAATTGCACATGCTGGAGCGTGGAGATTAAGGTTTTGTCATAATACTTATATTAAGAAAATGATCGCAGTTTCATGCATGTTGTAAAATGTACGATACAATCAATGTATTATAGAAGAGTGAATTGGTGGTTCTTTCTTCTCAATTTTGTTAAAATATCTATTACATTTGAAATGCTATAATTAAGTGTAAAATTTAGCAAATAACGAGAGATATGTATAAAGAAAGTTTTATTAAGCTTATTCCCTCTCCTAAATGGAACGGAAAAAGAAAAAAATAGATTGTGTTACTGATCAACACTGGACTTATTGATGGCTCCCCAAAAGAAAAGTAGAGATTGTCAAAAAGGGGTAGATCGGGAGAATGAAAATGGATATATTTGCTATTAACTTCCTCTTGTAATTGATGGCTCCCCAAAAGAAAAGTAGAGATCGTCAAAAAGGGTAGATCGGGAGAATGAAAATGGATATATTTGCTATTAACTTCCTCTTGTAATTGATGGCTCCCCAAAAGAAAAGTAGAGATCGTCAAAAAGGGTAGATCGGGAGAATGAAAATGGATATATTTGCTATTAACTTCCTGTTGTAATATGAAAAGGCAAAACGTAATGTAACAACACAACCCCTGATCATGCTCCCACCACTATGTATGGTTCGATCTGTTTGTGCACTGTCCATTGGGTTTGGCTCCAACATGGATTTACTTGGTGTCCCCGCGATTCTAACCCAAGACCTGAAAGATTGGGGCCCAACCTCTAGCGGACAACACGTTAGGTAACGGTATGAACCGAATCCTGCATGGACCACGTCGGCTCGAAAGGGTCATATTGTTACGCGTGAGGCTTCTGATATGTATATTAGGTCATTGAACTTTAATGATTTTTGGAATTAGGAAAACAAAGAAATTTATGAATAAGTTGTGAGTTAATTTTGGTAATTGAAGATAAATAGCTCTTAGGGATATATCGATGCTTCCTTTTTGTGTTTACTTTTGGTGGTGTTGTCTATGTTAAGAATTTAATAATACCGGGGCAGAGTTCAGTGTCTACTTGAGTAGCAGATAATTATTATCTAGGTGCTTAAAAAGGATTTTGGCATACTAGTGTAATGAATTAGAAAGTTAATAGCAGAATGAAGTTAGGAAAAAAAATAGTTTGCAATGTTATATGGATTTTAGGTAAATAAATATATTTTGGACTATGGGTGCATATCACTAAACTTGAGAGCACATGAAAGGGATAAGTGCTAGTTGGAAACATTAGACTTAATCAATATCAGTGCCTTTGACTGGGTGAGGTGAAAATGAGGAGACAAGCAGTAAAATAGGGAGTACGACCTCTCCATTCCTGTAATTTTCTATGTAATTACGAGGCAGTGAAGGATCATATTATCTTATATTTGTCAGCTTGAAGTAGGAAATAGTAGAAGATAAACGTGAAATACAATGAAGTTTTTATTTTGAACCAATTTTATTCAGCTATGTAGACTGAATCATTGCCGTATGCAGGCTAGAGCTGGAATTGATTATGAATCTTCCTATGGGAAGGCACGCCCTAATGACACTATTTTGAAACTTCAAAGAACGACGCCATATTATAAGCGAAATCGAGCACATGTATGCAGCTTCTACATTCGTGGTCAATGTACAAGAGGTCCTGAATGCCCTTACCGGCATGAGATGCCTGTTACAGGAGAGTTGTCACAACAGAATATTAAAGATCGTTATTACGGGTATCTGAAATTATTAAGCTTTACATTCATTCGACTGGTGTTGGCCGTGTATCAATGCATATAATTTGTCATATGACTCTATTACATGTTTTGTGTAAGTAATTTTGTACATAAAGTTTTGTGTTTTCCCATCAACTTTATTGGATGTGGAACCCAGCCCCCATATTTTAATTACTTTTTGAGTGTCTGAATGTCCCTTTCTTCTTTTTGTGGTGATGGGAGGAAGTTGGATGGTGGCGATCCAACCTTCGTGGGCATTCTTCTCCTTTTGAATGTCTTAATCCCAAGAAATATGGTGCAAGAGATGAGACCTTTACCAAAACGTTTGAGATGTTTTGTATGCCTGGAAGTTTATTGAGAATGATTCTTAGTTTGTTTTTGGCATGCAAATTTTTGTTTTTTATTCGATAATTTACTGCTAGACTTTGCAGTTGGCCCTGCAGTTTCTGCCCACACTTCTCCCCTTGGGGAAAAAATTACACTAGCACAGCAAATATTTGAAGAAGATTACTTGCTTATGGGTGGAATAATTCAGTCCTTCAGGATTTTCCTCATTTTTACATTTGTTTGCATCACCAATGTAGTTTTAAGTGTTTGCTGCAGGGTCGTTTAAGATACTATTGTCTGTTGGGTTGCACGCATATCTATTTTTGAAATCCTTGCTGTGTAATGTGCCTTTTCATTTCAGTACATTCTTTGTGGAGCCACTGCTAGAAATAAACCATGGCAGTTAATTTGGGGTCTATACATGTTATAATGTGGCTTTTCTAGTTTTGCTAATGTTTATATTATACAACTGTTTTTTCATATGTAATTATATCACTGGGAACATAGAGAGTGGAGCACTTCTAGGGAGGACAAAACTCTACTGTATTTCGGTAGCTGTCAGTCTTGTTATAGTGCTGTTTAGCCTTGCTTGTTTACTACTCATGTTTGTCGAAACGATTATTATATGGAATGACAAAACTCTACTGTATTTTGATAGTATAGTCAGTCTTGTTATTGTGCTGTTTAGCCTTGCCTGTTTACTACTCATGATTGTCAAAACGATTATTATCTGGATTGTCCAAACTTCTCACATTGATAAAGTAATTGTATTGTACTTGATCTTGACGACATGCAATGAGTTCAGATTTCTATTCCTTTCTATTATCAACAGTTCAAGTTAATGATATTATTTAACTCTTGCAGCGTTAATGATCCTGTGGCAATGAAATTGCTCAACAAGGCAGGTGAAATGCCTTCACTGGAGCCTCCTGATGACGAGAGCATTAGAACACTGTATGTTGGTGGCCTTGATGCAAGAATTACTGAGCAGGATCTGAGGGATCACTTTTATGCACATGGAGAAATCGAGTCCATTAAGATGGTGCTCCAACGTGCTTGTGCTTTTGTGTCTTACACAACACGAGAAGGGGCTGAGAGAGCAGCCGAAGAACTTTCAAACAAGCTAGTCATCAAAGGTCTTAGGTTGAAGCTGCTCTGGGGTAGACCACAAGCACCTAAACCGGAATCCGAAGCCTCAGATGAAGCAAGGCAGCAGGCTGCCGTGGCTCATAGTGGATTATTGCCAAGGGCAGTCATATCACAGCAGCAGAACCAGCCTCTTCAGCCACCTGGATCCCAGGACCAACCACCACCTATGCCTTACTTCAACATTCCTCCATTGCCCCAGCAGGATCGAGCATACTATCCCTCGATGGATCCCCAAAGAATGGGTGCCCTTATTCCATTGCAAGAGGGACCGCCTAGTGGACCAACAGGGTCGGGTGAAAATAGGAGTGGTTCAGGGCAGCAGCAAGGACAGCATTATGCTTATCCAGCTATGCCACCACCACCACCAGGTCAATTCTACCCGCCATATTATCCACCGTATGGTTATATGCCGCCCCCACCACCACATGCACCTCATCAGCAATACCGTCCCCCTTACCAGTCTACAATGCCCCCTCCCCCACATCCTCCTTCGGGTGACCAGGCTTATCAGCAGAAACCACAAGAAGGGACTTCACAACAATCGTAGAATTTG
Organism: Osmanthus fragrans; assembly: GCA_019395295.1. NCBI lineage: Eukaryota > Viridiplantae > Streptophyta > Magnoliopsida > Lamiales > Oleaceae > Osmanthus > Osmanthus fragrans. Next base: position 14,190,243 of record CM033363.1, read on the forward strand.
CAATGTGCTCATGCCTGTTTAAGAAGATTTTTTGTTAACCTGTGATATTTGTGATCCTACTATATGAGATTTGAAGTATGCAGTTTATTGTACTTTTTTAGTGATGTGCCGTTTGGGGATAAATATGTATCTTATGTTGGGTAATCTTTCAAGAATATTTCAGTCTGGCATTTTTCCATTTCTTAAGGGTACTTCTTAATGCTCTTTTGTGGACAACAAAATTATTTTTTAATCTCTTGTTTGACACCCTTGTAAAATTTTAATATATTTTTTTCTTTTTTTTCTTTTCAAATACACATTTTTCAATAAAATAATATTACACGTAAATAATTTTTTTTTTCTTTTTTAACAACACATTTTTCCCAAAAATACTATTTCATAATACATTTTACCAAAATTTATTAGTGTGTCAAACAAGGGCCAATGTTCCTCAATTCTCATGCCAAAGTTGTCGCCTTATTCACGAAATTGTTATATTTTAAGTGAATGAAAGTTTTCCCTAAAGCTGTTTTGCATTTTTGGTGCCTGCATTTGATTCCCACGACCTTTTCGGTTTTGGGCATCGAGCAATAAGCTGAAGATATTGTGCATTGGGGTTATGTAAATAAGCGATCGAGTGGTATAACTGCCATAATCATTCAAATATAGTTTTCAGATCTGACTCGGACATCAACTGGGATGAATAGGTGGGCATTGAGTCAGTAATTCGATTGGGAATTGAATTGATGGGTAAATTCATGAGTAATTTCGATTTCTGGGTGTTGCACTACTAAAATAAAGCCGTTCATTCACAAACAAGAAAATGGGAAAATATTAGCACAAAAATTAGTATGAACTTATAGAACTTAGGCATCGTGTAACATTAATGCCTCAAAAGTTTTCGACAGGATAGAGAACATAGTCTTCGCTTTGACTCTTACTTTTTATTTAAAGCATATTTAAAAATAATAATATTAAAATAAATAAATGAAAAACTAGGTGAGCAAGACGATATTTTAAACTTGAACTCGCCGCCTCCTGAAAATCTTCACAGGGTGGGGGGCACGAAAGGATGGGGAATATGGTTACTGCTTAAATTTTTAATTTTTATTTAAATCTATTTAAAAAAATAACCATATTAAAAAATAATTAAATAAAAAAAATAAAAAAAATAGGTTAAATGAAGATATTTTAATGTCTCCCGAAAATCTTCAGAGGGGTGGGCAACAGGAATGGCCTCACCCTTTGCCATCCGTGTTCCTATATTATTACCCGTTCTTCAATCTGATTGGTTAGTAAGGGTGTGTTCTATTTGTTGTTTTCAGACCGTTTTCTGTTTTTGATTTTTCAAAACATTGAAAAAGCGTTCTCTTTCTCATTTTTGAAAACGAATTTTTGAAAATGGCTGAAAATTTTGTGAAGAAAACAGAAAACAACTTTTTTACGTTTTGGTTGTTTTCTTCACAAATCTGCCAAAACTCAAAAAATATGGTTTGAAAAATATTTTTTCAAAACACACAAATAACGAGTTTTTAACAATCTCAAAATGGACACCCAAAACACAAAATACAAAACGAATTCAAAACAAAAAAAAAATTAAAACACGAAGAGAACGTCCCCTAATGTACGACATATTAGCTGCATCCCTGTTTTGATCTTGTCTGAACACGAAATTCGGGCTAGCCCACTTTTCATATCCAAATTTTGATGATGCCCATTTATAAACACTTCGACGTAGAAGCCCAATAGTTAGAGGCCCAATTACGGCCTCCAAAATCGCACCACCAAAACCCTAGCTGTCCATTTATCAGTGCTCATTTATAAATTCCTCAAATTTCTAGGTTTCTCCATCAGGCTTATTGCTGTGCGGCTCTTAGGTAATTCAATTTTGTCGCGAATTCTGTTTAATTAGAAAATTAAACATTATTATTATTTATACTTTGATTTTGATGTGGTTCAGTTATAATCTGTATCTGGATTCTGATTATTGCATGTTTAAGTGACACTTCAGATATGATAGTTTTGTCAAAGCGTTTGCGTAGTTAAGTTTGATTTTGGGTAATTTTCTATTGCATTCTGAGGTGTTTTAGGATGTATGTAGTTTTGAATGATTATGTTATGGCTCTGGGGGACATGTTTTGATTGTTCCATTTTCTTTTGATGATTGAAATGCGCTCCCTAAAGTAAAAGGACTGAGAAATCAAGGCTGGAGTCTCGGAATGGCTCTCTTTTGCCAACACCATTTTTGTGTTCGGGAAGAAATACCATTGAGCCCGAGAATTGGCATAGTAAATCAATGTCATAGGCCTTTGGTTTGGGAGCAGCATTTCTATTCGTCTGATAGGATCTGGTTGTAATCTAACATGTTCTTCTAGTCATGGCGATAGTTGGATTCCCTGTTTCCGTTGCTTTAATGACCTGCTTTTGAGTCTTAAACAATGTTAAAAAAAAATTCATGACCATCGGCTGATTCAGAAAATCTGATCTGAAATATGGTGTTTTTGTTTTCTTGAACATACAATTTTTAACCACTTTTTCAGTCACTATTGGGAACATTTGTCATTTTCATGGAGGTATAAAAGTAACTTTGTTGTAAGGTTTCTGATCTCTAGATTCATTGTAATTGACTTTCATTGATTGCTGAAAACTCACATGGCAAACTATTGTAAAAAACATTGCCACATTTTTTTCCCTACAAGCATGCTATTTCTTGTTTGGATCTGTACTTACCCTATGGCATTTCATGTTATTGGAGAGTTAAATTAAAGTCCATAAGTTTGACAGTATTATTAGAAGCAGGGAACAATGTCTCACCGCAAGTTTGAGCACCCAAGACATGGTTCTTTGGGATTTCTCCCAAGAAAAAGAGCATCTCGTCAAAGAGGAAAAGGTATTGTGCTGTGTTCCCATCTTTTTTTATCATATTTTTCTTAGGTTCTTTCATATTTTCAATGCATCCATTTATTTTTTCTTTGTACATGGTTTAATAGCAATTTTAATTACCCTTCTCTGGTGGTTATTAATATTGTTGCTTTTATTGAAATTTGTTTTTAGATGTTCGAACTGTTGAGAAGTTCGTGTATTGACTATTGTTGACTGAGATATAGAACTCAATAAACTTCGTTAAAGTCGATAAGTCATTGTGTGAAAAAGTTTCAAGTTCAAGGGATTGATGATATTTTACTTCGCGAGCTTTTGGTCAGACAGCGTATGGTTTTCTTGTAAGGCCTGTTAATGTTGTATTTGGTTTCTTTGTGTTTCTCCTGGTATAAATGCACTTCATTCAAGGAACTCTTTTCAACTACGGATTATTTATTTAGATGCTCAAATGATTTGAGCTAATGGGAAAGGCCTGAATCAAATGTATGCTTTTATTTTGTTGCCATGTCTATGATATTAGTTGATTATTATTTGGTAGTGTGATGGTTTGACTTTATTCATTCTTGATTTGTTGATCAATGCGATAGTCCTTTATTTAACATTGTCAACTTGCTTACAGTACAATTTCTTTGCTGCATTTATTTACAAAAGAATGTTAGCATGTTGGTTATTGATTTGTATCTGCATTTGAATTTCTGCAGTGAAGGCCTTTCCCAAAGATGATGCAACAAAGCAATGCAGGTTGACAGCTTTCCTTGGATACAAAGCTGGGATGACTCATATTGTGCGAGAAGTCGAAAAACCTGGGTCAAGTAAGTTCTCTTTCTTACTTCGCCAGTAAGATTGCAGCAGAAGTAAAAATTTAATATTCTAATTGCAGCTTGCTTAATATAGGAGTAAATGATGATTGTAATTGTTTGGATAGTTTTCATTTATAAATAGGACCGTTATTAAAGTTGGTTTTTTTTCCCATATGCCACTCGACCACTCTTTCCATATTATTATTGCATATGTTACTCAACTCTTTTCCATATTTGTAATTCATTTGCTTTTTGCATTTTGTTCTCATGCTAGTCATTTTGTAATCATGACTGTTATTTGTCCAGAGCTCCACAAGAAGGAGACATGTGAGGCTGTAACTGTTATAGAAACACCACCTATGGTTATTGTTGGAGTTGTCGGGTATGTCAAAACTCCACGTGGCCTCCGTTGTCTGAATACTGTATGGGCTCAACATTTGAGTGAGGAGATCAAGAGGAGATTCTACAAAAACTGGTGCAAGTCTAAAAAGAAGGCTTTTACCAAGTACTCCAAGAAGTTTGAAACTGAAGAAGGGAAGAAGGATATTACTGCTCAGTTGGAGAAATTGAAGAAGTACTGCTCTGTCATTAGGGTTTTGGCTCATACACAGGTACCCACTTAGCACTTATTTGAAGCATATTCCCTTCAGGAATCAGTGGTTGTACTTTCATGGGATTACTGATAATAGGACTTAGTGTTATCTTGTGATTTAATCTAATGCTTTGGGGGTGTCTTGTCTGGTACAATCTAACTAATATAAGGGGGTGTTTGGTATTGATTTTGAAAATCAATTCTCATTTTCAACCACACATTCTTCAATAAAATAATATTTTCCATCACATCAATAAATTGTCCTCCTTTTTCAACTACACATTTCCCATCATATCACTATTCAAAAATCAATTCTTACCCCAAAAATCAGTACCAAAACACCCTCTTAAGTTATATTAATTTCACTGGAATTAGGCCTTCAGCTCTATAATTATTTGTTGATGTTTTGTGGGTTTAAAGATTCGTAAGATGAAAGGACTTAAGCAAAAGAAAGCCCACCTCATGGAGATTCAAGTGAATGGAGGAGATGTTGTGAAGAAGGTTGATTATGCTTATAGCCTTTTCGAAAAACAGATTCCTGTTGATGCTGTTTTCCAGAAAGACGAGATGATTGACATTATTGGGGTGACCAAGGGTAAGGGATATGAAGGCGTGGTGACCCGATGGGGTGTTACCCGCCTGCCTCGCAAAACTCACCGTGGTCTTCGCAAGGTTGCATGTATTGGTGCCTGGCATCCAGCTAGGGTTTCATTCACTGTTGCTAGGGCTGGGCAAAATGGTTACCATCATAGGACAGAAATGAACAAGAAGATTTACAAGCTCGGGAAGACTGCTCAGGAGTCTCATTCTGCCATGACGGAGTTTGACAGGTCATTAATCTTTTACTTGTGACATTTTCTCATCAATAGACATTCCTGGTTCTGCTAAATACTTGAATTGTTGAAACTGGATAAAATTCTTTCCAATCATTTACGAAATACTGTGCATCAACCCTGTTGCATCGTGATTTTGTTTACAAGAATTCCTTCGGATTTTTCACTCCCTTTGAATTTTCTTTCGTCCATGCAGTTGTGCTTGCGTGATTATTATTATTTTATTTCCTGAAAGGCTTCTGTCTGAATGCGATCTCAGTATTTATGTTTATTAACTTCCTATATTGTCATTTCTGAAAGTCTTTTTTGTTAACTAGGACTGAGAAAGATATTACCCCGATGGGTGGTTTTCCTCATTATGGTACTGTGAAAGACGATTATCTGATGATAAAGGGCTGCTGTGTGGGACCGAAGAAGCGAGTTGTAACTTTGAGGCAGTCGTTGCTGAACCAAACATCGAGGTTGGCATTGGAGGAGATCAAACTCAAATTCATTGATACATCCTCCAAATTTGGCCATGGACGATTCCAGACAACTGAAGAAAAGGCCAAATTCTATGGTCGACTTAAAGCTTAAGAAAATTAGCATATTGAGGACAACTTCAAGCTTTCAAGATTTGAGAGGATTTGTTCTCTTGATTTAATCAAGTTCATATCTTTACTGAATAGTATCTAATACTTTGTTTTTGGAATCCTAATTTTGATTATGGCGATGGATTGTATTTTTCATTTTCTAATTTTAATATTTTTGACCTCTATGCCGAATGCATTATGAACATTTCCGATTTTGGATGATTTGGATGGATTATTGACAATCTTGTTTTGGACTTTTTAAGATTGCCTATCAAACAGATACTAAACAGGGATTTAAATTTGAGCTGACGTATCCCTGTTTAGTATCTGTTTGATAGGCCTGTGAGTGTAGCATTATTGTTGCCCTCAATTGGAAAATGAAGTTTTACCGATTTTTGAATTTTCAAATTTGAAAAAAACTAAACCATTTTGAACGGTTTGAAAAAGCCTCCTATTGGCAGGGTGTCAGCCCAGCTTTTGTCCGGACCAGCTTTAAAAAATAATTTAATTTTGGGACAAATTATTAAGAACCCAACCAGTTTCGGTCCAATTCTCGGTTCTAGTATGGGAACTGCTGGGAACCGGATGATTCTCATAGGTTTTTTTTTTTTTTTTTTTTTGTAAAATATATGATTCAATCTCCAATCACTTTTATAAAAAATAATAAGATTCTTTCTTCATTTTAGACCTCAAATACTTTCCTTCTTCTCTTTGATTCTTTTCTTCTCCATTCTTATAATTATTTGATTAATTGATTCTCAAGCCAAATTAGGGGTAAATCTATACCTAAATAAATTTTTTACAATATATAATTTCATTTCTAAGATCCAAATTTTTATTTTGTTTTCATAACTACATAGTTTGATCCGATCAAAACTTTTCATTTAGATGTCTACAAATTATAATCGATAGAACTAGAAGTGTTTTTTAAAAGTATATCCAGTTCAATGTATGATGTTTAATATTTTGATTTTGATTTTGATTTTGATTGAAGTAATATTTAATCATTGGAGTACTATGCAATTTATATAAGTTGATGATTGTTTATTATAAATAAGTCTGGCTTTTCAGACTTTTAGTTTAAAAGCTTTTTTTTTTTAAAAAAAAGAGAGCTGGTCCTTTTCATTTAGAAAATGAGGATTCAAATTTTAGTGACTGCAATTGATTACTAAACCTCAAACCGTTTTTGACCGGTATCTTTGTTGACGTCAAAAAACCTTTCCAAAATGATTTTGCTTACAGCCCTAATGGTGGGTATGCTTTATGTTAAAGAGTCAATGATAACTTTTCAAAATTAATTGATTTTACACTATCCAAGAGTTTAATAGACTCTTCTAATTTAAATAAGTCTTTTTTTTTTTTTTTTTTTTTCAAATAGAGAGCTTGAGTTTGACTCTCATTTATTATATCTTTGTTTCCCATTATATATTTGTTGACGTCATGAAATAAATCTTTGGATAGCCAAAATTTTATTTCACATTTCTATAATTTTTAATATTTCAAAAATTCCAACTATATTTTTAGTGACTTAATTAAATAAAATGTGATATAATTTATTGGAGGGAATATAATAAAAATAAAAGTAAAAATAAAAGAATGAAAAAAAACAATAAATACATATTGAAAATGATAAAATTAAATGTTAAAAATAAAGAGGCTATTGGAGTATTTTGAATTTTTTGCTCTTTAAATTTATAGATGCTCTTTAAAAATAGAGTTTTTTGGAGATGCTCTTGAAAATTCGAATTTTAGTGACTGCACTTTATTACTCTCCATTATATCCTTTGTTGACGTCAAAAATCAGCAAGATAATTTTTAGGCCAACGTCAAGATGGGAAATATGTTTTTAAAAATCTTCCATTACAATTGTTTAATCCTTATGTAGGGAAGAAAAGTGTGTTGTTATTTTCTTTTGTTGTGAGGTGGATTTAACTCAGCTTGCCTTGATGAGGACCATTGGCTTCTATATACAAGGGGGGAGAGCTTTCCCTTTGGCCGGTCTTAGGTCTTGTCAATCAAATGAGCTATAGTGCCGAGCTTTGTAACGCAAGCCAGTGTTCTTGCCTTCGATTGGTCACCAAGGTTGGCCGCCATCAAATCATCATGACCTTGGCCTATATTATATTATCAGCTAATAATGAGCTGACATTGGATTAAGTACCCGCTTGGCTTATTGGTGGGTTATGGAAGTGTTGACGTCATATTCATCAAATGTTCCTAGTTGATTGGGGGCCGACTATCTTAACATTATGACTGAGAATCTACAATCATGATGTTTTTCTGATATTACAGCGGTAACAATCCGAGCTGACCTTAATGATCCGTTCTAAGCTTTTACAAGGGTTAAGGGGCATTAAGAGGTTGTTTTGTTTAGGTCTGAGATCGGAGTCCAACAATCTTAATTTTGCCAAAAATATCATGAAATTGCAAGTTAGACTAGAGGAGTAAAAGGGATGGTGATTCTAAAACTTTTGTTGAGAGGCTCTGACCAGCAATTCTTGGTGGGTTTTCGAATCTCTTCGAAGAAAAAAAAAAGTTGTTTAGAAGACCTGCGTGGGTTGGCCCGCCTCTCTAGACATTCTAGACAAACGCGCATCTTGAAACGGGCCAAACGAAGGCCCGTACTCCCGTAGGCTGCGAAGAACATTTGACAACATTAAGAAAGAAAATATTGAACTGAATGTAACTGATAGTCTAGTCTACCTCGTAAAATGAGTCATATATTGTACGCAGTGTGACAACATGCCTTACTTCAGGCATTAGTCTCAGATCAAAACTAAAAAATAATATAGTAACCATTACTTCCTGTCAGCAAAAAGATTATGCAAATTTTTGTAGCATGCTTGAATGTCAATGGGCACATATAGGTCCACGTGACTGTGAGGACCACAGAAGCACTTAAGCCACACAAACTGGCTGGCCTCCAATTAATTACTATTTTTACTGCTGAAAAATTCATGTTAAAGTCTTTGGCAAGTTTTTGATGCTACCAACGTTGCCTCAACTGTGTGATAAATAATGTTTTAACCTTACTAACTGTAACTCAGGCCGATGCCAAAAGCTGCAACATAAATTCGTAGTACAATTTCATAGATCGAGTGTCAAGTTTGTGTTGATCTTATCTATTCCATTTCAAACAGAAAATTATGTTTGGAATGGACTTGTATTGATGTATTATTATATGAAAATGTAAGATCAGTAAGAGAGACACAAAGCTTTACCTAAAAGATGGATAATTCCTCATGTACAGGGCCCATTTTCACAAGGCCCCTCACAAGAGGACGGGCCCCACCTGTATTAAAAAAAAAAAAAAATTGCGCAGGCCCCACCATGTGTCTTATCTGTAGCCACCATGTGGAAAAAACCCCTATACACCAATCATCACTCCAAAAAAATGGGTCGATAAACATTGCACCATATCATATAAATGTTTATATTGTTTCAAAAACATAATTTAAATATCATATAAATATTTAAATTGTTACAGAAAATAATAATTAAATTTATTTATTTAAATTATGTTTTCAAAACAATATATAATCCGTGGAATGTAGAAGAGTATATGTAATAAATGGAAGCGACATGGGGAGAGATTCTAGGCATGAGAAGACTTGGACTGAGTGTATAAAATAGAAAAAGGGGAAGCTTCCCACTTGATAATATAAAGCAAGTTATAGGGTTTTCAAAAGGACAAGTAATCCTCTTTTTTCAGCTATTAATTCTTGGAAAACATGTTAATTATCATCAGTCGCAAATAACTAAAACTCTAAAACTTAATCGCTTCAATCAAGGGAAGAAAATATGGGAAAAAAGTATCTATTGTATTAGAACAAGTAAAGGTATTAGTCGCCACTTACTTAAAAAATTGTGCATGAGAACAAAGAAATCGGGCACGCATGCATGTGCAACGTATTGATGAGAAAATTTAAGTAAATATTCTTAAACTCTTAGACGAGATGATTTCACAATAATAAAGTACTTCCATGACTAATGTAAATGGTGCTATTCATAAGTTTCAGTGAAATCTGTCTTTTTTATGTTATGAACATGTAGCATGGAAAGATAGCTCTTGCTGTGGAATTTAGTATGGTACAAAGCTAAATTTGGAAGAGTTGTATAGAACTCTGTGAACAATGAACATGCTAGAAAAGTAAGTTTACTGGAGATGAAGATGCTTTCAGTTGGAAAAAAGAAAGAAAAAGAAAAGCAAATAACATCTTTTTCAACATCTTGCACAATACTGTTATCTTATCATGGGACCCTTCTCTTTTAAAAATTGTCTTATATGAAAAAAACAATTTCTTTTCTTGAGGTGACTTCAATATAAATTAAAAGACATACATGGTTATGTTTATTCAAGATATCAAGAATGAAATTTTGTGGGCTCTTTATGTTACAATTTACCATAATCATGTCACCATGAAAAAGGGGCAATGATTTCTTTGTCCTTTTTCTATAGCTTTCAATGGAAGTAATCAATGTACTTAAAGTTTTGTTGAGCAAATTTACCTAATGAAAATTTCATTAGAATATCATCAGGAATTGCCTTGGTACATAATATTTGAACACGATAGGGTAGTTTGTCTAGTATTATTAAGTTCACCTTACCCAACAAACCGATAAAAATGTACCATTTTCTTGAACTTCTTCTTCTTCTTTTTTCTTTCTTTCTTTTATTTGTTTTTTTTTTTCTTTTTTTGTGTTCTCATAATCACAAAGCAAAACATGCATGTGGTGCACATGGGGTGTACATGATTAAAATGCTTTATGAGGTATAGGTTTTGAAAAGCATTCAAATCTTTCAAAGACATGGTGATTGTCTCATTGAAAAAGATCCCCATCTCATTGAAAAAAAAGGGAAAAAGTTACCTTCCTTCCCTCCCTTGATGCTGTCTTTTCTTACCTTTCATAGTGTAACAATAATAGCAGCATTTTTTTCTTAAATTTTCTGAAGGTTCCTAGGTTCATTGGCTGTCTCATGTTTGTTTCAATTATTCACCAAGTTTGGAAGGACCCTTTCATATACATGAAAATGGAACTATAGGGCCCCAGCTCTGGGGCTGTGGGACCGGAACCAACCCCTTAATTGTCTTGGGTTGAGGCTGGCCTAGCTCGATTTCTTTAAGTATGCTAATAGAACTACATGTGACACAAAAATTATTGTGTTTTTATTTGTTATCTATTATCAAGTCGAGTCACGTCTATGTTGCAGTGATCTACATCGCCTCCTTTTCTTAGCTCTACACACACTACTTTTTCCTTTAACTTGAATAATGGGTTGTTGAGATACTGCAAATCTGTAACATATCCAACATTTATTCTCTCCTTTTGAAATCCTCTACTTGTACTGCATAATGTGATTTGATTCCATATCTGCTCAATCATAGTGCACCATTATAAACTTAAATGTTACTTGCTGCAGCCTTTGTTTTCTTTAACAATTTATTGACAGCTATCTTTATCAAGTGGGTGATTATGTGATGTGTTACCAACTCTTGAATGATGAATCCCTTTGTAATGAAAGTTTCTTGAGAATTTCATCTGTCAATTATATTGCTCTAGGAATTTTCGACGGTATTTCTAAATATTTACATTTTTGGTTAAGAAATGGAACAAGTTTAATGCTATAAACTCACGTAAAGGGAACGACGTGCACTTTTATGTCAATGACGAGAGAATTAAGGGATTTTTGGGAACTGCGAGAATTAATGATACAAGAAAAGAAAGAAAGGAAGGAATGAATGAAAGAATTGAAATCCCATCAAATTTGTTTGGCTGTGCTTAATTTCACAAGTTTCCATCCCCAAACATCTGTCAATTCCATCTATTCAGTAATGCAACTAGGCTGGCCCGATTAGGTTCAGGCAAAGATGCATTCTTCTGGCAAACTTAGGGGGTGTAAAAATATGCATGGTCGCTTCGACTCATGATGGGTTGTGTTGTGTTGTGTAATGTAACGGCTTAGTTCTACAGTCAAATCATGCCAGACTCGACCGTAGAGGTCCACGATCCTCATGGATCAGCCCACACAGATATGTACTAAACAAAAATGAAAAATAAAATGTATGCCAAAAAAAATTAAATTGATAAGTTCGTATGCCTTGCCTGGAGAGAGCCAATGGGTCACGCTAATGGGAGGTGTCGGACTCATGTAATTTTAGGCATGCCAAATACTGAGCCGGGCAACCTCAAAATCTTCTGACACAGCTCAGTTTACTATTCTAGACTAATTGTTTTCAATCATTCTTGATGTACATAATTATTTGCCCCACTTCCTTGACTGTCATTGGATTGTTTAAAAAACAATCAATTTTACGCCCAATCATTTGCTGCCAACACTGCATCTGTCAAGTAGGTGAGCAATTTTTTTTTGTAAAAATTGGCTAAATCCAATTGTATTTTCAAAATTGATCATGCTAAGCAGCCTCAAAATCGTACAGCCACGGTCTTATTTACATCTCTAGGCCTACAGACTACAGTGTTTCAAAATCGAGAGCTTCTAACAAGCCTCAAAGCACTCTCTTTCGCCTCACCCGACATGATGGCCCACGTTTACAATTTCTTTTTAAGTTTGCTTCTCCAGGCAACGTACAGTACTCATTAAGTTAGGCATCAGGACTAGTACCACACATCAAAAACATTAAATAGTTTTCAACTGAGATTATCATATATACTCTCCATCTTTCTCTTTACATTTTCTATTCTCTATAAAGCAGTTATATAGCTAGATTGAGCTGCATCTTAGGTAAGCTTTGGAGGAATAGGGCTGTCTTGTTCTTACATGACAGAAATCTTATTTAAAAAGATTGGGGATAATTGTTTCTCCTGTTTCTAAATATAAAAGGGAACTGTCTTGCAACTTGTTGTAAGAAAACCTACGTTTATGCTTTTCTGTTGTATGCCATTTTCTTGGTTCGACATCTACATATGAATGAAGATTTTCTAAGAACCTCTGCAAGACTGTCCTTTACTAAATCTATTTCTGGTAATCATCTGTCATTTTTTATTTTTTTTGGTTTTTTCAATTTTTAATCATCAGAAGCATCATATAGGGAATGTTTGGACAGTAATATTGTCCTATAGATGTTCTTACTGCGTGAGCCATTGGTCATTTCTCGTTTGTAATGGCCATCAAAAATCTCTTTTTGCTGATTATATCTGTTTCTGGTAAAAAGTATATATTAGAAGTTTAGAACTATCACGGATAATTTCCTCTTAATAATCTGTTTTCTTTTTGAAACTGAAATAGCTTCTCTACTTGCATAAATTGTACTAATTCCTGAATCTTGACCATCTGAGAGATTTTGATCACTTTTCAGGGTATTGAATAAAAATGCTGAAAATAGCTTCTGATATCTCGTGTCGTAGATCTCAGTAGATCAAGATCATTAAGTTCTGGAGTAGAAATGCAAGAGTAAAGATTTTTTCTTAAAACCCCAAATTGGTTGATTCGCCTCGGGGAAAGGCAGAGCCTCAGCTTGCAATAGAGTGTTAGTTGTCGGGACGGTGTCAAAATTAGTTCAAAAGAATTTTCTTTTGAGAGATTTAAGCAGAAGAGTAGTTATGAGTGAGCTTAATTCTGGACGGCCAAAGCCATGGAACATCTACGGTAGTTCATATCCAAGTCCATCTCAAACAGAAGTTGGCAGAGAAGGTCCATGGAATAGCTTTGGCACATCCATGAATGCAATTTCTTTTGGCTTTGTGGCTACTGCAATATTGATATCAATGTTCCTTATAATGGCTATATTTGAGCATCTGTTTAGGCCAAATGCATCTTTTTTGTCATCTCAAGATGACTCTTCTGCCCACTTGGAATCACCACAAATGCAGAAACTTGGAGATTCACAAACAGTAAGTCTCTGTTCTTCCATCTTACACTTTACCAGTGCAAGAAATAGATTTTTGGAATCTGATTTATGAGTTTCTGTGCCTATCTAGAAGAATAAAGCAATTACAGTCATAGTAATTATAAGTGAAAAGATTGACAAGTAATTATAAGTGAAAAGATTGAAAAAGAAAGTGCATGAGAAAATCCATTGAACAAAGATTTGGTTTATAAAATTTCTAATAATCACATATTTGTGGCAGGTACAAGCATCATATGCATCAGATTTCTCAGTAGTAATGCCAGGACAGCAGTATCCTACCTTCATTGCACAACCTGCTCCTTTGCCTTGTCCAAGAGAAGGAGCTGTTTATTGGCCCTCCCATCAACATAAATAGTTTCGACTTTTCTGTACATGTCTCTCTACTTTAATTTTATCTGATCACTGCACTTGGAAAAAAAATGAAATTTTATCATATGTATCTTCTTTAATTTGATCCAATACAGTGTACAGTTTATTTAAATTGATCTTCAACTATATCCCACATTTTAGTTTTCTCAATTTGTATCGTGGGCTTCTTCTTGATAGAAGACGAAGATTGCTATAAACAAAAATCAAATCTAAGCATGTTTTGGAGTTGATTTATTTCTTTTCATTGAACGTACAAAAATATATGTATCTAATTCTGCTCAAAACATTATGAAGAACAATGTTGTCCAACTAACGTTGTACTCTAAAGTAAAGGTGCACTCAAACAATGTGTAGCCTACCCACTATTTGCATCCATAAGGTGCCAATCAGGCATTAAGTCAAATCATATGAAAATGTCACAAGACCAAGGCCTAGCTCAAGTGGTAAGAGTAGTGATGGCTGTTCACGAAAATACGTTCGATTTAAAATCACCGCAAGTGTACGGTTCGTTACAAGTAATAAAATAGACTTTTAGAGTCCGGATTGTCGATCCCACAGAGATTGAGTAGTTCAATAATAATTATTTCGACCTTAACCGAAACTAGATGAATTTTTGATAAGTTTTGTATTGAATGCTAACCAAACTAACTATGAAAACTAATATGGATGAATTGGCTAAACTAAATGCAAATTTTACTAGAATGAACTATGGAATTGAATGCAAATTGATTTACTTAAGATGAGAAAAACGTACTAGGATCACGAATTCCCATGCAACAATCCATTTAAATCCTAATTTTACACTTTGACAACACGATTAAATATTGAAAAATCAATGTTCCTATTAAATTTAACAATCTCTTTCGAGTAATATTAAACCTATTCTATCATGCGATCCGACTATATTTCTATGAGAAATACAAACATAAAAGAACGCATTAACTTTTATTGAACACTTAAAGATTCACATAGAGCATAGCGGTATATTTCTATCCCCTATCGGACCCTATAACAATTTATACTACGTCAAATCTATTTTCCTTCTTTCGAATGCATAAAATAGATCACCACATTCATACAATTAACGTGCGCACAATAACCATATGGAATAAATACGTATAAATCGTTCAAACATCCAAAAACGTGTTTTAATGTCAAAAATATAAAACTAAAGATTAAAATATCATGTTACAAGGTTCATCGATCTCTTAGTACAAGAAAAACTAGCCTAACATGCTAAAGAAAGAAAAACAAAAGAATAAGTGAAGAAACGTCATCACCCGAATAGATATTCAATTAATTCCTTGAAGTGCTTGATGAATTTTCGCGTTATTCCCCGTATTCTTGCTCTCCAATGTGTAGAATATGTCAAAAATATGCGTAGTACCCGTTTTCTGTCGAGTCTAGGGTTTTAAAGTCGTCCCCAATTAATTTCCATAAGAGTTTTACTTAAAAACGGAAACCAGAAATTTCTGTGTCGAAAATAACCATGCGACCGCATGGTTATTTTCGGTTGCAACTCGCCAATGTTCTGGGAAAGCCATGCGACCGCATGGATCATTGCACCATGCGGCCGTATGGTACAATCATCTTCCAATTTTGTCGTTTTGGTCCCCGAACTCCTTTCTTCCTCATTTTGACTTCTTTTCTTCATTCTCTTTCCTCTAGCACTCATTGATTTCGTCAATCTCGTACTTAGTTCATTTTTGTTCTTGATTTGGATTTTGAGTCAACTTTCGACTAATTGCATCTTAGTCCCTGAACTTTGATTTTCTTCCATTTTAGTCCTTTCTTGCTCGTTTTCACTCACTTATCGTTGTTTCCATCGATATAGTCCTGCAAACACAATTTACATAGAATTAAGCCATATTTCAACATAATTGCACTCAATTGTCCATGTTTTGTGACCTAAATAAGTGCGTAAAACGCACTTATCAAACCCCCCAAACTTGAACTATTGTTTGTCCTCAAACAAGGTGGTGACTTAACTCTAAACAAAACATGGTTTAACCACCTGCCGTATCTCAGAATTAGAATTTAGTAAAAACATAGTGAACAGTGTCAACAGTGCAAAATCAAATCAACCTCCGCTTATAATATGCAACCTGACGTGTGTGTGTGTATACTCATGCAAACATGCTCAGCTTCTGATAGATTCAAATCCCGACCTACAGTAGTCAAAATTTTCCTTTCTTCGCTCGAGAGATACACACCCTCCAAACTTATTATTTTACTCACTTTTTCCGGGGTGTGTTCTATACTTGAGATCTGGTTAACTTAAATTCTCACCCTCTCTGAGTTTGGATAGGTCTCGCAATCACAAGTTGAATAGTGATATAAGTTAGTGCATTCTTAATTCGTTGAATTTCATCCTTAACATATTTTAAACCATCTTGTACTATTAAATTTAAAATATGGCATACACATCGAATATGAAATAAATAACCACCGAATTCGGGTTGAAATACTCTTTTCAATTTCTCGATAACAACCTTATTTAAACTAGCGTTGTCGAACGTAAAAGAACGAATTTTACTCTCGCATTTATATTCTCTGATAATGTTCATAATAGCACTAAATATATTGGGAGCATTGTGCGGGTACTCAATAATTTTAAAAACAATTATTCTTTTATGCATGATCCAAAGTGGGTCTATATAATGTGCAGTTGCAGCAATATAACCTCTTTTATTAATCCATTCCCATAAATCCAAAGTTAAAGATATCACACACCCATATTTTTTTAAATCGGCAATCAATGTTTTCTTTGCAGTTTCAAAATATTCTATTGTATTAGAACGAACAGTATTTCGACTTACCCCAACGTACCTCGGTTGAAGACATTCTTGCACAAAGGTAACGAAATATTGGTTGTCCGTTTGTGTTAGTGGCAACTCAGATCCGACAAGGTATTTCACCATTCCTGTTCGAGTTCTTTCCGTCGAATACATCCACGTACTAAGTGGCGTAGTAGTAGCACCGCTGCCTGGACAATCAAATTGTAGTTGCGTTTGACCAGTAGGAAGAAGACCATGTTTGGCCGCACATGATTTATAGTGACGGTTGAGGTGGGTGGTTCCAATGTCTTTTTGATGGGCCAATCGTTGTTGACAGTATTTATATACTGCTTTGGTTTCTTGAATTCCATCGATCGCACGACCAGTTTGAACCAATTTAAAATGGTCCCAACATTTTGCCTGCTTCTTCCCCTTTCTCTTACCTCTTGCATCGGGAATTTCAATAACATGTTCATCATCCTGTTCCAAATCAATTGGAGCATCGACATCAACGTCATCCAAATTAATTGGATGACTACTTTCATGAACATTGTAATCTTCAATATTTTCTGGAATGGGTACTTCATCTAGACCGACGAACTCATTCCCAAATTGATTTTGGGGCACATGTGCTACATTCTCGACTCCGACATCGAACAAGTTTTCAATAAATGAGCGTGAATCCATTTGTGAATAATTGAAATTGAATATTGAAGAAGAAGAAGTGAAGTGAAGTAGAATTGAGAAGTGAATGAATGAATATTATGTAGTAGTGTAGAAAATATATTGTAAAATCAAGATTATAATTTAATGATATGAATATAAAATGTAGAAGAGTATAGAAATAAGAATGAATAAATAAAATTGATTATAATTGATTTGTAGAGAGTATAGTAGAGAATAAGAGATTGATAGTAAATTTGGTGAGAAAAAAATGTTGTAATTGATGGGTATTTATAGGAAAAAATTGAAATTCGAAAAAAAAAAAAATTTGACAAAAAAAAGTGACCAAACGGTCACTGAAAATTCAGTGACCGTTCTGGTCATCTTTGTAATTTTTTAATTTTTTTTTTGGTTGGTTTGGACGAGCCCAAGCTCGTGGCTCGTTCAAATTTTTTTTGTTCGACTCGTTGCTCGGGCTCGTTTTTTACGAGCCGAGCCCACGAGCTCGCTAGCGGCTTGGCTTAATTGCCATCACTAGGTAAGAGCAAAACTTTACCAAATTAATGATGTGGGTTTAAGTTTCCTTTTTGTTCTTTATTTTTTGGAAAGAATTCACATTTAAGGCATTAAGTATGCACAATTCAATTTTTCATGTTTAAAATGGTCAAAATGCAAAAATTAGGTTTTTATTTTTTAATTAAAATTATTTTATTAATTAATTGTAATAAAGTCAAAATTATACAATTAACGGTCACAGTTACATAATTATAGGTCACAAATTATTTTGAAGTTACAAATAAAAAAATTTATAGGTCAAATTATTTTGAAATCACAAATCAAAAAATTTATAGGTCACAGATTATTTCGAAATCACAAATCAAAATTTTTATAGATTACAGATTATGTCGAGGTCACAATCAAAAAAATTATAGGTCACGGTTCATCTATCGGTCACCCATTTTAAAATTTGTCGGTCACATTATTTTTAAGTCACAAGTCATCAAATTTTTAGGTCACAATTTATTTCAGGGTCACAAATTATATATGCCACAATTATTTGTCGATCATAGATTTTCAAAATAGTTGATACTTGGTTACAAATCGACCAAATAATTGGTCAGAGATACTCTTTAAATAATTGGTCACATCACCACCACCACCGTCCACGCCACCGCCATAGTCGCCACCATCACCACCACACCAACACCAACTCAATGCCCTCAGCAGCCAACTACCAAAACTTCATTTCACCACCACATCCAACCCACATGACAAGGAACTCAACCACGGTCACCATGCTAGAATTTACCTGGTAGCACCAAAGAAGCCAACGCCAGTTTTCACCATCACCACCACACCGACACCAACTCACCATGCCCTCCAGCAACCAAGTCGTGAAATCTGTACACAAACACAACACCGCCACTCCCCTGCCGCCACCACCAGTGTCATCCCACCGCTGTGACCACCACCTCACGACACCGTAATCTTCGTTTCAACCACCACTAATTTACCACCACCACCACTAAACCACCACCACACCCCAAAACACCATCCAAATATCTGGTGCACCGACGATTCACGACGCTACCTCTGGATCTAAGCGCTGCACCATCCATAAATGGTGGGTAAACGGTGCGACGTTGCACCATCCGTCCAAACATTTGCTTCACACTCCCTGGTCGTCGACGATTCGGTGGGTAACGGTATCGGAGGCGACGAGTTGCTGTAGAGAGAGAGAGATGGAGGGGGAGGCGATATATATATATATATATATATATATATATATATATATATATATATATATAGAGAGAGAGAGAGAGAGAGAGAGAGAGAGAGAGATTTAGGTTTTGAATAATTGAAATATTATTAATATTATATATTTATTATTGTCTTACTTGATTTTTAATATCAGGTGATAATTCAATTTTTAATATTAATAACAAAACTATTAAATTAAATTAATTTACCACCTCCACTCTATCCATGGGTAATTTTAAGTTTGGACAAGTCAAATGACCATTTTTCCACTTTGACAAAAACAATTAAAACATTCACCACAATGGCCTTTAAATGAGCGAAAGAATATTCTACCATTATATATGTTATACAATTACAAAATTGGGTTAATGTTTAAAAGACAATAATACCTTTATTTAAGTTATAAAAAATCTCATCCAAACACTTCTCACGTAAATTTTGAAGACTAAATCACTTTATTCATCTGTTTGCTCCAACACAGTTGAAAATTGTTCAATTTTTCGTCTGCTTCAAACTTGAAAATTCATAAACTTATCAAACACTCAATAAAAAATTCTATTTCTAGAGTCATCAATTAGAATTGGTAAGTATATTTTACGTATTTTTAATTTCGTTTTCGTTGAATCAGTAAATTGATTCGTTATTTTTACGTTGGTAGATAAAGTTTTACAATCTGTATCTATAATTTTTTTAAGCAAATAGATATAAAATCGTTAAAAGTTACCCAAAGAACCAGATCCATACAGTACAGACAGTCTGGTTCCGCACGTGCGAACCCGCACAATTTTTTATTATTTTTTTAAGACTAGTCCATATATAATTTCTTATATTTAAATTAATGTTCTGATATTTTAATTTGTAATGCAGATATGACATCAGCATGTGTCCCAATTTGTTATTTCGGTGAATTTCGAACGAATGAAAATGGTCACTGGGAATGAAAATGGACGAGTGAAGGAGATGTGGTTAATGTAATATTGATAACAAAGAATACATCGTTTACGGAAATGTACCAAGAAATACAGAACATGCTTAACATCGATCCATTTCAGTACGATATGGAATTGACATTTTTATTTCAGAAGCATTCAACCATTTTGATTCCGCCTATGAAAGCTACTTCTGAAGTGCAAATGAAGCATATAATTAAATTGAACCAAGACCGAAAGTCGACTCCTATTTGCGTAACTTTATTGAGAAAGAATGTCCCCAAAGGTGAACACGAAGTTTTCGATGGAGAGAATCGCAATGTAAATGATTTTTGGGATACAGTTGAGATTGCTCGTAAGGATGATGTGGTTATTCTCGAGACAATTGCTACTCACCACGGTCTTACTGTTACACACAGAATTTACGATAAAGTTCGAGACAATGAGTTTGAAAGGCAATTTATGAATGAGGATTTGTTTGCCGTATCCAGATAGAGACATGAGTCTGGTGGGAGTTCACATGCTAGGTCGAGTACACGGTCTTCTAATTGTTCGTGTGTGGTTCTTGAAGATGAAGATTTGTATGTGGATCAACTGTTTGATTCGAAAAGAGATTTGCAGGAAGTTGTGCACCGGATTGCAATGAAACATAACTTTGAGTTCAAAGTAAAAAAAATCAAACAAGTCTACGTACACAATTATTTGTGTGGACGATAATTGTAGTTGGCGTTTGAGAGCGACTAAGATGGAAACAAACGAGTGTTTTGTAGTTCGCAAGTATACGCGAGAATACACTTACGAAGTGGGTATTCGTCAAAATGATCACAGGCAAACTCGATCATGATTTATTGGGCGACAGATAATGCACAAGTTTCTGGACCCACAGACTATTTACAGACCCGCAGATATCATCAACGACATGCGTCGGGAGTATGGAGTGGTGATGATCTATCAGAAGGTCTGGAAAGCTAAAGAATGTGCATTGGAGGATTTAATGGGATCGATCGAGGAGAGTTATGCTAAATTGGCCAGGTATTGCCATAATATGGGGAAAACTAATCTTGACTCGGCATTTTTTATTGAGAGCAATGACCATAATTGCTTCAAGTACTTGTTTATGGCTCTCGGACAATGCATTAGAAGATTTCGAAATGCGATGCGACCCCAATTCTAATTGATGGTACAACCCTGAAAGCTAGATATGAAGGGAAGTTGATTATTGCTACATGTTAAGATGCCAACATCCAAATTTACCATCTTCCATTTGGCATAGTCGATGGAAAAAATGATATAGCGATATGTTGGTTCTTCACGAAGTTGAGAGAAGTTATTAGGGATGTCGAAAATCTTGCATTTGTTACTGACTGTGGCAGTTAATAATAAATGGTATAGCTGAAGTTTTTTCGGACACACATCATGGTTATTGCATGTACCATATACAGGGTAATCTGACGACTAAGTATCGAGGCAGTGACATCGTTGTATTGTTCAGGAAAGCTGCAGAAGCTTACAGTTTTGAAGAGTTTGTTAAGTTCATGGTCAAAATAGAACATAAATCACATGGTACATGAGAATATCTAACAGAGATGATGGTTAAACATTGGGCACGATCACATTTTTCAGGACGTCGATGCAACATGATGACGTCGAACAATGCGGAGTCGCTTAATGCATTATTCAAGAAGGATCGAGAGTTACCAATTTTCGCAATGCTTGAGAATATTCGGATGAAGCTGCAGCTGTGGTTCCATGATCGACGTGAGGAATCACAGAATTGCACAAGTGCGTTAACCCCAGCTCAAGAAGATAAACTCTTCAAAATTTTGGAGGTGGCGAGATACAGACGTAATATTGGATACATCGCGAGTTTGAATGATAACACATGTACATGTAGACAGTTTCAGTTGGAGAGTTTTCCACGTGCTCATGTAGTCGCAGTGAATAAGTATAGAGGAATTTCACCACACAGTTTATGCACTCATTATTATATTGCTGATTTTTGTTGAATAAAATTTAATTTATGTACTGCTTAAACATTATGCCCGTTATTGAATAATTACAATGTTTTACAAGTAATTACATTTGACGTTATATGTTTAAATATAGAGTGATGTTTCGAAATCCATGTTATTTTCATATATTAATTTGTTTGTTATTTATTGATCATTTAAATTATTTATATCTACTGATCATTTCATATATTTATATGTTTGAGATAGAACACGAGTCACAATCAAGAAAATAATATTTACAATTATTAAATAAAATATTACACAATACACTAATGATCACAATTTTATTCATACATATCGCAGGCTAACTTCAACATCCACATATTTATCCACGATTGAGTTATTGTATCAACCTGACGACCAATACTCAAAAATTCTATATACTTTATTGTGAACATATCACAAGCGCCCCTATAAGTAAATAATAATATATTAGATCGATAACATATAGTAAAAAATTAATTTTTCAAACTAAAAACTTGTAAATACTTACGACAGTCCTTGTCTCGACGTCGTCGTGACTCGCACAATGGTTAGTCTATTATTTACTCAAATCATAGCATGTCAGCCATCATGGGAACGATCACACACATCGACTCCAGTATTAGCTGTAGTTGGTCTTGTATCAGATAGTTATGATCCAAATCGTACACATAAATAGTAGAATCAGCAAAAACAATCTCAACTGCAAAATAGTGTGAGTTGGCAACCATGGGCACGTATATATGTGTACAATCTGCCCACAACTTTTCATATGCCGGCTCCAACCCAATGACTCACTCTAACATGTACTTGGACAGCACATATTCGTTCCCCTATAATAGGAGCATGCTTTGCTCAATATCAACGATACATGCAAACCTAGAGCTGAGGATGATTCGGCCAAGAAAGTCAAAAGATCTCGGGTAATTCTAAGCCCGATCGCGCAACCTTTTCATGGCCACGCCAAAACGCTACAGTAAAAACACAAAAAATAAGAATGTGTATGTTTAATTAAATAAAACAACAAATTACGTAACGAAAATAAATAACAACAAAAATATACTTACATCGTCTGCGAGCCAAGCTCCCGATCTTATTACGTCTTCAAACCATCGTCTCGCGTTCAATATCATCCTCTTCTCGATGGTGTAGTTATCTCTGAAAAAATGACGAGAACAAATAAAATGTTACAAAAATCATAGATAATTTTATAACGACAATTAAGCGAAATAATAAAATAATTACTCGGGTTTAAGGGATTTGAACCACTCATCGAACGTTTTGTGCCTAACGGGGTCGACCTCGTTGAAGAGATTGAGAAATGTTTCGTCCATGAAAGTTATTTTCTTCGCCTCGACCGTGAAGGACGAAACGATATACTGTGACGGCAATCTCTGCCTCCTGACCTCCGTTACCCCTTCTGACACGAAGACTAAATCTTTCATCTGTCTGGCGTCCTCTCGCCCTTCGCCACATTCCTCTCCACCTCCACCACCTCTGGTACCCTCTCAACCTCCACCACCACCACCACCACCACAACCACAACCATCCCTTCTATCTCCTTCTCCACCTCGGGTACCACCTTCTCAACCTCGGGTACCCCCTTCACCACCATCTCCGTCGTTGGATCCATCGAGGACTGCCCCTGATATGTGTCTGCAAAAAATGAGTCGAATGTACCCTCCGACGGCCACGATAGATCATCATACCCCATCTGATCCCCTCCTCCCTAAAAACTGGAATGCCCTCCGTCACCTCCTCTATCATGATAACCGCCAGTCCCTCCGTCGTTTGCTCCATCTCGAGAGTCGCGAGTCTCTCGTAGGGTTACTATGTCGCCTCGTAACCCTTCGACATCAGTACAAAGGGCTCCTAAACCTGCTAGTTCCCTTCTCATCTCCGCCATAAATGTAGTGAAAAGTGCGAACAAATCATCTCTGGAAGCACTGCGACTACGTGTAGGAGGAGATCTCCTCGACGACAGTGATCTCTTCGACGGAGGTAATACTGGCTGACATTCCTACAAAATTAAAGTTAAAAAATGAACAACTTAATTTAAAAAAATCAAAACGACAATAAATAAAAACGATATTCAATAAACATACCCTATCTCTATCGACAACGTGCTCGGACACCCGG
Source organism: Osmanthus fragrans (assembly GCA_019395295.1). NCBI lineage: Eukaryota > Viridiplantae > Streptophyta > Magnoliopsida > Lamiales > Oleaceae > Osmanthus > Osmanthus fragrans. Next base: position 14,214,402 of record CM033363.1, read on the forward strand.
CCTAGATAAGTTGCGGAGATAAATTTCACCCTCCTTCTCGGTTGACGGTATCAACTCAGTGATGACTTCAAGCTGACATATTGAAATTTCACCCAGGTTACTCACAATTAATCGAGATTTCGAAAGGACATAAAACACAAATCGCAAATGTATAATACGTACCTCTAGATCATCGAGGAGAGCTGATAAGTGTTTGACGAGCGATTTGTCTTGTGCTTGCTAGTGATGCATTTGAGGGAAGCATGTCTCTCATCTCCTCGCATACCAGGAAGCCAAGATGGGACAGTCTCGTATACCCATATCTGCAATAATTGCAATTATTATATATAAAATTTAATAAAAATATAGATAGTTCATTATTTTAAACATTTTACCTGCAGAGCCAACAACATGCCGTATGCATCGTACTTGCGCTCTGACCTACCCTCCTTAGGCAATGAATTTCCCCTCTTGAAGTGACGTAAGGTATCCGTAAAACAGTGATGTCCCCATGGATAATTGTTGAAGGTATCGAAGTTATCAACAACCTCCAAATGAAAAACGTCAATCGACATTTTCTTGTGATGACATCTAAGCACGCTCTCCAATATAAGCACCAAGCCAAGTTTAAACTTGTCAGACATCTGGGCGCAGTCCCTGAATGCGTCTCCAAACTGCCCCAGTGTTACTCTCGGCTGCCCCTGAAAATATTCATTTAAAAGCCTCATATTCTTCGAAATACGAGTTTTTGTTGCTTCTGCCCCCGTACATCTCAATCCAGTAATAAGTGCAAACTCAAAAATAGAAAATGTTGCTATCTTACCCCAAATATCAAATCTGAGAGCATCTCCCGTCTACTGGCTTAAATAGCCGACATAACAATGCATCGAGCAGCTGCCCAGAAAACTTACGTCTTGCAATGTCCGCAGGGGCCATAAGCAGGACCGTCGCAATGTCTGTACGAAGTTACAATTCACTGTAACTTTGCCGGACCTGTTGAACGGTGTCGTCCAAATGATATTTCATCCTGCAAATTTTTTTAAATTTCAACTGTTAGAATCTTATACAAGATATAATGAATGGATAGACATGCGATTAAACTAATTGAAATATAATTATTATACGTAAGAATCAACAAATAATGAATGGATAGACATGCAATTAAAATTAAAATAAGAAATTAAATAATGTACTTAAAACAATTGAAGCAATTAATTAGTAATTAATATTTAATATTTAAACTAATAATGAAACCTTATAATAATGAGTAATTAATATTTAATATTTAAATTACATAACTAAATTAAAAAAATAATTAATTTTTCAACAAATATTAAATAAATAATATACATAAGCAATTAATGAAATATTTATTAAATAAAAAAATCAAATAAAATATTAAATATGTAATTAAAATAAAAATAATAATTTTAAATACACAATTAAATTAAATAACTACATTAAACAATTAATGAAATATTTAACTAAAAAATTAAATTATATATTAAATAAACGATTAAAAAAGGTCATTAAGATTTAAATAACTGGTTAAACTAATTAATAAAATATTTATTAAAATAAAAATCAAATCAAATATTAAATACGTAATTAAAATAAAAAACTAATTTTTAAATACACAATTAAATTAAATAACTACATTAAATAATTAGAAAAACAAACAAACAAATAAATAATCAACAAATAAATAATTAAATAAATAAACAATTAATTAATTAAATATTAAGCAAATAATATACATATTTAATTAAAGCAATTAATGAAATATTTAACTAAATGATTGAATGAAATATTAAATAAATGATTAATAAAGTAATTAAGATTTAAATAACTAGTTAAACTAATTAATGAAATATCTATTAAAATAAAAAATCAAATCAAATATTAAATATGTAATTAAAATAAAAAAATAATTTTTAAATACACAATTAAATTAAATAACTACATTAAATAATTAGCAAACGAATAAATAAATAAATACTCAACATATAAATAATAAAAAAAAAATACTTAAATATTAAACAAATAATATACATATTTAATTAAAGCAATTAATGAAATATTTAACTACAGAGTTAAATGAAATATTAAATAAACGATTAAAAAGGTAATTACGATTGAAATAACTGGTTAAACTAATTAATGAAATATTTATTAAAATAAAAATCAAATCAAATATTAAATACGTAATTAAAATAAAAAACTAATTTTTAAATACAGAATTAAATTAAATAACTACATTAAATAATTAGAAAAACAAATAAATAAATAAATACTCAACAAATAAATAATTAAATAAATAAAAAATAGTTAATTAAATATTTAAAAAATATATATATATATATATTTAATTAAAGCAATTAATGAAATATTTAAATAAATGATTAAATTAAATATTAAATAAACGATTAAAAAAGGTAATCAAGATTTAAGTAATTGATTAAACTAATTAATGAAATATTTATTAAAATAAAAATCAAATCAAATATTAAATAAGTAATTAAAATAAAAAGCAATTTTTAAATGCACAATTAAATTAAATAACTACATTAAATAATTAACAAACGAATAAATAAATAAATACTCAACGAATAAATAAATAAACAAATAAACAAACAATTAATTAAATATTAAACAAATAATATACATATTTAATTAAAGCAATTAATGAAATATTTAACTAAAGGATTAAATTAATTATTAAATAAACGATTAAAAAGGTAATTAAGATTTAAATAACTGGTTAAACTAATTAATAAATATTTATTAAAATAAAAATCAAATCAAATAATAAAAAAATAATATACATATTCATTACAGTAATTAATGAAATATTTAACTAAACAACTAAATTAAACTTAATATAACTAAATTACAGTAATTAATATATAAACAAACAATTAATATAATTAATTAAATGAAGGAAATAAACATTTAATCCAATATTATACAAAATATTATTAAATACTAAAGAAATTAAATATTATTTTTAAAATTAGGAAAAAAAAAACGTTGGCTACTAGGCCGTCTGAGCCCAAGAAGACAGCCTAGTGCTGGGCCGTCCGAATGGCCCAGTGTCTGGATCCGTCGTCTGGATCCCTACGGTGGATGCGCCTGCGTTGCAGCCGTTTCTCCAAGCGGAGAAATTTTTACATTTTCACAACTCACATGCTTTACATCACATATTCAAATAATTTTGGCATAGTATAATCAATAAATCTACCCCATAATATCACTTTATTCAAAAAATTAAATGTATTTAATGGTTTCAAAAACTCATCTTCTTCAAGTTAGGAGATGGAGATGACGTTGGCGACGTTTGGATCGATAGCTAGTCGGTGGCGACTGGGTCGGTCTGGAAGCTCATGTGACTTTTCATATACGAGGGTATAAATGTGAATGAAGACTTTTGTAATTATTTAAATTTTTTTTTTTAATATGGTCAACAGCTATTTTGGAAAATGGACCGGGTCAACCGGCTCTTAGCCACTATTTCCTCTACCCATCCCCACAAACCCTAATTCATTTTAAAAAAGAATCCATCCCCAAATTCATACGTTTCAATTTTTTGTATTTTTTTATCCATATTTCTACGTTTCATTGCGAAAAATATCATTTTCACAAATTTGAAACGCATGGACATTTTGCACACTACATGCCAAACGTAGAGATGTTTTATGTTATTAAGTCTTTTACTAATTTATTTGGACTCATTTGCACTTTTTTAAAAATTCAGGAGTAAGATTGAAATTTATTCTTTATTTTTCTTTTATTTGAATAGAGGTAAAATCATCATTTTATTGAAAAAATGGATGAAAATGACTTTTTTTTTGCAACAAAAGGTGGAATGTAGAGGTGAAAATGTCAAAAAATAAAAGATATGGACATTTTTTTACAATAAATTTTAAAAATAAGGACGTTTTGTGCTAATTATCTTTAAAAAAAAAAAAAAAAAAAAAAAGTGAGTGAAAATAATTAAATTATTGTACTCAGGTTTTGCGGCTAGGTTCGGAGGAATTGATTGCCACATCCCTCACCTTATAGGCGGGTTAGGACGAAAACTTATTTTTTCATTTGCTTATTATTATTTTTTTAATATGACTTTTTTTCATAATTTTAAATAAGATTTAAATTAAAAGTGTAAAAATAAAATAAAAATCAGAGCTAGGACGGGTTCAAGGCGATAACTATGCTCGGCACCCTAACCTAACAAGGGAATTCCTGCTTTTTTTGTGGCGGGGATCAGTACGTTTTTGTTGTCTTCTATTGAGATGGAACTCGTCTAAGAGTGAGAATTATCCATTCAGAATTTTTATTCTTTCAATATTGTTCATTTTTTTAAAAACTTTCTTTTATTATATCTAATTTTACGTCAAATTAAACCCTGTTTGATAATGATTAAAATTACAATTTTAGTAAATTTTGATGAAAGCTGAAGAAATGTGTAATCGAAATGTTGTGGATCCTATGAAATATTTGATTAAAATCAATTATTGATTTTGACTTATATTTTAATTTAACGTTTCAATCTGAACCAAACATGGACAAAGTGGTTTCATCATGCATTTGCATTACACCGGATTTTATGAAAATGTCAATCATCAATGTGTCTACACACTTAGCCTTTGTTTGGTAGGAGTAAAAATTTAGATTTAATTTAAGTCAAAATTAATAATTAATTTTAATCATATATTTTATAAGACTCTCAACTTTTCAATCACACATCTTATTACATTTTATCAAAATCTACTAAAAATTTAAATCAAGCTTAATTGGATGAAAACTGTCAAGGGTCAAGCGGCATTAATTAATGGGGTAAGAGTGCTAAAAACAAATGATTGGGGACTAACAATGAAAGGGGTAAAGGTTGGGGACTGTAATTACAATATATCCTAAATATAAAATGCCCAACCTTAGGCTTCGTCCCTGCTTCTCTCGTCCCCCTGCAATCCCTCCATTGATCTAATTAGCAGGTACGTGAAAATCATTCCTTCCAGATCCGGAATTTTCACGATCCGATCTAATTGAAATCTCATTCAGGTCCAATTTTCTCTCCTCACTCACCTTTGGGCTTTACTGATCTTAAAAGTTATGTTCTGTGACAGTCTGTAATCTGTCAGTATATATGTAGGAATATTAGATTAAATATGCATAGTTATAAAACTGTAATCATACATTGCATTAGATCCGGGTTTTCAAATGCATATTTCTGTTTGAGCGTGGCTTTGTGTCCGTAAAAGTTTTGATTCGCCTGAGTTTTAGTTTCTCCATTTTTACAGGTATTTTCGTTTTGTGAGATTTATGTCCTTGTGCTATTGCAGGTGTGAAACAGGAACAATTTTACTTTCTGTGATCGGATTTCTAGAGGATCAATATGGTATTTGTTTTAGGCTTTTGGTTCACATTCTTTAGTCTTTACTGAAGATTTCGTTTACTTTTGACATTTACTTTGTATATCTGTTGATTGTCACTGCTATTGTTGATGCAGGTTGTACTTACGGCTTCTATTATCAGTAAATCTGGCAAAGGTAGTTTCTTAGTAGATATGATTTTTAAACCCTGTTATTGACATTCTGAAATTATATTCACCAGCTTGCTTTAGTTATGCTATTGGATTTTAGAATAGAATGGGTTTTATTGTTGTATTTTCCATCCGCTAATATTAATGCTTGAACTTAAAAGGAGGATTTGTTTATGTAGTCTAGAAATTGGCACTTAAAGCCATGCTGAATTAGTATTTAGTAGCTTACTAAAAATCTAAAGTTGATCCTAGGCTAATGTTTTTGTTTAAATTCTACTTTGTATGCAATAATTAGGTTTCTTCACAGTTATTCACTGGAAATGTGATGCACACTTTTAACTGTATCATCTTATATCTTTCACAGCACTCGTTTCGAGGCAATTTGTTGATATGTCTCGTATACGTATTGAGGGATATCTTGCAGCTTTCCCAAAATTGGTTGGAACAGGAAAACAGCATACCTACATTGAAACCGAAAATGTGCGGTATGTTTATCAGCCAATGGAGTCGCTTTACTTGCTTCTTGTGACAAATAAACAGAGCAATATTCTTGAAGATTTGGAGACATTGAGGCTGCTCTCAAAACTTGTATCCTTTGTACAATCTGCCACTTAATTGCATTATTCTAAACTTACGGAAGTTTTGATATTGCATCTGCTTTCCCATAAGATTGATGATATATATATATATATATATTACCTTCTTGACCTAGTTGAAAAATTGGCTTGCTGATTTATCCGTATGACTAACACCAAAATTAGTGATATTTTTCTTTAAAACTCATTAATTGTTCCTTCAATTTGCTGGAGAAGTCTCCTACGCTTGATGAATTATGTGATTTTATAATTTGCAGTATTACATAGTTGAGTAGTGTTAGAGATTCCTTAACTATTAATAGGTGCCTGAGTATTCTTACTCCCTGGATGAAGAGGGCATTGGCAAGACAGCTTTTGAAATTCTCTTTGCATTTGATGAAGTCATCTCTCTTGGGCACAAAGAAAGTGTTACTGTTGCACAAGTCAAACAGTACTGTGAGATGGAAAGTCATGAAGAAAGATTGCACAAGTTGGTCTTGCAAAGCAAAATCAATGAAACCAAGGATGTTATGAAGCGCAAAGCTAGCGAGATTGACAAAAGCAAAGTAAGTGCTGAAGCAGAGAACTGATTTTTATGTTTTATCTTCCCATCATTTTTAATTTGTTATTAAAACGATTGCTATAGTTATTCTTTTTAAATCCTTTGTAGATTGAGAAGAACAGAGGTGAGAAAGGAGGGTACATGTCTCTACAGTCTATGGGTTCTGGAAGAATCGACTCTGGCTTTGGTAATGACAATAGCATTAGCATATCGAGCAGTGGTGGTTTTGGAGGTGGTTCTGGCTTTGGGTTAAGCACTGATGTGGATTCCTTCTCCACCAAGTCCAAAGGTTTGTGTTTGTTTTACCTCACAATGATAAGAACGAGCATTTCAATTTGCTTTGATTTGTGAACGAAGATTGTACAACCTGTATGTGAATTCTCTGTGGGTGAAAATGAGCTTCCTTTTGGAGTATAATCACTACTTGGATAGTTGAATTATTTAACTACATTATTAACGTTTCAATATTACTTATCCAGTTTAGAATGCAATATTGAGATATATTATTCTGCGTTATTATTTTGCTTTTTCAAAAGTAGAATGATCTGGATTGGATTTTTGTTTTTCTCCTTTTCCTTGTTATGATTATGTTGTAGTGTGTATCTGCATTGTTTTATTATGCGACAGTATAAACAAATTTGAAGTCATCCTATCATAGTTGAATAAATTGTACCCTTGCAAAGTAACTTTACTATTTTTTTTTTAAGTTTCTCTTTTGGAACTTATTACTTCTTACAGTAATAATATATATTCTTTTTCTGTGTGGTTGGGGATGGGGATGGGGATGGGGTGCAGTGGTGGCACAAATACTAAAAACAAGCTAACTTAAATCTACCTAGAGGCTGCAACCCAACCCATGTAAAGTTTGACCTTATTTATCAGACATTTTAAACATGCTAATTTGAGAAAATCATGTATGTGAGTTCAACTCTGATTTTAGAGTTGTGGGGGTCAGTGTTTTGCTCCTAACATTGCTTACATTTTCGATGTTGCTGATCATGATAATTTTCTTTTAGAATACGGAAATTTATTTGATAGAATATGAGTAAACAGGCGAAAGAAGATGAAAGTAGTTCTTTGCATTAATAAACATCGCATGAATATTTAATAAAATTTTGTATCACTGCTGAAGTTCTTGAGCTAGCTTCTTTTCACAATGTATATGCACTTGGTCAAGATTTAATAAATAAAACAATATTTTTTGACATCATTTTTAGGAAAAGTTTATGGAAACTTTTATCGTAAATTATTTGCAAATGTTGTTTACGATGTATGTTTTTTAGCCCTTGTTTGGACTCCATTAATTTCAAAATGCATTTTTGTTTCTTCTTTTGAACCACACATTCTCCAATAAAATAATATTACACATAAACCTAAAACTTTTCCTTCTTTTTTAACCATACTTTCTTCAAAAAATCACTATTATAAAATACATTTTTTTTCCCCAAAAACTAATTATAATGGAGTTCAAACAGCATGTTAGTATTATTGAAATGAAAATTTTGTATTGGCCGTTTCTTCCCTTAACAGTTGCTTTGGACAGCCAACAGCTGACACGTACCATCTACCCTAATGTAGAATAGCTTTCATTATATAAATAATATATGCGTGATGAACCATTATCTACTAGGCTCTAAAAATCTATGGTAGTCTATGAATTACTATTTGGCTAGATCTCATTTTGTTTCTGGTGCTCTCTAAATTTAAATATTTGCGATTATAGGCATTGGTAAGATATAGGTGCTTTCTTACAGATTGTGCTAGAAGATCATGTTGCTGACTAATATGTGTGATCAGGTCGTCCACCAGCATCTGCTACAGCTCCACCTAAAGGTCTTGGTATGCAGCTAGGAAAAACACAAAGGACCAACCAATTTTTGGAATCATTGAAAGCTGAAGGTGAAGTGATTGTTGAAGATGTGAGACCAAGTGTTGGCCAGTCGAAACCAACTGCTCCACCACCAACTGATCCTGTTACATTGACCATTGAAGAAAAGCTTAATGTAACTTTGAAACGGGATGGTGGTATAGGAAACTTCGATGTTCAGGGTACCTTGGCGCTCCAAATTCTTAATCAGGATGATGGACTCATCCAAGTTCAGGTTCTGCATCTTTTGTTTCCTCATGCCTCTGCTCCTTATACTCACTGGCTTGTTAGATGCATCCATAATCATTCACATGCTTGTTTTTAGATGTGTTCATAATACTTCTTACTTAGTGTCTCAGCTCATAATCTCAAAATTTATCTAATAACGTTTTTCCATTTTGGCTTATTTTCAGATTGAAACTGGTGATAATCCAGGAATTCTCTTCAAGACACACCCCAATATCAACAAGGAATTATTTTCCAATGAAAATATTGTGGGGCTCAAGGATCAGAATCGGCCATTTCCTGCTGGGCAAGCCGGTGATGGTGTTAGTCTCTTGAGATGGAGAATGCAAAGTGCAGACGAATCACTTGTACCGTTATCAAGTAAGCTTTGTTTTTGTTATCCCACCACCCCCTAAAAACAAAAGTTATATGGTGTTTTATATCTTTTGCATTGATCTACTTTACATCTTGATGAGACAGTTAACTGCTGGCCTTCTGTTTCTGGAAATGAAACCTATGTGAGCATGGAGTATGAAGCTTCACAAATGTTTGATCTGCAGAATGTTGTGATTTCTGTACCTCTTCCAGCACTTCGAGAAGCACCAAATGTACAACAGATAGATGGGGAGTGGAGGTGAGGCTTCATTTTAACTTCTCATCTGGGTGAACTACACTTACTGTTGGTGTCATGCTATTCACATTTTTCGGTCTCGTTTTCTGTGAGTGGCCTTGATGAAGTGGAATGGTAACATATGAGTGATATTTTTATGCTGTGCATAGTCCAAGAACTTTTCTGTGTCCGTGCTGTGTTTTATTGGACAAACACACCTGTCCTAGACGCAGACAGTCGGACATATTACTGACATGGAAAAGCTGCTTGAAAATTAAGAATGATGACATTTGTTTGATATTCATACCTGGGTCAAATATGGAAACCTTGCATGATGGAGTGTCATGTGGAATTTTAATGATGGAGATTGGTGACAATGATTCTAAAATCCTTTCAGTAATGCAATGGTAATTTGCGTAATTTGATGTCTGTATAACTTGTTAGCTTAATCTTCTGTTGGATTGTATCACATTGATCATTTTTTTTTGCATAATTTTAAATTTTATTTAGTGGGTTATACGTTTAACTAGACAAATGTGAAGCTCTATATGTTTTTCGACTCTCACGTTGCACCAGTGTGTTGATCAAAATTTCCAAGAATTTCCGTGTCTAGCATATGTGCTATGCAATGCTTTATCCTTGTTCATTCCACATATGGTAATTCTAAGAAAATCGTCAATAAAGATTTTTTTAAATATATGTTGGATATACACATTTATAATTTGTAATTGTGGCTGTAAAATTATGACTCTGGTGCATGGATTGCTTGCATTAATTGGGGACAACTGAACCTGATGCATTGTCTTTTATCAAATTTTCTGCTTTCTACTGTCTTTGTTTTTTGATTTGTTTTCATTATTGCCCTTAGAAAGGGAATATTCCTTTGGATGTTTAAGCATGGAGATAGTGCCTCCGATAATATCATTACACTTTACAACACTTCAGAAAAGAAATTTGGAGCTATTTTTTTCATTTGCATTAAAATTTCTTTCTTATTGTCTCTGAAAGATCTCTTGCATATTGTGGATGCCACTGTCTTGTATATTGGATAGGATTGGCTCTTGTACATGTGCATTGTATTAAAATTCTTTTTGCTTATTCTTGCCTTTGGGCGGTGGTTGGGATGGAGTGATTTCAGCTCCCCATCAAAGGCAACAGGCAGTGAAAATAACAAATACTTATTGCCAATAAATTTGGGGTCAGCTACATGAATTCTCTCTGCACTCCATTTTGTTCATTATTAGGGCTGGCTCTTGCCCCCTTCCCCCCTCCAAATAGAGATGGAACATTATTGATGAGATGAGGGTAGTAGCAGTTACTAGAGATAAGTTTTTTTGCACATTTTCGTGATGGTGCTATTGAGGAAGACCAAGGCCAAGTCATCGAGCCTTTCATGAATGGCTCATATTCTGCTTGTGAATGAATGATTGCATCTAGCACGGAATCTATTTCATGGTTCATTTGATGATATTGTGGAAGATGAAATTTATATTGTTTATTTGTATGTTTTGGTGAACACAATGAGCACTTCAGTTCTGATTTGTATTTTACATTTAGCTTTTTAATACTTGGAAGAGTTTATTATGAAGCACCTGTGCCCCTCTGGCATGCTTGCACCCCTCAGATATACTGATAATGATAGTGATAGGTAAAATTTGATATTTTGAGGATGCTATATGTTGTAGTCAATGATAAATAAGAATCCAGACGTAAACTGATTTAAGGTAATTTAGAAAGATGTGAAGGCTTGTAGTGAAAATAAACAGGACTCAATGACTAAATTAAATGAAATTAGTGAATAGAATTTTCAGTCATTGGTGTCAAGAATTGGGTTTTCTATGGCAATTGCATTAGGCCATCTTGACGTCTGGGTACTGTAGACTTCTATTTGTTTAACTTGTCATCCAATTAGTTCTATTCACACATGGAAGTGTTAAGCATTTCCAATGATGTTAAATTGCAGATATGATTCCAAAAATTCCATTTTGGAGTGGTCTATAGTTCTCATTGATAACTCAAATCGCAGGTCAGCTTACAATCTTGTTATTCCATTTTTACCTTAGACTGCAAATATAGTTTGCTTAATTGGCATTGATTGGATATTTGGAACATTGCAGCGGATCTATGGAATTTGTTGTCCCTCCTGTAGATACATCAGCATTTTTCCCAATTTCTGTCCGATTTACAGCTACAAGCACTTTCAGTGATCTAAAGGTTTTTCGTCCTTTCCTTTTATTTCAGCATCTTGCCATTATCAACCAATACTTTTCTAAAATGAAATTTTATGCGCATTCCAAAAGTTTGCTTGTCCTCTTCATGCATAAAAAAAGTATTGCCAATTGGTATTCAACACTGAGATTTCATCATAATTTTACTCTTTAAGAATTATTTTCTTGTCTCTACCTCCATACAACTAGGGGTGGCAAAACAAGGTGGAGGAAAATGTCCCCTTTCTTTATATTTGAGCAATTGGGTTGACCTGTTTACATTATAATGATCTCGAACCTGCCAGATCCAGTAGATCATGCTCCTTTGGTACCCTTGCCATTTGTTTCAATAAATTTAGCTGTTTATTTATTTGAAAATAGCCTATATATGTACAAGGTGGGAAAAAATGAAATCAAATCAGTGCCTATTTTACTATACAAAAATTCCATAAATCGGAACAGAGTGGTACATGAACTCGCTTTGGGCCCTTTGAGAGCTAGTTTTCTTGACAGTTGAGTTAGCTGGTTAGTTTTGTTTTCTACATTTTTATTTCTCATTTTGTTGAGTGATAAGTTTGGTTTTGGCCTATAAAAAAAATTCCATCCATTTGGCAACCTACCAGCAAATAGTTATTTTCTACCATGTCTTGAATAGTACTCGGTGTTTCCCAAACAATAGAAAGTTATAGACTTTATTTTTAGACATGCTGCTTCTAATAGAAAAAGGTCTTCTATGTGTATTTGTTATTAACTAGTTTCTATTGCTTTCGGCTGTTTGAAGGAACCTCCTTTTTTAATACTATCATCCTATGCAGGTTTTAAACATTATACCTTTGAGAGGTGGAACTCCACCCAAGTTTTCTCAAAGAACAGTGCTGTCGACGGAGAATTACCAAGTGGTTTGATAATTGTCACTACAATAATGTCCGACTTCCATTATGATTTCTGAATTTGAATCACCAACTTTGCACTTCTTTTATTCTTTTGTTTCAAACTTTGTGGACAATGATGCTACTTTGTAGTTATTATGTACTGTAGCTTGAACCTTGATATTTTCTTGCGATGATAGTTCACATATGATGAGAAACAAGAATGGTTTTTGTATGTATTAGTTGTTCAAATTGATGTTATATTTTTTTGTGGTAATTATCAGAATTTTTAAGATCCAATTTCAAAAATCAGATATAAAGTTTGTTTATACATAAATCAAATAAAATATTAATTCTAATAATAATATCACTTAAATTCAAATCAAACTCTAATTACTTTTTCCTCTCTCTCTCTCTCAGCATCCCCTCTCTTCCATACGCATCTTTGTAACTCATACGTCACAGCAGTCGATTCTTCCAAGCGTTGCTGCAAACTCACGGTGTTTGGTTCCCAGTCCTTGTCTTCATTAAGTTCTCCGATTTTGGATCTTATTTTTGGTGTTTGGTTGGTGGTGGTGATTTTGGCACGGTGTTTGATGTTTGGTTCTTTTGGCATCCCATTTTCTAGTCACCGTCTTTATATCGTTATCTGATTTTTGGTTTTTGGTATTTGGTTGGTGGTGGTTGCGGCAGAGGGGTGGTGGTGTTGTTGGCGGTCGCGGTGAGTTGGAGGTGGTGATGTTTTTGGTGTTTGGTTGGTGATGGTTGTGATGTTGGCGTGATGTTTGGCGTTTGGTTCTTTCGGCATATCGTTTTCAGTCATCGTCTTCATCCCGTTCTTTGATTTTTGGTGTTTGATATTTGGTTGGTGGTGGTTGTGATGTTGGCTGTGGCGGCGGCGCGGTAGTTGTGATGTTGGCAATCGTGGTGAGTTGGTGGTGATGTTAGTAGTGGTCTTGGTGGTAGTGGTGTGGCGTGACGTTGCGATTGCTTCAAAGTTGTGTGGTCTGGATGTGCGATAAACATCATTTTGGATTTGATTTTTTTGGTGGTGTTTGGGTGGTCGTTGTGATGTTGGTTGCATTGGTTAGATGGTGGTGATGTTGGTAGTGATCGTGGATGGGATGGGATGGACTGTGGTGGGGGTGCTTGTAACAAATTATTTGGTTGATTGTGACTAATAAATTGGTTAATTTTGTGAACAGTAAATAATATGTAATCTAAAAATTGCAATTGTGACTCACAATTTATTAAGTTGTGATTGAAAAATAACTTGCAACTAATTAATTTGATAAATCGTGGCCGTTAAATATATTGTAATTTATAAAATTTGTGATTTATGACCAATTAATAAATTGTGACCTATAATTTTTGTTTCTGTGATCGATGAAAAAAATTGTAACTTATAATTTTTTTTATTTGTGATCGAATAATAATTTGTGACCAATTAATTTGATAATATGTAATCAAAAAATAAGTTGTAACCTATAAGTACATAACTGTGGCGTTAATATATTTAATTAATAAAATATATTTTTGATTAATTGTTTCATAAATAAATTTTAATTAATATATGATTTTTGAAGTTTTAAACCTTATTTCTTATTTTTGAAATTGGTCATAATTAATCTTTTAGTTTTGAAATTTTCCCTATTTAAGTATTTGGATCTTTGGCTAAAGAAACAAGGATTCAAGTTTCGTCAAGATTTAAGTATTGGATCTTTGGCTAAAGAAACAAGGATTCAAGTTTCGAACCTTGACGTGTATAGGTATTGCCTAGACACTGAAAATCGCAAGGTTTGAAATTTGATCTTTGTTACCTTGTTACTCATTACGTCTGTTAAAACCTTGACATAAATTGCATATTTTGTGGGTCGATTGAGGAAACCAGCCAGCACTTGTTCTTTGCCTATCCGTTTAGTGCGTTGACGTAGGTACAAATCCGGAAGTGGATGGGTAATACACGCTCAATGTCTACATTAGCAAGCTCATTAAAGCGAATTAAAAAGGAGGTTCGAGACTTCTTGGCAAAGCTAAGCTGTAAAGCCAAGAGAATCGCACTAGCTAGCACCGTCTACAACGTTTGGATGGTAGATATTTGAAGATCATAGGTCACGCCCCGATAGTATTGTGAGATGGATTAAAACACATGTATACACAGTTATGTTTATATTGTATCCTAATGTTTTGATCAATTTTGAGTTCCTAGCTTTGGGTCATTATATCTTGTCATTGGTACGTCTTATGCTTTAGTAGTGATTTTGTAAGCCCAGGTATGCTCGGTGTATTTGTCCATAACTTTTGATTTATATAATTTTATATTTTTCGATAAAAAAAAAAAAAAAAACCTTGACTTATCTATTATACTGTTGCATCATTCTTTACATATGCTGTGCGGAGCTGATCAACATTGGCTTGTTCTTGTCTACTTGAATGAACGAGCAAAACTTTTTGCCTCTAAATCGACTTTATTAATGGCATGTCAACTCTTAAAATGTTAGTATTTCACATGGATTAGAAATTAACAAATGAACCATTCAATTTCGTTTAAAGTTCAAATGAGTATTCATATTTCAAGATTGATGTACTTAAATAACTTATCATCTTGCAAAAATATATTAGAAGTAATATCTATAAATTAACGATGTAATAAATAAACAACATATAAGAATTTGGTCTACAAAAATGAACTCATCCAACCAATAGACACGTCAATCATGGTTTGACTGACTTTTGAAAATTAATAAAATTCTCAGCATTAGATTGTACAAATCAAAGGATTAATCATAGATTGGACATAGCACGCATACAATATCACACTATTTTTTCAGATATCTCCCCAGTTTGGTAAGGATTAAAATAAGAATTTTTTTTGTAGATTTTTATAAAAAATTAATGAAATTTGTGAATGAAAAGTTGTTTTTTTCCATGGAATATGTGTTTAAAATTATTTGTCCACTTTGACTTAAATGATTTTAATCTTTACCAAATAGAGCCGAACCTCTTTTGCTATGTAGGACCCAAAATTCATTCGACCCTTGTATCCAGGAGGAAATCAAGTAACAGAAAGAGAGGCTGAGGTGCGTTGTAAAAATAGAAAATCAATCTCAATCAGTGTTTATTGTTTATTAATTACTGACCATCTCTCTCTTTAGCTTCCATTTTTCTCTCATTTGAAGCTGATTGTTGTTCATCTTTCTTTCAGACTCCTCTTTGCATGTTCTAGTTATATATTACCCCCGCCTCGCCCCCGACCTGCCGGTGAAGTAATTCTAACATGTCAACAGAAGGTGTCATGGTGGAGAGCACAATGAATTCTAGTAGTTCTGCGCCGGTTTCACCCAAGAATAAGCTAAAATTCTTGTGCTGCCATGGTGGCAAGATTCTTCCCTGGCCGGCCGATGGCCACCTTAAGTACGTTGGTGGTGAAACCCGTGTCATTTCTGTGCCTCGCGACATCGGTTATCAAGGTAATATGTAAGTTTTCATTCGTATGTAACATTTCTTTTTCGCTTTCATTGTATTTGGCAATATGCATTTGATTAGTCTCCTTGGCTACCCTCATGTGTTAAAACAAGATAAACAATGAAAACAGGATTATTCTCTAATGATTTTCTTTTCTAAACATAAACTTGCCATTGTTTCTTATAATTCAAAAAAATTCAAAAGGAAAATCCAACAACCAGGGGTGGAGCTAGCACCCAACGAGCCCCTGCGGCCGCTCGTGCCAGTTCTGTTGAAAATTTTGTTTTTCCTTATATTGGGTGGCGCCACCGACAACAAGTCTAGTTCATAATAAATTTGGAATTAAACATGTGTATTAGGATTCATGTTATAAGATCTGACAGTTTTTATGCTAGTCAACCTATCGTAACCCTCTTCCGCTGGTTGGGACCGGCTCTGAGAAAATGTGTAGATTCGAGTGCTTTCCAATTAAAGAGGGATGATTATAATCAACTGCATTGGTTAAGAAGATTTTGCTTAGTAGCCTGCAAATGCAGTTTCATTCGTTTGCTTAATAATGAATCCTTCCAGATCGACCAAAGCTATGTACAACATAGAGAGAGATTTTGTACATATATATTCGATGGTTTTGGGGAATATTGGAGAAGGCGTTTCTTCATCAGCTATCAACTTTTAGTTCTAGTACTCAGGCATTAACTATCCCATATAATTACATCCGGTTCAGCAGAAAGACTGAGTATTGCTTGCTCATTAAGATCAATGCACGAAAAGAGAGTACGATTTTCAGATTCTGTTGCTTCTAAATGAATAACATGCTTCTTGTTCTTATTATGTATAGAAGTTATGACGAAACTCACTTACCAGATTGATGGTGAAATGCTCCTGAAGTATCAGCTACTCCAAGAGGACCTTGACGCCCTGGTGTCAGTGAAATCTGATGAAGATCTAGGCCACATGTTCGATGAGCATGATCGTTATGAAAGTGCAGGAAGCCCGAGGCTTCGAGCTTTCCTGTTCCCTGCAAACCCTGCAGCATCTGAGAACCAAATGGCATCCGCAGAACATCATGAACTTGAGCTACGACACATTGATGCCATCAATGGCATAATCCGTGCTACACCACGTAGCACAAAACCACGTCCAACTATCATAGTAGTACAACATGGGACTTTTATGTCCTCGGCATGCTCGTCCCCAAGATCACCTGAGAGCTGCACTACTGAAGCCATGAACCATGAAAGCCCGCTTCAGAGTTGTCAAAAAACGGGCGGCGTGAAAATGCAGAGAGTTAAGAGCTCACCTAGCAGATGCAACCTAAATATACCACAGCAAACCAGCCACTCTGTTCTACATTCCCACAATTATTACCAGAATTTGGTTCAATCTGCTCAACCCAACTATCAGTCCAGCATACCACCTACTGATCCCCACAGATATGGTTCACCTGAAAGGCTCGTCTTGATCAGGTCTATAGAACGAGTCGAGGGAGTAAAGTACCAAGTTGATCGTTGCCCCTATAACTACTCTACTCCCTGGCATAACCGAGGAAGCGGATGTTGTACTAGATGTATGCATTTTGATGACTGTAGCCATGGTTTCGATAGAAGTCCAACTTCCTTAAGTCCCCGGCACGGCTATAGCATCTTAAGGGCATAGGGCAACATAATGACAGGGTACAATAGAACTGACTCGCTCAACTATTAACAGAGCAATTTGAAGGGTGTAAATATCTGATCAAAGCAATTTGAAACATGTAAGATAATGAACTGTAAAGCTCTTTTAGGTTTCAATTTTGTAGAAAATCCAGTACAGATGCAGTTGTATATTTGTATGTATGAAAAATGGAAGAGTAAATCCTCATTTTAGGTTTTCACTTTGAAGGAAACCAACCGCAGTGTTTTTCATTTTATTTCATTTTCCTTCTCCAAAATTCTCGACCGATCAAATTAAAAAACTAAACGTACATGCCTGGAGGAATCCAAAAAACATAAAATTGAAATGGCACTCGAACGAACTAAAGACTATTTTGCAGTTAGCAAACTCACTTATTCATCATGAATCGTCAACAAATACATTAAAATGTACTCAAGGCTGACGATATCCATCATTTAACAAACCTATTGGAACACTTTAACCTCTGTTACCTAAAATTTTTCAAACACCTCATGATCAATTCAAACAAAATTATTCCTTGTACACAATGGAAGGAAAATGCAAAGTAAAAAAAATTCTGATAACCTTTGTATCAATATGCCTTGCTGCTTCATTTGCTGTCTGTAAAATCAGCATCAATGACATCTCCTTCAGGTCCCTTGTCCAATGGTTCTGAAGAGCCTGCCCCACCACCAGGTGTTGGACCAGTACCTGGAGCTGCACCAGGTTGGTTATATAGTGACTGGCCAAGTTGCATCACTTCTTGATTCAGAGCAGTCATTGCGTCCTTTATTGATTGGGTTGATCCTCCTGAGATGGCATCCTTCAGTTCGCCAAGTTTCGCCTCGACCTTCTCTTTTACAGGGCCAGGAACTTTGTCCCCAAGTTCCTTCAGCTGCTTCTCGGTCTGGTAAACAACAGAATCAGCCTGATTTTTGGTATCTATTGCATCTCTTTTCTCCTTGTCTTCCTTCGCAAATCTTTCGGCTTCTTGAACCATTCTCTCGACCTGTAGATTGATTCAGAACATGTGACTTAGCATTGATCTAAACTAGTGTATGCTATAAATGCTCATCGAGTACTTGACGGTATGATTATTTCCTCTAGGTGTTAAAGTAGAAAATGCCTGGAAAATAAATTAATGTTGCTAGTGAGAAGCCAATTACTTCCCCAACCATGATTTCGCCACTAGATTATGTTAGTTAACATATTATCAAATATTTGCACCTCGTCACCAGGCAATGTGCTTGCACCAGTAATGGTGATGTCCTGTTTCTTTCCAGTTCCTTTGTCAACAGCACCGACAGAGAGGATGCCATTTGCATCAATGTCAAATTTGACTTCAATTTGAGGCACTCCACGTGGGGCTGGCGGAATTCCATCAAGACGGAAGCTGCCTATCGACTTGTTGTCCCTAACGAACTCTCTCTCACCTTGGAGGACATTGATTTCAACACTTGTCTGACCATCAGCAGCTGTCGAGAACACTTCTGATTTTGAAGTCGGCAACGTTGTATTTCTTGGAATGATTTTTGTCATCACACCTCCAAGAGTTTCTAACCCCAAAGACAGTGGTGTCACATCCAGAAGAACGATATCACTGACATCTCCAGCCAAAACGCCAGCCTAAGCAAAGTAAAAAACATGGAAAGATGATTAGATATCATAACAACCTTAACTACAAATGTAACATGTCACTGACAGTTTAAAGAAGGAACAGGATAACCTGAACTGCAGCTCCCAGGGCAACAACTTCATCTGGATTAACAGTAACATTTGGGTCTTTTCCAGTCAATTTTTTAACAAGTTCCTGAACAGCTGGTATACGGGTTGAGCCACCAACAAGAATGACCTCATCTATATCAGTAAATGAGAGCTTTGCATCCTTCAAGGCATTTTGAACAGGTTTCTTTAGCCTAATAGAGAAACAAAGATACCTCCAAAATAAGCTCTGTGCAAAAAAGGTAGGAACTAAGTCCATAAAAAATTAAAAACAAGCTTAAAAGCTGCTCCAGTTCCTAATACCTGTCAAGCAAATCTGAGCACAATTCCTCAAACTTAGCTCTTGTAAGAGTAGTTTCAATATGTTTGGGACCATCTGCAGTGGCCGTAATAAAAGGCAAACTAGTGAAGAAATGGGGGAAAAAGTCAGTATTTATGCCAAGAAGTGTCGAAAAGTTACAAAACTATATACTTGCCTAAGATTAGTCTGCGTCAAAGATGACAGTTCCATTTTAGCTTTCTCTGCCGTTTCAGTCAGACGTTGAAGAGCTTGTTTGTCCTTCAAAAGATCTATCCCTTCATCCTTCTTAAAATTTGAGGCCAGCCAATCAACAATTCTCTGGATGAAGCTCATAATATGTGAATTACAGTGTATTAAGAGACTAGCAACAAACAATTAAGTGCTGATGAAAGAAAGGCCCAAGCAAATGAAGTAACAAGCCATTCAACAGAAGTAGCAAGAGAGACTACAAACCTTATCAAAATCATCACCACCAAGATGTGTATCTCCAGATGTAGACAGGACCTCAAACACGCCATCACCAACCTCAAGAACTGAAATCATAGGCATAAAAGATAAATATCATTAAAATATTAGCAGCATGCATGAGATCTTCATAGAAAATGCAATATTTTCAAGACCCAATATATTTAAAAAATATTTTATCAACATTCATAAATACATTTCTAAGGTGAGTGATTCAGATATGTAATATGGAAATATATAACCAAAGATCTGAATCTGCAGCAACTGTTAATGGACATTTGTAACTGGACATGATTCAGCAAGCCGGGTTGATAATTTATGTAATTCTAGCTCACCAAAGTACAACACATAAGTGAAGAAGTACCCAATTATAGCAAATTATCCCATCCTATTTCTTTCTAAATTAAGATAGCAATGAACTGGACGTATGCCATGTTGGTGTTGAGGGAAATTTAGGATAAATGTCCTTGAGAGAGGAGGAGGAGGAGATTGGTTGGGGGGCGGGGGAACAAAATGTAAACAAGAAGAAATGAGACAGATCTCAAACCTGAAACATCAAAAGTTCCACCTCCAAGGTCAAAAACCAAAATGGTTTCATTGCTTTTCTTTTCGAAACCATAAGCCAAAGAAGCAGCAGTAGGTTCATTTATAATCCGGAGAACCTCTAAGCCAGCAATACGACCAGCATCCTTGGTCGATGTCCTCTGTGAATCATTGAAGTAAGCTGGAACTGTGACTACAGCTTTAGTAACCTTATCGTTCAAAAACTTAGATGCATCATCTACAAGCTTCCTCAAAACCTAAGATTAGCAAATGAGAAACATTAGAAAGAATCCATACGGAAAAATGTCTAAATGGAACTCGAGCACAAGTTATATGATCTTCCATAGCAATCATCTCTCCAGATTTACTATAAATTTAAAATAAATAAAGTGATAGATCACTAAAAGAAAAGAAATAAGACTCTATATAACAGAGAGACATAGACGATGCACAAAAATATCCAAATTAGATGCAATGTGTCATTTGATGTATGCATCAATAGGCACCAGCTGTTGTCAATAAAAAAACCGAGACTAAAACGTGTGTGGTGATTATTCTCGGAGGAAGCCCTCTTTAGAATGATAAAGTCCGTGCCCTGAAACTCTTCTCCCATTCTCTTTCATAGCCAATAATCCAGTATAAAAGTACAAAACTATGAAATACCAATATGGAGCGGGCATGAATATATGAGTAAATATGAAATAGGAAATTTGGTACGCACATAGACAACTGAAGATTTTCAATTCTGACATCTAAGGACTTTCAAAAGCAGCAAGAGGCCAGTTAACTCAATCTCATCTACTGATTTGGTAGGTCAAGACATGGGGTACTCATAATATTACTTTCCCTCCATAAATGTAGCTTTATTATTTCTATAAAAATGAATAAACAAACACAGGAAATGGGTCATGTGTAGTTATCAATAAAACAAGAGTGATTGATTAAGTCATAGCACTAAATTTCTCATCCATTCCAGAAACCTCAATCTCTTTCCTAAGATGTCATTCTCACCATTATTGTTCTAGCTCAAAAGCCTGTCTAGGAACTAGAATACTACAAATAAAAAATTATTTGGATTTCAATTCAATATTTGTGGGCAAATTTTCCAAGATCCCTTTTTCCAGTTCAATTGAAAAAAGAAACATAACAATCAAAATTCCACAATAAACAAAGTAACAGAAAAGAAAGCATAATATTCAGAAGCTCACAACCGTAAAACAAAATACCAGCAGATTTACACGCATATGACAAAGCAATCACATATTTACAACCCCTTAATTAATACTGCGAAAAATCCTTGTCATTAAGTATTCAAGACACCAAAGAGAACAAATCCTTGTCATTTCAGTTCAACCCCAAGAAAATACAGGCATTAAAGAACACACGTGAAAACTGAAAGAAAGAGAGTAAATAGTAATTCGACTTGTATATACCTGAGCGGAAATTTCCTCAGCAGCAAACTGTTTTCCAATGGCTGGGCAATCAAGCTTGACATTCCCATTATCATCCCTTACCACGTTGTACGAAATCTGCTTGGACTCATCATCAACCTCCGACATCTTTCTCCCAATAAACCTCTTCACCGAGAAGAACGTATTCTCCGGATTCACCACTGCCTGCCGCTTCGCAATTTGGCCTACCAACCTATCTCCATTCTTCGTATAGGCCACGACCGAAGGAGTGGTCCGCTGCCCCTCAGCATTGGTCACTATCGTCGGCTTCCCTCCCTCCATAGCCGCCACGGCAGAATTTGTCGTTCCAAGGTCAATTCCAACAACTTTTTCAGATACTACGCGTAACGGCGTCCAGGTGGGATTTCCTCGGGAGCTGCTTCTGGCCTTACTTTTCAGCCTGAAACCAACATACGCCGTCTGATTAAGTCTTTGTCCAAAAAATACCGTTTTGGAGGGATTTCTAGAGATTTGGGTAGAGGATGCCAAGTGAGTGGCGGCCCCAAGTCCAAGAGCGTGAATTTGAGCTGTTGAGGAGGCCATTTTCTTGCTCTTTCAGAAATGAAAACGAATTAAACCCTATAATTTCTATATCTGTATAAATTATGAGAGAAAATCTTTATAGAAAAGAGGGATTGAGGTAGTGTAATTTTGAGGAGAAGAAAACAAGAATTGGGGGTTTTGACTTTTTGAGTTTTTTTTGGCAGATTAAGAGTAAATTTAGCCACTTAACTTTAAATCGTAGAATATTAGTCACTGTACTTTGTAAAACGTTTCACTTAAGGCACTTAAATTGTCTGTTGTTTTGTAGGGTCATTTGACATAACTTTTGAAAAACGTTATTCTATAAAAAGCAAAAGAAAATGCAAAATCACGCCAAAATGGCCAAGTGAATTGTTCAAATAGTCACTGAACTTTATATCATACTTCCACAAGGTCACTGAATTTTAAAAATCACCCAACTCATCACTGAATTTTTCAAAAGATTTACACGGGGTCACTGAACTTTAAAAATCACTACATTCATCACTAAACTTTGTAAAAAATTTCCACGGGGTCACTGAACTTTGCAAAAGGTTTTCCAAGGATCACTAATTTAGTGATTCCTGGGAAACTTTTTGCAAAGTTTAATGATGAATGAGAAGATTTTTTAAGTTTAGTGATCTCGTGGAAACCTTTTGGAAAGTTCAGTGATGAGTTGGATGATTTTTAAAGTTCAGTGACCTTATGGAAGTATGGTGTAAAGTTCAGTGACTATTTAGACAATTCACTCCAAAATGGCCCTTACTTTGTTACTCTTTTGAGAACATTGTAGGCAACTTCATGTTGTATGAACAATTGATCTAATACAGCAAAGAATACTCGTTTTACAATAAAATTGCCACAGCAAATACGAACAAGGATTATCCAAGAAAATGACCTCTCACACTATACTAAAAATTTGATCTCAAATATTTAATTAAGCTCATAATCTGACAAAGAAGATTTGTACAATATCTTCATGTCTTCTACTTCAAAAACTGTCTTTAAAAGCAAAAATACGAGTCGCAACCGAAGAGCAAAGAATGGCTTCTTCTTATCCATGGAACACGCAAAGCATTGAAAGAAGAACAAAACGAGAGGGAGTGACCCAGAGAGGCATTTAAATTACCTGCCGTTCTTGCTAAAACCATGCAGTTTTGCTACATTGCCAAAAGTTTTGACACATTCTTTGTGGCGTTCTGTCATTTGCTTGCACCAGTGAAAACCTATCAACACTACTTCTGTCAAAAGGGTGGGCACCAAATTCTGGCAAAACAGCTTAATTCAAAACCATGTTGAGCTATGACACCTAAAATTTTGCCTTGTAACCCAAAATATCAAACCACCTTTGTGGCTTGTTTATGTGAGAGAGCTCTCCAGCCTCCAAGCCATTGAAACTTGCTCGACAGCTTGGTATGCACGATCTCTTGCCTTTTCAAGATCCTTTCCTTTAGCAACCCCAAGAACATGTCCGCCTGTAGCAATGAAGTTTCCATCTGAGTCAAGAACAGTACCAGCATGAAATACTGTTGAAATTGTGACATTTTTGTTGTCATAAAATTATTGTAATTTTCGTTTTTAATTTAGTTACATATTTGGTTGAAGGCTAACTATGAAATGATGAAAAGTTATGCCTATTTCGTATGCTAATATGGTAGAGTTTGCTGTCATATGGCAGTAAGCAATGTATTGTCAAGGTATGGTAGTGGAAGAATAGGTAGTGTGATTGATAGAAAGTCTTGTAAAAGACTATATATGCACCCCTTTGTTGTACTCAAAATTAAGAAGAAAATATATCAAAATGTAGTCTTACATTCTCTCTTCTTCTCTGATTTTCTTACCAGAAAATCAGAGTTTATGTTTTTATTTTTGGTATGTAAAATTCTGTTTTCACCTTCTCCATCGACCATGAACTTAACAAATATTTTAGAGCTTTATTTGTAAACCTTTCGATCCAAAAAACCCAACAAATACCTCAACACCTGGAGCCACTTCCTTTGCTTTTTCCAAGTTTTGTTTGATCCCTGATCCCTTTTTGTAGTTTCCAGGGTACTCGTTGCTGGCCATGACCCCAACCATAACTGAGTTCGCAGACCCCTCCATGGACACCCCTTTTAGTTCTCCCCTACAAGCGGCAAAGAGAACTTGAGCCAAATCAGACTCTAAATGAACCATCAATAACCTGCATATCAATTAGAGAAGTTGGGAAGTAAGGCATCGAGACTTTTGTGTGCAAAAAATAGTTTGATTAATATAAAGCAAAAACAATATTGCAAAAAATAGTTGGAAATTCCAGAATTTCCATGGATACAAAACACAACATCACAAGAGGGAGATCGGTTTAACGCATGACAAATTGCATGTTCCCTTCCTCCTCCTCCAATAATTAACACAACCACTCTTTCTTCTGCAATACAATTGTAAACAAGTCAAATGAATAGAATAATAAATGTTGATCCAAAGATTGATTGTTTTATTTCTTCATGTTGGAAAAAATGGTTAATGGGCTGACTTTGGAACTAATTTTGAGCAGGACCTGCTTGGCTATTTTTGGAAGATGAAAGTTGGTTTGTATTCTCCTCCCTGAGTACATCGAAACCATATACTTACTTGTCAAAATTGATGCTCGAGTGAATGAGAAATTGAGACTCAAAGTGTGTCACTTAAAAGGAGTTAGGTTGGTGGGAAAAATAGAAAATAACATTTGTCCCATATAGGAAGTTTATGAAAGCAAAAATCACTATTTAAAAGATTGCACTTTAGAAGGGTGTGATCAAGTGAAGTATAGAGGCTTTTTCCACGTGCGCGCGCAAGGGAGGTGCAAATCACGGACCAAAATGGGCTTCGAACCTTGAACTCGTATGCGAGTGTGACCTGCGCACACGTTATGTCATCATTTTCTTTTCTGGTGATATTGTTCAAACACTTGTTCAGTTCGCCAGAGTGGTTCTTGTGGTGCTCGAAAGCTACTGGTTCTACTGTTGTGTCTGGGAAACAGACGCTTGTTGTAAACCTCAAGCACGAACGGTGAGGGGGTGAATTTGTTTTAAGGAAATTGTGTGCAACACAGGCCTCGGGTTAAAAGTTTTCGATTTTATTATTCGTTCTGCGATTTCTCTTTGTTCATATTTATATTCTATACATGTATAGTATTAAGCATGTTATATGTATGTTGAATCTTCTTTTATCGTAGTTATTATATTGTTAAACTGCATATACGGTATATAATTTTCGTATACCAGATTTTTGTGCAATGTACCGGATTTCTGAATAACCAACGACATATACGATATTTAATTTAAAATACCGGGTTTCAGCATATTTCGATCGACCAAGTGATCGATCAAAACAGTACTTTCGATCGACCATCACTCGACCGAACTTGCCTGCAGCTTCTGGTTTTGAACCCTGAGGAGTTTCGGTTGACTGCAAGTTATTTCGGTCGACCGAACTTGCCTGATTCATCAAAATTGCCCTACACTTCATTCTTGGGTGTTTTCAAATCATAGCCGGTCAGTCCAGTACTATGAATATACTGAAATTCGAACATTAAACTATAGAGAGGAAATTATGTTACCATAAAATTTCAGAAAAAATCATCGAAAAAATTCTGATATAGCATCCAATGAATTGGCAGGAATAAGAAGTTACAGTTACTTCTTTATTTTTCAGAGCAGTAGCATCAAGAAAAAAATTATAAACATACATTCTAGCATTTACAGGCAAACAATATTTCGAAAAAATGGGGACTTTTCAATATCTAAGAAAATCTCTGTTCTAAAATTGCCAAAAACATTTATTTATCAGAATTATACTTGTTGACCTCGTTTTTGTGAGGGTGGCGGGGACAACAGATGTCGGGTCCTCTCACGTCCATTCAAGCAAATTTCAACACGTTTTGATTAGGGACTTGGACGGAGGAGGTTTCTATATATGGACATGGGAAATACTCTATGACACGAGACAAAAATGTTCAGACACCAACAAGATATACGAGAATGATTGTGTAATAATGACCAATCGATAAGAACTCAAAGATAGCAAATAATCTATACTCTAGCAAAGCAAGTGTATAAGCCGCAAGAGAAGACAAATATTAGCTTTGAGTATACAGAGTGACATTAGTCTTCAAATGATATATGGAGGGGATATTTAGCTTATGTTTGGTAGCCATTTTTTTTAAAATGCATTTTTCTCTCTTTTCTTTTCAATCACACATTTTTCAATAAAATAATATTACACGCAAACCTAAAACTTTTTCTTAATTTTTAACCACACATTTTTCATCAATCAACTATTCAAAAATACATTTTCTCCCCAAAAATGGTTACCAAACAGGGGCTTATAATATTACAAATGAAATGGTGTCCATTGGATGAAGATACACATGACATCATCTTCTTTGTCGAAGCATTACAATCCTAGACATCAATTTGAACTTTCTAGTTTGTGGTGCGTTTAATGCTCTTACAAAGAGCAGCCATCTTATTGCCTAAATTGACGAGACTTGATATTTTACTCATTATAAAGGTCCCATCAATCATTCCAAAAGGATTTCATACATAAATTCAAGATCTTCACGTGTGGGTCATCGTTTGCTGTTGTTGGGCTTCGGTTGTGACATTGTTGACCTTCTTCACCTCTGTATCTTTACTTCGGCAGAGGAAATACAAATGAGCCTCGAACTTAACTTCGAGGTTTCGTCATTCGTGCAGACAGCTTCGGTGGAGGTGGTTCTCCGATTTGAGTGAGTCGACTAGTCCAATAATCAACCAAATGGCCTCGATAGGGTCAGTCATGTGGAGTCACGTGTGGAGAGGCGTAACAATATCATTTATTGGAAAATTTGTTCTTACATAGAAGGAAGAATAAAATCTCAGAAAATAATTGAAAAAAAGAAGAAGATAGAATTCTTAAATTTTAAAAAATTATAATTGCAATTTCACCCACATACGTTGGCTATATATCTTTAACAATGACTAAAGATGAACCTAAAAGGAATAAGATTTTACCAAAAGTAGGGACCCCATTATTAGATAAAGGTTGTTAGAAGTAATTGATGACTTGGAAAATGAAAACAAAGGAAGATAAAATGCAGAGATGAAGAATGAATGTTTCTTTATATTTTCTGTATGAAATGATACAAATTGTTTAGTATATATACAACAATGTTAACTAAATCTGTTACAAAATATTCTATGCAGGTAAAAATCTAACTTAATTACAATAGAATTACACATCAACAAGAGCATCTTTTAGAAGCTTCCTTGTGTTTGAGTTGATTTGTGCATGCTCCAATATCCCCCACAAGATGGAGTATAGAGGTTTTCTATCCCCATCTTGGATAAGTGTGATAAAAAAATATAAGAAGGAAGAGCTTTAGTAAATATATCAGCAAGCTGAGCATGGGTGTTAACATAGAATGTTTTCAGACTACCATTTTGAAGCTTATCTTGAATTAGGTGGCAATCCAATTCTATGTATTTCTTTCGTGAAACACAGGGTTAGATCTACATATTTAGCAATTTTTCCATTTTTCATTTCGCAGAAATATATACCTTTAGGTTTTCAAATTGTAGGTACCTGATAATGTCACAAATTATTAAGTTTTTCATCCATTTATATTTGCATTGTTGTGATAAATTGATGTCTAAATGCACTAAGTACCCTTATATTTTGATTTAGGTTGCAAATGGATTAACACAGTGGAAATTAGGAGAAACAAGCGAAAAAAGATGAAAATGGAAGAAAGCAAAAGTTCGGGACTAAAATGAAAATATTCTAAACTTGTGTCTAACCTTATGAAGAAGATTCGAGAGTTTTAGAGGTCAAACAAATGAGGGAATAAGTCAAAGGGATGAAATACAATCAAAGTATGATCACAAATCAAATTCTAATCGAAAAAGTTATGCACCGATTTTCAGCGTTATATTGAGAGCCATTTTTTTACATAAAAATGATCGAATTGGAAGATGATGTCTAAAGAAAAGTTGTATTCTTTTGAGTTGTCTTTTCAATGCATCTTGAATCATCTTAATCGGATATCAGGAAAGAAAGTTATGACCAAAATACTAAAAACTATCAAGCGAAAAAAATAAATTCATGCGGTTGCATGGTTATAAATTCATGTGATTGCACAGAAGTTTTCAGGGATTCAAGGGATTGAAATACTTTGTTCTATGCGATTGCATGAGTTCGAACTATGCGGTCGCATAGGTCTTTTCTGCGCTCGAATTTTCTATTTTCAGAATTGGCTGAACTACCTATGGAAACACAACCCAACACGTTTTTAAACCCTATTTTCAACCTCAGAATGTAGCCGTCAAAGAATACACACTTTTCTCTCAACTTTTTGGCTTAAGAAGACTATGAAGAACTAATCCCTTGGTGAAGCCACGAAGGAACTCGATTGATTTTGGAGGTTTCAACGTTCCGTCACTCATGTAATATGCTTCTTGTTGTTTGAATAACTCTAGGATTCAGATTTCTACTATATTATCTTGTTTAGAAATTGGTTTAACTAGTATTAAATTTGTTATGGATCTAGTCATGCTTCCTCCATTAATCGATTGAAATATTGGTTTGAGCTTCAATTTCAATTCATTTTATTGTTGTGATTCAATTACTGTTGTATGCTATAAGTATATGATCGCTCTTGAATTTGATTTCAATAAATATTGTGAAAATGTGCTATAGGAAATCTATATTCTAGGTTTACTGTAGAATTGATTGAGTGTTTAACGCTATACCTTCAAATTTAAGTGTTGGGATAAAAATCTTTAATTGAGTAATTTGAATGAGTGATTGACGTTGATTGATCCGAATCAATTGAGAGAATTTCGGTGCTTCACTGTTTTTAATATTGATATTTAAAATTATTTTGATCCGATAAATAAGCTAAATCTACATAATCGACAAAAACCCTAAGTTTTTTTTATCCCTTAGAGTTAGCTTTCCATCTCTTTGTGGAATCGACACCCCAAAGTTGTGTTGCAACTACCGTGTTATTCTTTGGGCGTAATTAGTATAGAAATTTCAGGTTTTCTAATAAATTCAATTTAGGATTGTGTCCCTTTTATTTGGTCAATCATTACTTCGATCGATATGTTTCAACGAATTTATTTCGACAATCATGCTACATGTACAATGATAATTGACAAGTTTTGTTGACAATCATGATTTGACATCATAATGTTCATTTATTTCAAAAAGTTTCAAAAACTGTTTTTTAAATCAACTGTCCAAATTTTGCCACATCAAACATTGTCAACAAATGTTGTCAACCACTATTGTACAAGTAGATTAATTCTTATTTCGAATTCTCATTAGTCATAATATGATGTAGTACATTATGTGTAAAATTGTTGTCAATATCTTTTTTTATATTCTATTTTTTACTCCATAATGACATAATTTATTGAAATATCTCAATTTTCAACATATCAGGTTCTGAACCTCTTCTGAGAATTTATAATTTGTTATATCTAAATATTCATTAAGAGCATATGCCTTCTTAATGAGACCATCTTTAATAATTATTTCATTTTCATTTGAAGATTTTTATATTAAAATTGAATACATTGTGTTTCAGACGTACCATAAATTTATCAAATATAATATTAAATAATTGTCCTCAAAAACTTTAATTCGAGTTAGAGCATTTAAAACTGGTGTGTGAGATATTATCGATCTATTTGATTAATAAATGCATCTAAATATATTATCTTACGAATTTCTGGTTCAAATATCATTCGTTAGGGCTTGAAATATTATATAGATGCATTTACGAATTTCTGGTTCAAATAGCATTATGAAATATGATTCGTTAAGGCTTGAAATATTATATAGAGATTCAAACTACTCTTTTATTCTTAGCATTCTTTACTTTCCATCTTAATGCATTGTGGTGGATCAATTTTACATATATAGCATTAGTAAAATAATTAGATGGAAAAATTAGGTCATGACCATAAGTTAATTATAACTGGGAAAACTATGATATTAACATGAAGCGTAATAACATTCACTAAACAGAAATGAGAAGTACTTTGTTTTCAATTAAATCAATTGGAAGCGTTAAACAAACAATAGTGTTAAATCATTTATCGACATCTCTACTAACACTTATTAAAATGTTGAGATTTATTCTTACTAGTATTAATGAGACACATCATCTTGGTTGTATAATTTGAAAATTATGCTCATAATTTGAACAGTAATTTCGCAAACTTTAGGTTGCAAACATCGTGTAATAATTTAATATCTGTATCAAATCTATTAGATACAAGTAATATCTAGATGGTCAATGTGGAGGATAATGAGCTTTGTTTATCACCCTTATTAATTTTTAGAAATAGAGAGAATTAAATTCAAGCTTTAACTAGTGATTTTTAATGATTGATTTTTGATAAAGAGAACAAATAACATATAAATTCATTAGATTGAAGAATTTTCAAGTTCTTTGTTAAATGTCCATTATGAATTTCGCATCATTATTGATCAAATGATGATCAAACTGATCATGCCAAACAATAAAATAAAATGAAACTTCTAGTTCAATATAAGATATAATTCAATTGCTTAATTTCGAAAAATATGATTAAACAATATATAATCATATATCATTTAAGTAGTCAAATTAATCAATGTCCTCATGAAATTAGTTATATGTTTTCCTTCATAGACAAACATAAATTTATAATAATACATTTTTTGAAACATGTGCTACTTTGAGAACACATTGTCTTTATTTTTGCTTCTTAAGACCAATATGTCAGTATTCTTCTGAATTATTAAGAGCAATAATATTCTTTTAGAATATTAACAATGTTTTGCTACTTCAGGAGTACCAACAAATTATAATTAAAAATATTAACTCTTTAGGAGTATATTTTTTCAATAGAATATTGATATTTATAGAGTTGTGCTTTTTCAAGAGCAACAACATGATAAATTATAAATTTAAAGTTTATAAAGGAACATCTAAAAAAATTCAATCAAGTTAAAAATATTAATTACTATACAAACAGGATATGATTTAAAAATTAATTATTAAGCAGATAGGATATGAATTTATATATATAATTAATTACCAAACATGTATTAGGAAAAAGAATCTTCATATATAGTCAAATTTTTTAACGACTAAATCTTTTAACAACATACAAAAATACTAATTATGTGCGTAAAATCCACATATACAGAAATTAAAGGTAGAACTAATATGTGACAGAATTAATACGTGAACAATATGTGGCAGAATTAATATGTGAATAATATGTGGCAGAATCGATTGTGTATGAATCAAAAGGCATAAATTATTGGTAAGGTATGAATTTACTTTAATAAATGCATACAAACAAAAAGCAATGAAGAAGAAGCAACATTGTTATGATACATATGTATATTGAAAGAATTCACATATTACTAAATTAATTTAGGTACACGTGACATATAATTATGCTTATCAAAAGTATTACTTTATAACTAATTTACTTTGATTTTGAGAGAATCGTATTAATAACGTGTTATGAATTAGAGAGAACAAAAGAGAGAAGCTAATAAACTTGTATGTTTGATTAAGAACTAAAACTCCAAATTTATAGAGAAAAATTATATCTACAAAGGATACATCAGTCATAATGACTAGGGCTACATGGGTATAAAAGTTATTTATAAACATTACTACATTTACAACAGGGGTAATTGACGCAAAACGTCCATATCTTTGCACGTTTGTGTGCAAAAAGTCCCTACCTTTCGTTTTTTTGGCGCAAAACGTCCCTACCTTTCACTTTTTTGGCGCAAAACGTCATTTTGACCAATTTTTACCCTAAAATGACCAATATACCCTCCTTTATAAATAAAACAAAAAAGAAAAGAAAAGAAAAATCAAGAATAAATTGCAATCTTACTCGTAAACTTTCTAAAAAGGCAAATCAGTCCAAAACTTGTGAAAATCAGCCTTCAAACCCGACTGCCTGCAAATTCCAAATTTGCCGGAATCTCAACGTCTGGCCAGCCCCATGATCGCAGGCTACCACTGGTCAGTTCCTCACACCTAGACAACCCCATCCATGGTGACAATTCATCCCAAACGACTCTCAAGCAGGCTGAATTTTATTTTCAAAACTGCCCAGTCGTGAAGCTCGTCCCGCCTCCGATATATCCAAATTTCGGCACCGTCCTTTGCACCCATGGTCGTGGACCACCTGGGATTGGTTTGCCCTCACCTGGCATACCTTGCTCAGCCATGGGTCTTGGTCGATTTCAACTAGGGCTCGCTCAATTTATGGCTGAAGCTGCGCTCGCGAGTTCGCACCAGCGAACATTTCAGACCCAGATTGAAGATGGTTGGAGCCAAATTGAAAGGGACCCATGGCTGGGCTAGGTGCGCCAGGTGATTGCGCACCCAACCCAGGTGGTCCACTACCATGGGTCACCTCACCTAAACCAGAAATCGCACCTTGTTTGTGCGTTGTCGCAACTGATTTTTTTTCTTTGAAATTGGTGGTTGTTGGTAGCTTGTTGGAGGAAATTGTTTACATAGGTAGCTTCGACTTGATGAGGGGAGTCGACCAGTGGTGGATTCCGGCCGTTTGGGTGGCTGGACGGCGAGTTGTGGGTGTTTGACCGATTTTCAGGCTGCAATTTTTGAATTTAATTTCCGGTCAAATTACAATGAGTTATGGAGATTTCTTGGTATGTAGTTGTAGAGGGTAATGAGGAGAACATGTTGGTACCAATATCTGGCGGTTTGGGCCGTCGGAAGTGGCCGGAAAATGAGCTCATGTATGGCTGAAAAGTTTTGGCGACCGGAATTTTTTTTTTTTTTTTGTTATTTTTAATATTTTCATAAGTTTTGGACTGATTTGCATTTTTTGGAATGTTTAGGAATAAGATTGCAATTTATTCTTGATTTTTCTTTTCTTTTCTTTTTTGTTTTATTTATAAAGGAGGGTATATTGGTCATTTTAGGGTAAAAATTGGTCAAAATGACGTTTTGCGCCAAAAAATGAAAGGTAAGGACATTTTGTACACAAAGGTGCAAATGTAGGGACGTTTTGCGCCAATTACCCTTTACAACAGTTTTCTCTATATTTTTCTTTTCTTTTTGGAAATGAGGTCTTTGATGCAATATAATGACTCTTTATTCTTATTTAGAACTAATTTATTAGTTAAACATAAATTATAACAGAACGCAATGAAGGATATTCAATAAGAAAAAAACTTTTTTGTTCATTACTGTTTGTCTATAAAAACAAAAAGGGCAATTGTCTTTCTTTTTGAGGCAAATCTGATTAGTTTCCATATACTAGAACTTTTTTTAGTAGAATTTTTTACTCCCTCCCCAAACTTTTTACTAAATTTGCTAAAAATATGTAGGGAAATGTCTTTATGCTGTATTAAAAACCATATATAATCACTATAAAAATGTGAGTCAATTTTCTTTCATTGGACTCATACTTCGATTCCATTTGGAATTGATTTTAGAGCCCTACTTCTAATTCTCCAAAAATCAGAAGTTGTTTTCAAGTGTTTGATAAATTTAAAAACTGATTACAGAAGAATTTATACCATTACATTGTAAATTTGGAAAGCAGCTAACTTTTCAAATTCTGCATATAACTTATCCAATTATTTATAATTTAAATATCAATTTATTTAAATATCTTACTACTGTGTCAAGCTTGAATCGTGCTATTTGTAAAAACTAATTTGACAAACTTGGTTTACAAATTATGCGTTGACAATATTTAGAAGGTGTTTGATGGGGATTAAAATTAAATTTTTTTAGTAGATTATAATAAAAAAAAATTTGAAATATGGTTGAAAATTTGTGAAACCTGTAAAAGATGTAGTTAATATTAATTTTTTAATTTTAACTTAAATTAAAATTAAATTTTAATTCAAACCAAAAACATTTAGACCAATCATTTCAAAAACAATTTTTGAAATCATTGAAAATCAATGCCTATATCTCGTCAACAATTAATTTAATTGTACAATTCTTCAAGCTTTTATATTTTGATTTTAAGAATTAGATTCAATAGATATTTTGATTTTATTGTGAAATAATTATAATGAATATTGTCATAATAATAATACAGTAAAAAAAATTCACTATAATCAATGTTCATTTTAATACGTATACCAAAACATCAATAAATTATTCTTATTTCCAAAATTCTATAACGGCGATCTTGAAACATACAACTAATTCTTTATTCAATATAGCAAAAATTGATTCTCCTAGAGCACAACAGTATCAAACCAAGTCTTATTTACTAAACATTTTTGGGTCATCAATTTTAGTTAAAAAGAGTATATAGTAGCATTTATAAATTTCTCTATGTACATGAAATTACCTCAGATAAGGCAAGGGTCATCATTTTTGCAAACAATTCTTTTTTAATTCTACACAGCTTTAAGGTCACAGACACAAGTTTCATGTTTCTTCTAGAAAACTTGTAATTCAATGTTTCACAGTTCTCAAAAAATTGCATTAATTGAAACATGCAAATTTGGATTTTCTACTTAATTAGACAGTAGAAATACAAGTTTTATATCTTAGGTTCTAATTTCTTCAGCAATATTAAACTACTCATATGAAAGGGTAAAATCTAATTATACAATCACCATAGCATGCCAAACCAATACTCAAATGTCAACTCTATTTCAATTTCCTTAATGCTCCCAGATACACACTATTGGGATACAGTTAAAAGAAACACACTTGCACACAATCTGGCTGCAGCATCAACCTTTCGTCTTTCACAAACCCAATTACAGTTAAACCTTGTGCTACGGGGCGATTAATGTAATTCACCGAAGCCGGACTGCTCAACAAAACATAGCGGTGAAGGTGTGCGTGTGTGTGTTTTATATATATATAGAGCGATCAACTAATAGCAGCAGTACACACCATTCCAGATTTGTATTTACAGTTCACAACAAGAAAGCAGCAATCTACCAAGTTAAATTATCTCCATATCAATCAAGTCAATCGCAACAACGGTGAGATTCATAGCTCGGCCAATTAGTATAACTCCGTTGTCGAGACTCCTAGACAAATTCTGGTGTTATATTCGTGTATGCCCACTTTATAACTTCACTTCTCCTACCCCTAACCAGTTTTGATGTAAAGGATCAGAAATTCTTCAGCCTACTGAGTAGTAAAAATACATCAGTATCTGTGGCATTCAGTTATAACTGAAGTGTC
This sequence comes from Osmanthus fragrans, assembly GCA_019395295.1. Taxonomy (NCBI): domain Eukaryota; kingdom Viridiplantae; phylum Streptophyta; class Magnoliopsida; order Lamiales; family Oleaceae; genus Osmanthus; species Osmanthus fragrans. The sequence goes on from CM033363.1 coordinate 14,250,179, forward strand.
CAAGCATTTTCGTCTACTCCAGCATTTCTTACGCCAGATTTGTCCAACAAGAGAATTTGAGCCAAAATCAGATGTGTGCTTTGATATAGTAACTGACCAAGCATTTCACTGCAGAAGCATCTAATGAAATTACCACTTGCAATAAAACTAAATATAATTGTGAAAACCCGCATTTCAAATATCATCACCTTTCATTTAACAAAAACCAGGCTAAGAACGTGAATATTTAAATCTGCATGATTTGAACTAATCTTATTGCATCTGGTGAAAGAAAATCTTCAAGAAAAGTTAACTGGTGATATGAAAAACATCCATCCACTTTTTTTACGCAGAAAAAACAAGCTCCAAGGCTTCATTATATTTCCAAACAAAGTCTATAATCTTCCTTATATTTCCTCTTCTACTGTTTTCTTCGACGCTCTTAAATTTTCTTGTGGGTCTCATTTTACGTAAAATACTAGACCTCATAATTATTAATTTGATTAGTCAAGTTTCAACTGAAAATATTGATTACTATCTTCCCGAACCTCAAATGTTCCCATCCAGCATCTCTGAGAAAGGGTGGGTGGGCGTTAACCAATTTAACAGAAAAATAAAATTGATAATAAAAGTTAACCAACCAATACAATCTCTTATGATTTGAATATTGTCACTGACTTTAATCATAGTACCAGTTGCCCAGTTTTTGAGTATTTTAACTCAGATCAAGATTGCTTATTTTGAACCAGCCTCCAAATTTTAGCATGCTATAGTGTTTTTCTTTTTTCAAATTTCGGGTATTAGCTAGATAACCCATTAGTTTACTTTGTGTTTAACATTTGAACTAAAACCAGGATCCAATTATACCCAAAAAAAAAAAAAAAAAAAAAAAAGGTAATTATCGCAGATGTGAAGCTTACCATATACAACAAAACTATGAACCAGAACTGGACTTTTGGATCCACACTTGTTTCTGCAATTCCATCATGATAAAAGATAAACAAATCAATAAAAGTACAATAGAAGAAGAAAAAGAAACTGCGTGTTTAAGTTTGAAATTAAAGCATACCTCATGTGAACCATAGCCAGAAGAACCTCCACGTTTTAAGGGTTTCCCCTCTACAATTGAGGGGCCATCTGATTCCTTGACATTGTATGCTGATCCACGACGACCACCATGCCTATAAGAACCTACACCAATTCATAGTGTACAGGTATAAGCATTATACCATCTGCTCTTTCTCCAAAACTAAAACTAACCATTTTCAACTGAGTACTGACTTCCGAGTCCACTTCCAGAGGGTCTGAACTCAGCACCATGCACCCTCGACATGTCAAGTTTCATTTCTCCATGAGTTCCTACAAACTTCACTATAAATTTTTGTCCAAGACATAACAAAATGTAGCTAAACCATATCAATGGCATATTATGCAAGACAATATGAGGTTTGGACTTCAAATATTATCATTTCAGTAAAGTGTGCAAGCACATTACTGGAATAATTTCTTCCAAATTCTGTAAAATACATTATTTAGCCACCACACCTTCTGCAGGATCCACTTCTGGAATGGTTTGGGAAGTATATGATGATAAAGACTCATCACTTGCATGTGAACTATCTGAATGCCGAAGAGGAGTCCAAACTCCACGATCAGGCCTATCCTTATTCCTTGTCCTTCTTTCACGCTTATCTGCGTGGACAGCATGTATAGCATTGCCAACAGCCTTATTATCAGGGGAGCCATTCATGTCCTTCTGAAACAACCGCACATTTGGAGGTCGGGGAGGTTTTCTTTCCCTGTCCTGGTTAGAGGTATAGATTTCTTGTTCAGATTGAACGCCAGATGACAACTGACCTTGACGACTATCCTTGTTAAGGAGAATGCTCCTGATGACTCTTCCACCAGCTTCACGTCTCTGGTTCTGTTTGAGAGCAGTTGAATAGGGTAAGTTTTACCAGGAGATGGCAAAATCTGACGCAGTAATGAACCGCCAGAAAACGACACAAGAAATGAAATAGGAAGCGTTCATTTCCTTTTTATTGGCCATAATTGTGCACGTGCTCTAAATACATACAACAAATTGTATTAGATGGCAAAGAACCCATTTAAATTTTAATAACATGATGACAGAGGCCCTACTCACAATTGAAATTCTAGGGCTGACACATTAGAGCAGATGAAGATCGGTATGAACAATTGTTGCCCCACTGGAAACTTATAAAGGTTTCCCCCCACTCTCAGTATTGTTAAAGCTAAAGTTGGGGCAAACACATGCACCTAATTATGGTACAGCTTAATCATGGGTTCAAAGCACCAATATCTCGGGCATACCTGTAGCACATATTTTCTCTACCCAGAAGTTGTCTGCCTCTAGAAAACACAGACGAACACTAAAAAGGAGAAGCAGTCTCATGTGTCCACAGCCGCTAATTGAAAGTTCATTCAAGTAAGATCTCCACCATTCATCTCATTCATTTAGTAACTAAGTCAAGATCCACTACAAACAAAGAATGGGGTTGGAGTTCTAGTAGATTAGGCTAGGTAAGTGTAAGCTATTTAAGTACCCGCAGTTCTGCTCAGCAGAAAAGTTCAAGCCAAGAGCTTTTCAAGGTGTGCATCCTTCAGCAAGACCAATACATCTGCCTATCCATTTGAGGGAAACATGGTTCTAACACAATCAAATTCCCACTACAGCACTACTATTTACTTTTCAAGGATGATTCACAGCAAAGAACGCATCACCACCATAGAACTCGCCAACTCAAATCACAATTTAAAATTACATTTTAGGGTCATATTAAGGATTTCAAACAACATACAAGCTCGTTCTCACTTTATATCACAGAAGCCGAAGTCTCATCCCATGTCCTTTACGGACTGTGCCCAACATTTTTCTGAACTTACACAGTAGCACACAGGTGGGTTAATTTTATATCTAGTCACTGAACTTGTAGTAAAATCTCATCCGGATCACTGATATTTGATTTGTCTCAAAATGCTCACATAACTTTCATTTTTTGTTTCCACATTAGTCACATTTTAAACTCATTAGGAATACTGGAATACTAACTAGAAAAATCTTATACGGTATTTAATACTGACGAAGTGCTGATTGTAGTAAAAAAATAAATTGTTTATTACAAATATAAAAAGAGTAAAAGAAATATAAAAAGATAAAAATAAAAGGGTAAAAAGTTTACTTATTTCCTACAAACCCACCCCGCCTCACCCCCATTGCCAGTTCCACCTCCAATTGCAGCCCAATCCAAACCCATCTATACGAACCCCCCTAAACAATGACTCGTTGCAGATTTCAAAATCGGCATACCCCTTTGCAAAGAGAAGTTTGGCCCATCAACATTAGAATATCATAGGTTGTGTTAGAATATATTTTGACCCAAATATGCAGAATTAAGTCAATTAGCCAATAAAAAGCAACACGTCACTTATTATTTCAAGACGATTAAGGCTAAATACAATTTAAAACCTAAGTTAAACAATTACAAACACAGATCGAAAGCATAAAAAGTAAATAACACCAAAAATTAATGACAGAAGAAAACCCCTTCGACCAACTCTTCACAAGGATAAAAAACCTCCTAGGTAGAGATCTTATAACCTTTCTCACAATCTTAGCTTCAAAGATTCGATCACCTAGGTTGAAACTAGAGTTGACTATTTCATTTAATTTAGCATAAAAATCATCAAAAGATTCATCATCGATCATTCTAATTTCTTCAAACTTAGTGGTCAACATTTGCAATTTAGAGATTTTAACGGTCTTGGTTCCCTCGTGTGATTTTTAATATATCCCAAGCATCTTTCGCGGTCTCACACATACACTCGTTTAAATTCCTTAGGCAAAATAGCTATAAAGATGGCATGTATCCCTTTACTATTCGAGTTACACACATCTTAATCATTCTTAGACCAAGTGAAAATCTCCATAGGGGTAAATACACCTGCAACAAATGTAGTTGGGGCAGTCCAACCTTTTTGTACACTAACCTAACGCCGTTCATTCATAGACTTAAGAACGACTCCCATTCTAACATTATAATACGCATAATTACTACCGTTAAAGAATGGAGGAACGAAAAGTGATTAACTCATCTAGGGTCACAAATCATAATTAAGCTCTGATACCACTTGTTAGAATATATTTAGACCCAAATGTGAAATTAACCAATAAAAACAACACATCACTTATTTATTGTTTCTAGATGATTAAGGTTAAATACAATTTAAATCCTAAGTTAAATAATCACAAATGTATAGATCAAAAGCATAATAAGTATATAACACCAAAAATTGATGACAAGGGAAAATTCCTTCCGGGCAAACCTTGCCAAAAAGATCCACTAGAAAAGATAACTTACATTTGGTCTAGGCACTGCTAAACCTTAGCCGACTTTGACCGCCCACCCAACTTGTAAATCACGGAAGAACTCTTTGATTGTGTGACCCGCACTTCCCATCAACTCTGAACTACTTTTTCCTCCACGTGAATCACCGAGAACGAACTCATTTCGGAGCGCTGGAACTCCAACCGCCTCTTCTCTAAGTACATAATTCTGAAGGCTTATAAGTGAAGGTAAAAGTTTTGGGTGTTTGATCTTTAGATCTTCTGTGTTTTGATATTTGGTTGAAGCAAGAGAATAATAGAATCAAGTTGATCTTTAATGGAATGTTCTCTTAACTGAAATTAAGGCTCGACCAATAATAGATGTTTGGGATGAATTATGATAATTTGATCTTGGGGTTGAATCAAGAGATCTTTGAAATGTGTTTACAATTTTCAAATGATGTTCTCTAATATGAAATAATGATTGAACACACACTAGGACGGACCTATGCTTAGGAATATATAATAGGTAGTGTTTTAGGTTGAATAGGATTGGAAAACTGCTTTAAAATCGTGAACGAAGACTCATGTACGTCTTCACGCTTAGCGAGCTGTGTGCCAGCCGGTCAAGTGCTAGGCGCGACGGAGAAGCCCCTGCTTTGAGCACTTGAGCGTGGCAATGAGAGGTTTTGAGCCGACATTTTCTCCTTGATCCATATTTTACATCTTTGACTCTTTCATGACCTATACTACCAATCCTCAATTATTGACTTTAATTACAACTCAATAACTCATTATTTTGGATACGAAATTTCCCAATTACAGTTTTAGACCTAATAGGTTGCATTTCAAACATACATGCCACTAATTTGTTCATTTATCAGTGCGACAAAGACACAAAAGATTTGCAATAATAGTTTTATGAGGTAGGTTCTTATTCTTTAACCTAAAGCAATTAGACAATATTGCAGAATTTTATTAGCCTATCTGATATCGGATCGGGCCATGAACCCTCGGGACATGAATTCATGTTTGGGCTGTGAATGTAAATAGTGAAGTGCCATTGAGATGGTTAGTCAAAACCTTCTTTGAGTGAAGCATAGTTGACGTGGTAGAGGTGCTTGTACTGGTAGTCAGTCAAAATTTAACAAAGTGAGGGGTACTGGCAATGTTTAGAAAGGCTAAACTGAGTATCGAAGTGTTTACCTTAGTGAGGTGATGCATAAGCCTTGGGATATTTTGAAGAGTAAGCATCAAAACCACAATAATTTTTTTCAAAAGAATATAAAATTACCAAAATATGAGCATAATAAAACAACTTAAAAGATATAAATAATACTCCAGGAAAGGCAAAATATAGAAACTAAAAAACCATATAACATTCTAGGTTATAAAATAATATTCCAAAAAGCTAAGGCCATAGCGCCTGTCTGGGAATGATTATTCAAGCCAAAAAACTGATTTTTGGACCGTTGGGAGCCACCGTGTTTGACTAGCTGTATCACCGGTGGGACCCACTTCTGAAGCCAACGGCCATTTTTTCAATTTTAATCAGCTCAAGAATCTAGCCCAGACATCCCCATAGTGCAATGCACAGAAAATGTAAGACGTATGGGTGAACAACTCAGTAACCATGAGGTTTAGCCTCAAGGCGTGAGCCTCACTAGGTCGAGGCATAAGCCACAGTAAATCTTGCGTAAGCCTCACAAATGGCAATTAGGAGTAAGCTTTAAGCATTTAATAAAAGCATCACACGAGGAGGACATGAAACGTAAGCCTAAAAAGCTTGCTTCAAACAATGAGTGGAGGACTGGAGGTGGTTACGTAGAACATTGGTTCGATTTTAGCTTTGGATTTGACAAGTTTTTGAGGTGAGCAACTCTATCCTTGTCTTTCTTTTTCTTCCTTCATTTTTCTATTAGATTGCTTATTGGAAATCGAAGTTTCATTTTTAAAAAATAAAAATGTTCTAAATCAGCATTATGTAAGTGTTAAATGCGACATAATTAAAAAGAGTGACTAAAATAGCAACAAAATGAAAGTTAAATGGCCATTTTGAGTCGATCATTGTTCAGTGATCAAGATAAAATTTTGCTCCAAGTTACTAGAAACAAATTTCACCCCATTCAAGAAGAAAACAGCAAAAAGTATTCTAGGCGTGTCTCACTACATCCATTATCACTCTCTCTATTCTCATTCACTTTATAGACATGCAATTGAATCAGGTACACCTAAAACAGAGGTTTTTTCTATGTTAGCTTACATATACGAATAATACAAGTGTAACTAATTTTGAGCTGATCTTAGATAATTATCACTCTAACCCTTCGAAAAGAGCAAGTTTAAGGGCCCTATTATGTGTTTCAAGGAAGAAAAGATCTCAATTATTGGAAAACTTCTTCAGATTTGCAGCGACTGTAAGCTTAACATTATAATTTGAGGCAACAATTGATTGTATTACTAAAACTAGGACATGCTCATGAAAAATAACCTTGTATGCACATTGCACTGTACACTACTTCCAAATACCTAATTGTGTGTACTGCTAAATTTACATCTTACTTGCCATGAACTTTTATCTTGTTTCTAGTTTTCAAATTAACCTCTGTGAACTCATTAGATATGCTTCTCCACATTTTCCACAAGTTTTATTTGTGTGCTAGCATACCTAGAGTTTAGAACCGCATTCAGTAGAAATAAAAACAACTTAGTAGTTAATGACTGGTGTAGCTTTTAGAGCCTTCACATGTAACCCCGTGAAGAGAAACAATACCAAAACACACTCTAGTTTTAACTTAAGACATTAATTTGATTTCCCATGTACTCTAATGCGCTAATAATCTCATCTAAAAGTTTAAGCTATTAAAGAGGAGCTACATTTAAATTGTGTCATCAACAAGCTCCCTAACATTCAGGTTGGGTTCACTTTTTCCATCAAAGCTCTAGCAGGTAGGTCTTTTGCCTTCGCTTTACTACCATGTTATCCATCTCATACTACACTTTCATCGTTTGGACACAATAAATTGTAGAACCATTCTTATTCCTCATAAATAGTCACCAATCAAATTTTATTGACAAAACCCTCCATAGATGGAATTATAGGAGGCACGCTAAAGGTTCTACTACAAGACTTGCATCATGTTAGTCGTTAAAAAGGCTAAATTGGGTATCAAGGCGTTTTTTCCATAGGAAGCAAGAAGTAGGCCTCAAAATAAACCAATAAAATAATTCAAAACTTGAAAATACAAAAATTATTATCATAAGGAAATCTAAAACATCTAAAAAAAAGAATAGAATATTTCAATAGAACTAAGTCTATTGCAAGTAGCAAAAAGTCTACATAAATGTAACAACTGACCAACTATTTAAGAATTTTGCTTGCTTTTTAAATTGTTTTAGAAAGAAAATAAGATCATCATGTTTTAGTTGTAAGAGGATAGGGCAGGTCTGGCTTCACTTGTTCCTAACCTTTTTATCAGTTCCCATATGTTCAGATGTGTTTAAAACAATTCAAAAACCCTTAAAACTTTCTAAGCTGTGCATCAGGCTACTTACATGTAAGACGGATCACTTAATAAAATTCAAATGGGAATAAAAAAACATGGAATTTGTGAAGCAGCAGCTACATTCATGTCTTCGAACAAAAAATATTACTGAAACCAGTTGATGAAACTCTTCTTTTAAGCAAGCAGAACCTCAATCTACTCTGAGAAAGAATATGCAAACATATATACACTGATCGTCATCTGTGGCTACAGCTAAAATTATTTTTCTCAGTTTATAAAATTTTCTCCATTTCTTTTCCTTTCCAATATTGCTATCAGAATTGAATTTCTCTCTTTCTCTATAAGCTTGTGTTGTTCCAATATCGATACAATTGAAAAAAAAAGAAAGTATTCATTCACTAATCTTGAAAGTTTAGCGTACTCATGAAATTACAATTCATTCGAAGGAAAGGCAAGAAAACTAGTTTACCTCTTGGATTTCAGTCTTTTTCTCATTTATTATAAGCAAACACACTTATTTTATTAATAAAAAGGAAATAACTTACGGTAGAACTTTCTCTCTCTTTACCCTTCAAGAGCAAGATTTTCTTCTTCCCAATATCAGTGTATCCAGAACCTCCTGTATTAAAGTCAATAGCATCACATAAAAATGAGATATGATTGATAGTAGTGGCAGGAAGAATGAACAGGCAACAAGGAAACGATGACACTCTTATTTAACAAGATGCTTCAAAACTTGCAATAATCAAAATTGATATAACTAGAACATAAAAAAGTTGATGATTTTCCCAAAAAAAAAAAAAACCATGTCATGAGAATGATACAATTATAGATCCACGCGTAAAAACAAACCAAAGCATATATACAACAATATCAGCAGATTTGTCCATCAATTGCATAGAAACAATATTAGAAGAATTAGAGACATAGCACGAGGGTTTTTGCTTGAATACATTGGAGAAGATAACTCTGCCAATAAGGAGAAACAATGTGAAGACACGTGAAAGGAAGAAAAAGATGCTAATGGTGGTACCCTCTCTGACATGGGCTTCTTTTAGACCCAAAAAGAACTTGTAAACAGAACTCAACATGTAAACCACTTGGAGGTGATATCCCTTTACAAGTGCAACAGATTCTCAACATCCCATTAAATTGAATTGAACAATAACATTTATGGTCAACAGAGTATTCACATAAACGTCTCCTTAATTGAAAGTTTTTTGCTCAGGGAGGTCAACAACAATAAAGAGCATATTCATCAATGCACTACCTACTTTGGATAACAAGTGTAACGCCTACCTCAGGAGCATAGTAGTGGCTTTTCATGCAGATCTCAAGCAAATGTAAATTCATAAAGACCTTCATGTAATCAAAGTAATACTTTATTAAAATGTACCGTGCCAACTTAGGAACTTCAGTACTTCACTTTGCCCTAAATGGTCTCCTGTTGTAAGTTCTCACAATTATCTTTCCTTATATCAAAATCTTTAATGATGCATTAAATTTTTACTTCTCAACAATTCAAAACCAGTAAAGGAATCAATTTCATTAGAAAAATGAATTTACAACAGAAATAATTTTCCTATGGCCTCTTGAGAGGTATCTGCCAAATAAATTCCGTATTCACTAATGTTGTAGCTACTGAGATAAAAAGTAGGATGTCAGAATCCTTATCGGTAATTCAAAGAAGCTAGAGCTGTATGGAATAATTTTTGAAAGAGTTGCTTAAATATTATTAAGGGCACAAAAGCAAAATAACATTATTTTCACCATAAAGTACTCCAAAAAGAATGTGAAACGTGCAAAGAATACTGAGAGAACCTCATGCTCTAAGCTACTATAAGGAATTAATTAGAAAATTTGAAGATGCTAGAAAGTTCTTTACATGATCATATTAATTAGACTTCCATCATGCATATGGTGGGGTAACGAAGGTATGGCTGCTCAGTGACGATGATCCACTGGCCTTTTCTCTGTGAACCTTGCTCATGTGCTCAAAAGCATTTCACAGTTTCTCGCAATTATTTATGGAAATCCAGGGACACTTTTTATGTACTTTTTACTCCTCTTCGTCAGCAAAAGATGAAGTATCAAGGAAAGTTTGAGTCGCAGTAATGCTATAAAAGCTGCACACATCAAGTAGTGTCCATAATTACACTCCGAGTCCTTAATAAGACTCAAAGTTTGAGGTATATGATCAACATATCTATTTGATCCAGAAGAAGAAAGCTATTAACACTGCAGCTCCACTTCCCACGGTGATGATGATGCAATCAAATATTGCAAACTATCCTAGGAATCCATGCATGATATTAATTATGTCATTCCATTCTTATCAAAAACTATATGTACAAAACACTTATCTAATCTCCCTGGAATGTATATCATCAGGAGACTAACAACCAAAACTTTAGACCTTCAGTGGTATAATCATGTTAAGCCTGAGGGAGGCATAAAAATGTCCCCATCACCATTACCTAGATCATGAATAATCTGAAAATAAAAGCCAACAGTCAGAGCATTTCATCTTCGCCCTTCTTGTAGAATATTCAGGTTAAAGATCCCAGTGAAAAGGTAGAATCTATAGTGATATAGATGTTGACTGTTATCCCACATATTGTGGAAAAGTAGGCAACTCATATCATGCTATATTTTTTCGTTAGAATATTTTCTAGAAAAGTTTCCAACTTCCAGAAAATTCACTAATTTCTGAAGTTAACACGCAATACAGAAGGTTTCCCTCTTCTTCCTTTTACCCTGAAGAATGCTACCTTGATTTTTGTTTAGAAACTAATTTTTAAAAGAGCTTCCTATTCCAGAAGTCTCATATAACTAGAAGAAGCACTTTCATAAACTCTGGCAAATGAATCGAAAAGCAACTTTTGGGTTTCAAAAGCTTTTTCTGACTTTTCAAAAGCCATGTCAAATAGAATAATAACTTACAGAGGTTATAATGTATTTCATTTCAGCATCATTTAACAACAATCAACAGTTTAAAATCAAACATATTGATAATGATAAAGATAGCTTCTGGTCATTCGAAGTCAACAAAGAACTTGCATGTTACAGAAGTGAATGACAATGAGATTGGTTAAACAATTAAAAGAAACTCATATAGATATAACATATTTAATAATCAAGAATCCAAGAGTGTGCCATACCACTTTCCTCTTCTAATGCAGCAGTTCCAGATGCAGCAGTTAAAGTAACGGACTTATCAGAGAGCTGCTGATCATCTCGTTTGACCAGTATATATGTAGATTTGTCTTTCCCACTCACAGATTTTGAGCTGTCCCTTGTAACATACTGTTGATAAGTCAGTTCAGAAAGTGACAGGTTAATGGATACAACCATGAATCCACAAAACATCAAAAAATTGGCTTCTTTACTAACCACCAAGGCAATGTCCCACTTAGTGATTCTATATCACAACAAATAAAATCATGTAGAAGTACAAGAGAATGTAAAAGATAGATCATTGACAATTCTAGTATTTAGAGCATCTTCAACAATGCTCTTTATTTTAAAGAGCACATTTCCCAATTAAAGAGCATCTTGAAGAAATTTAAAAATAAAGAGTACGACTTTGACTAGTCCAACAACACTATTATATTGATCTATATCTTAACTTTTCCCATAAGCAATTATCGATCAATTCTCTCTCCTGTTTATAATTTGTTTCCACTCTAAAGAAGTGCAAAGATCATTGTGAAACAGTGAATGAAAGTATTGAAGTTTTTATATAGAGATAGTGGGTTTGGCTCTCTACATATGGAGTATCAAACCCACTCTTTATTTTAATTTTAAAATAAAGAGCGTAGGACACTTAAAAAAGAGAGTTGACTCTCTAAAATAAAGAGGATATGGTTAATAAAGAGCATAGCAAACATATTCAAATTTATGTTAATTAGAAAAAGCACGTAGAGATCCATAAATACCACGGCCAACACATCAGCAACAAAATATATAGATTTCATGTTAACCATCGAGTACAAATAAAACTCAAAACACCATAGCACTCAAAATCAAAATATTTTACTTCCATAAATACAAATAAGACCTCATGCAAGCATTAGTAGCAAGCGAATTATGTGAGATATTATAGTATTTTAACAATCAAATGTAATGAAAGTTTGAGGAGGAGAACAATGAAAGAATCATGTTGTGTCATACATAATACATGGTAATATAAAGCTTAATGCCAACCACAAAGAAATCCACAGACGAACATAAACCAAAGCTCCACATTATAATGAGCACCAACCCTTTGTGTCAATAGTAAATAACAGTGTTCTAAAATGCATAAAGCGTTGCTACACGGCAAGATAGGCTTAATCTTTTACAAGCCTACGCAGGCCTAGTCGAAACCTAGGCATAAAAATGCATAAAGTGTGGCTAAGCGGCAAGGCTTCGCACCTACACGCGCTTTTTAGAACACGGATAAATAATAAATAAAACAGTTTACCATGGTGGTGGAAGTCCTCCTCTTCTCTGATCCTCTTCTTGAAGAACCTGAGCTAGGAGTCCTCGATGATGCTCCACTCCTCTTTTGCTTCCCATTCAACACGGATCTCTATCACAATTGAGAAGAAATTATGGAAATGTTTTAGGACTTACTATAAAGGTCCCCAAAGGAGTAAGACAACAAAAAAGATATAATAAGATAAACTTATATTCTACCCACGAAAAAGAAAACACTCAGAAATTATAAAAAAAAGTAATAATAATAATAATAATTAATTAATTAATTGTTGCTACTAAATACTCACTATGAAAACATATTTTTGTCCGCGTGCACGTGTACATGCAGAGAGAGGGAAGTTATAAAAAACTTTCAGGAATAGATTTCCACTATCAATCACCTATAACCAAATTGATCAACACCTTTCACAGCAAACTATATATTTAATGATTCAAAATGAACCCACCCCTAAATTTTCCCATTACAGCAACTCAGAAGAACAATAAATAATAATTCAGTCGCATAGGATGCAGGGATTCTACGCTTTTTCCAAGTTTAAGAGGTTGTGGTAGAGAAGAGAGCAGATGAAGAGCAATTTCATTCACTCCAAGATTAAACACCCCCCACCCTTTCCCACCCTTAAAAAAAAATCAGAACAGAAAAATATACACAAGTAATGATTATGCAATCCAAGAACTCTCCCACATTTTTCCCTTAACTCCAGATCTCAAAAAAAGCCCCCTGTAGAAAAGACAATTAGTCCTCGATATAACCATTATAGTAAATATTATCAGTAAGGTCTTGAGCATATCATTAATCTCTCTCTCAAGTTCCCCCATTCTCTATACTGTAGATCTGCTTTCCAGGCTACACATGAAATAATACTAATGAAATTATATACGACCATCGCTACCATTTTCTAAACTAAACATATGGATCCATAGCAGTGTTGATAAAAAAGAACCAGAGTATAAAGTATTTCCTCGTTTTCATAGACTTGATAATTATAGGACATGCCATAAAAATGAAACTGATACAAGCTCAAATGCCAAGCAAGAACCAATGTGATGATCCAGATAACTTTACATAGAAATAACTCCGGCCTATGATGATTAATTGGTCCTCATCAGTTATCAACCTAGATGCAAATATATATTTCCATAAAAAAGGGAAATATAAAACCACTTTGTAGTGAACGAATGGTAAGATTTCCCACCCGAGTTCCACTCTTTGCAGCTCTTTTCTGACGAATAAAGTCCATTAAAGGAGTAACTATAGGAGCATCCTTTGGAGCACCTAAAAAGAAATCAGGAAATCATTTAAACTAAAAAGAAAGTGCAACCTTTGCTTGCCTTCACATTGTACCATTTCATTAATTAAATATCGGATTGTCCTACGAGTACACAAAAGCTAAAACTATCAACTCACCAGCTCGTTCCGACTCCTTCCTCTCCAACTGTATCTCTGCACTGGGAAGATTCTCAACAGGCTTTGCAAGAAATTCCAGGAACTCCTGATATTCAGGATCTACATGTATATCAACAAATCAACCGTGATTCCAAACAAACAGATAATGGAATGTAAACCATGTGCAATCAGCACACAAGTTAAGACACCTTTCAATATGGTCCCTTCACGCCCATCCTTTTTAGACCACTGCTTTGGAACACGCTGTGAAGGAGCATACTCAACAATTGCTTTAATCTGGGTACCTGGAAGAGGAAAATAAGAGGGAAAACACCCCAATTAGAAAACAAATTTTTAAAACTTATATGCATCACTATAAAATTATAAAAGTAGGTTTTCTCATGATACAGAAATAAGTGAAAGGAATCATATAACTTTCTACTGGACATCAAGTCACATCATGGATCAATCTCAAGAATGTCTTGAACGTTACCTTTCTCATTGACGAAGACATGTCCATCAAAATACTCCGCAAACTCGACAACGTCCTCTGGTCTATTGAAGTCGATGTAGGCTCTAGAATAGAATAGATGCTTCTGGCTGCAAAAGAAAATGAGGGATGAATGAGCGGCAGAGTGGAAAGGGTAACAGCACCTTTGTAAAGCACATATGTTATATAATCGTGAACATATTGGTGAAACATCATTTTGGCTGAGCATATTTCTGTAAGTAGGAGGGGGATTTTCCAATATATATGCTGAAAATAGTGGACATATAGTTCAATGATCATCTAAAATTAGCACAATATAGTTGGAAATGTGTGCTAGCAAAGATACATCTCACTCAACCGGTACCAAAATTGCACAGCAACTAAGTCGTTTATGCAATTAATGTGAAATCATACAGTTCTGGTTAACATCTCAAACATGGTAAGAATATGAGGTCTATAGTAATTACATAAAGAAATTATGCATCTATGATATGATTGACTCGTCTTTTAATTAGGGTGTGTTTGATAGCCTAAATTTTCCATGGAATGTGGAAAACGTTTTCCTACTTTTTATTATTCATCTGTTTGATTGCACTAATTTTCTAGGGAAAACGTTTCCCAAGGTACAAGTTGTTGATGCACAAAAGCTAGAAAATGTTTTTCCACCATATTGGTTGGAAAACGTTTTCCAGCTTTTTTTTCGTTTTCCAGCTTTTTTTTTTTTTTTTTTAATAGCAATTGGAACACATTTCAAAGTCAATGGTAAAAAAATTTATCCATTTAATTGACAATTTACGTAAAAACACAAAGCCAAACGAAAAATTTGTCAGGTGAAAAATTATACCAATCAAACACCATTAATTACAATTCCCTCTAAAACAAATTATATTCAATTCAATTCCCTGCCATTCATTTTCTTTCCACCCATTTTCCATCCTTGCAATCAAACGGACCCTTACTTCAATTGGGCCGTCTTTAGTTCATTTTCATAACATACTATTAAACCCCAAAAAAATATACGAAAAAGATTTAAAATGCAAATGATAGAGCTTCCCAAAATGCCATGGATGTCTAAAAATTCAATTTAAAAGAAAAGGATAAATCTGACGTGTAAATGACAGCAAATGGAAAACAAAATGTATTATGAAATTCTGGCAGCAATAGAACAAATTTAATGAATGCTCACCGAACTTTACTTTATATTACTACTTGCTCACCGAACTTATTTTCATTACTCATTGCTCACTTATCTATCCAACGCTTTACCCATCCATCACCTGTCTCATCTCCGTCACATTAACTTAACGGAAAGTACCACGTGGCGGACGGAATCTGACATGGCACATAACGAAAAGACAACTGGGCCAAGATTTACATAAAATAATAACCTTTATTTCCCATTTCTATTCCACGTACCCATTACCTTCCCCAATTGCCACCCTCTTACAATTCCCCGTTTCATTTACGACAAATTTTCCTAGTGGTGGTGATGCAAGGCATCCACCGCCACGAGCTGCTAGCTGAAGGCGGAGTAAGGCTAGAACGGACTCCAATAGAGAACTATTAGAGAATGGGTTCAAACGAATGCCCAGCAGACAAGCAGTTGTCATTCACATATAGATGATGTCGGTGAAGTTGGTTTACAGATTGAACACGATGGATTGGCAGTCAACCTTGGTGCACAGAGGCCTAATCAAAGATTATGTGGCAGTCAAACTCTTTTTGATCTTTTGCAGAGGGCTCAGATTGAAAGGAAAAAAGAACTACTGAAATTGTCTGAGGTGCACCGGTGTTATACATAGGAGGTGCACTTGTTGGTGGGTTTGAAAGTCTCATGGCACTCCATTTGAGCGGTCACCTCGTGCCTAAGCTTATTGAGGTTGGTGGGTTTGGAAGTCTTCTGGGTTTGAGAGTGAGAGAGAGAGAGACTGTCTTCTCCACTTTCTATCTCTACACACACACACACACATATATATATATATATATTTGGTACATTTTCAATTTTGGCCAATTGGCTTTCCATTATGTGCCACGTCGGATTCCGTCCGCCACGTGGCACTTTTCGTTAAGTTAATGTGACGGAAATGAGACGGGTGATGGATGGGTATGGTGTTGGATAGACGGATGAGCAATGAATAATGAAAATAAGTTCGATGAGCAAGTAGTAATATAAAGTAAAGTTCGGTGGGCATTCATTAAATTTACTCGGCAGTAATATGTTTGCTTCTTGCCATTTTTAATCACACTAGTCCTCCAAAAAATTAGAAACTATCTATGTTGTATAAGAGGGAGTATAAACATGGTCAAAGGCATCGTGTATGCCACCAATCAAAGTTCTGATCAAGGTCAAATCCAAAACTGATAACTCTATCTCTACCTAGAATGAGTGTAAACCTTTAACATTTCCAAAAGGTCCTAGAACTCATAATGGCTTACTCAAACTGGCATGCATCCAAATGTAAGAAACAAATCCTTACATTCAAAAGGATTACTGTGATGGGAATGGTGATTCTCCTAGTAATTACGGTACAATTGCAATTTCTTTTATATCACAGCGTCTTATTTCCGTGAAAAAGGAATAAAACCCAATGTGAAGCACCTATCTGAACCAAAATATATCCATTTATAAAACTATTTTTTCCATTGGACTGGAAGTATATGTGCATCAGTAAGAAACAAATTTCAATCCCTCTGATAGATCCAGATTACCAAGGACAGTAAGTATGGGGATCAACATAAAATAATTTCACTCTTTCTTCCCACATACCGTGAAACAAATCTATATTTCAACTTTTCCATCACTTCCCCAAACATGGAGCTAAGGTCCAAAATATGGATGAAAGAAGCATTTCCACAACTCTGCCACCTGGTCAATTCGGCAGCGAATCACGAAAAATTGGTGATCTTCTCTATCTAATGAATGGGGAGTTTGCCTTCAGCCACATTACCAGGACAACAAAATTGCACCGATCACTTCCAGTAAACTTTTATGTCTTTTTCTTAAATATTTGTCAAAAAAGTAGAGCTAAAATACTTCAACCTGGAGGGAACCAATTCTGGAGGAAAAATAAGAACAACATAGCTAAACAGCAACCCTTCTATCAAATCCCCAAACCCTCATCTACCTCCAGAATTCACAGATATTGTACGTGTAATAAATTTCCCACTTCAATTCCACTTACCTCAAACATCCATCTCACAGGCACAGAAAGGTAAGCGTTTGTCGGGAAAAAGTACTTCAAAATCAAAACCATGTAAAAGCACAAAGAGAAATTGAATCATCAAAATAAATTAATAAATGCGCATATACTCAAAACATACGGACCATATAGACATAAATAAATGTAATTCCTAACCTGGACTTGCCAGGATGAAAGGAGAGCCAACGGTAGCGACCAGAGAAGCGGGAATCGACGTGCTCCGTTAGCGCCGAATGAGAAATCGTGGGCGGCAAGTGCCGCAGCACCACCTTCGTTCGATCTAGCGGACCCCTCATGAGAAACAAAACCCTAACACAATCGTTAGTTAATAATAAATATACTCAATTTGCCTCAAATTTCTGCTAAATTACTCCTTTAATGCCCTCGGGTTACATCTTTAACTAAGTTTTCAGCATTAATCGGCGATTGATTCTTTTGTGCCCAAATTTTGGAAATTAGATTTCGAACGACCATGCACAAAAAGATATAGAATGTAGAGTCAGAAAACTCGAAAACTATGAAGTGAAGAAAGTGATGGAGTATTTGTGCGAGACGTGTGAACCTGTGCCTGTGTGTATACACACAGTTCGTGAAAAGCGCAATGAAATAGACCCCCAACTTTTAGAGTAAACTACAAAAACACCCCTAAGTTTGGGAGAATTTCATTAGCCCATCGTATTTACAAAATGTTGAACGTTATACTACTATTTGTTGACTGTGTTCTTGATCACCATAATTGTCACGCATACTTTTGTCTCAAGTTTTTTAAGGGCCAGCTGCGAGTCATCCTCGCTTACCCGAGGTCAATCAGTAAATCCTTCAAACTTTGGCTCATAATTATTTCTGATTTCGAGGTCACCAGCCAACTGTAATTTTTTACTCAAGTTGTTCTTAAGTCATTCGAGCCTTGGCCGGTGATTATCACTAATGCTGGTGCTAGAGGCCAACTTTAAGTCCTAGCTCATTGTTGTCCCTCCAAGAAGGTCATCCCGTTGATGACCTAATGAGGCATGCCTCTTTAACTCGTAAAGGAATTTTGCTAGCTCTATTTTGATTTGAAAATTCAATGAGGGAGCTTGAGACCTATTAAGGCAATTCTTCGCTAATTGACTGAAAAATTTTATGCATCCTCGGCAAGAGAACTAGGCTAAAAATTCAAAGTGGACTTACCTCATTTGATCTACATGAGCCATCTCTCAAGGATTGAAAGGTATCTTCGATCGATACACAGTCTAGAGCAGAAAGAATGTCAGAATACCGACATCTTTGGAAATTGACAGAATATCTCCGATTGAGAATGTTTTGAAATTGAAATAATTATTTGATCGATAACATGTGTAGACTTCGAGTTTTCCTCATGAAAAAATATCTCGAAACGAAAGAGAAACCAATTCTATCATTTTCAAATTTCCTTCGACTCAAATGCCTCGGATAGATTTCCTCCTACGAAAAATAATGTGGAATAACACAAGAAAAAGTTGATTATTTAAGTTTCATATTCTATCCTACATATATGTCTCAGAACAAATATCAAAATAAACTATCATGAGATTGAACCTCTTAAAAATTGAAAGAATATTTTCGATAAAAAAAAAAAAAAAAAACCTACAAAATAAAGCATAATGCTATATGTACATAATTATTTATTAATTGATTTTTTTTAATTATATAATAACATGTCATGAATCTATTAATAATTATCCACATATAGAATCACTCAATTTCTGTCTCGTACGTAAATTTGGCTTCAAAACACACCACAATCCCCCAAAAGGGAGAAACCTTACAGAAATCAAGGCAGAAAAATCTAACGTTGGCTTTAAATTTCATGGCGTTTTGTATTCAATTCTTACATTTCATTGCATGATCTTTTTTCTCAGATCTCCATAGGGTATATGTTTTTTTTTTTAAATATATATAAATGGAATTAGCATTTATTTTCCATCTCCAATTTTGAATTTCTGAACATGTTTTTTTTACGTGTAATATTGTTTTATTGAAGAGAGGGAAAAATGAATTTTGAAAACAATGGGAATCAAACGGGGGCTGAGTTTATTTTATGCTACTAAATTTTATGTCTCCTTGAAGAAAGCCAGTAGCTTATCAGAAATAGTGGTGGTAACATATTCACAGAGAGATACTTGCATAATTTAGCTGTGTCTTTTGTTCTGTTTTAGATAAAGGTTGCATCTTGGGATATTCCTCAGAAAACCTTACGTTGTCGTTTCTACTGTCCATTTAATAACATAACGTATGTTTCTGGCTATTCAAATGATTCAACAGATCCCAAAATGGGACAAAACCTAAGGTTCACGCTCCTACTGCAGCTGGTTCCAAGGTGGCTATCTTATGTTTGGTGCTTGTAGCAGTTGTCGTGTTATCATTTCTCCTTATTAAGTTTGGCAAAAGGAAAAATATAAAGAGCAGTATGCTCGTTTACTGTAGTTGTTTGAAAAGGACGATGAGCTTGACCTTGAACTTGGTCTTCAAGATTGAATTTTTTTCGTTGTATGTCAGTGAATTTATCGAGGTGGGGCTCCTTTATATATATCTCTGGTTCTTATTGTCGTTTGAAAGGTTTGATGTTGCACTTTATATACTTAGTTAGCCCATGTTTGACAACCATTGTTTTCGAAAAACAATGTTACGAATGGTGATTTTTATGAGAATGAATAATTTTGGGTTTACGGCAGAATGTTTTATTGTGTAAATGTCTAATTGAAAATGAGTATGTAAAAAAAAAAAAAAAAGTTTGAAAATCATTATTGTTAAAGAGGGGGCTTAATTTGGAATTTTGAGAATTACCATTTCAAGCATGCCATCAATCTAGTTTGCATTTTTGCTTTCTTGAATTGTTTGTATACTTAAACAATTATGATGATGCAAGGGTCCAATTTTTTATTTTTTTATGTTTCTCGTCTTACATGGGTCATGGCTATACTGAATTAATTCTTCAAGTCTCCTTTTATCGAAGAAGTTCGGATGGTTTATTCTGTCATCGTGCTAGATTGTATATATCATATAGATATTATCATTTATCTTTGGATATTGTTGAGTTAATTTGGCTTGATGTGATGCATTATACCTTTGGGTGACAAGAAAAGATTCTTGTAGTCGTATACTCGAAAGCATATGCCTTGAAGCCCATCTTATATGATTTATAGGTATTTTGTGCTATTTGAAACACAACTAAATCGTGAAACCAAGAAAGAAAAGAATTGGAGACTAGAGAAGAGAAAAATGTGAAGAGTCGGGCCCGCTCTAGCATTTTACAAGTGAAGTGCAATTACTCCCAAATGAATGTGAACAGTTCAATTTGCTAAACATAGTCTCAAATTGTCTTGAGACTTAAGATGCCTTATAGACGTTAAAAACTTCGATACTTGATTTAGCCTTTTAAACATATCTATTGGGTATGACTTTTAGTTTAGAATATCTCTAAAAGACTCTCTATTTCTAAAAAGTATATTTCATCATTTGGAAAATATTTATAAATTTATAGAGTTAAAATTTTGAAACACTCCAGCAAACTCTTTATATTTAACACTTAATTTTGTTACTCTAAAAAAATATTTATTTATTTTTTATCTTTTATTTTAACTCACTTTTCTTTAGATTATTTTATTATTTTTTTAAATTTAAAATTGAAATATTTTGAATGTATTTAATTATGAATAAATATATATGTACTCACAAAATGTACAAAATCCTTTACTCACTCTCAAAATTTGCGGACTCCACGTGAATTAAAAAATGTCGGTTGTGTAACCTCGACCCCTATTGTGTATAGTGAGTAAAGGATTTTGTACAAATGTGTTAGTACATATATGGTCCTTTAATTATAGAGAGAATCAAACCCACTCTTAAAGTATGATTTTAAGAGTTTAATTTTTAAAATAAAGAGCATTTCATATTTAAAGAATCTGTTAGAGATAATCTTATTATTTTGAGTTATGCTTGGTTTACACTCTTGTGTACACCAAGTTTGACAGCCCCCTCACATGCGAGGGGATCCACGCTAAATATTTTATTCGTGGAGCCCCTCATGTGAGGGGGTTGTACACTTATACTGCTGTACAAACAGAATAACCGTGTTAATTTATACTTTAGAGTTAATTTGTGCATGGAGTGTTGGTTTGCTTTTTACTCATCTCGCAACTTAGCTCGTATTCATGTTCTGCAAATATACTAAACATTGAGAAGCAATAAGATTAATAGAGTGTATTTCATAAATTTTCTCAAAAAAATCATTTGAAGGGAAAACCCACTTGCAATATAATAGATTCTGCTGAGGTAACACAAAGTGTCCACTTGGTGCAGCTCATAGTTTATTTCTTTTAGGCTCATAAACAGCAAATGAAATTTATTCAATGCATGCTTTGGTGTAATCAGTGAGGAAAATCTACTTTAAAATTCATCATTAATTATATTG
This sequence comes from Osmanthus fragrans, assembly GCA_019395295.1. Classification (NCBI taxonomy): domain Eukaryota; kingdom Viridiplantae; phylum Streptophyta; class Magnoliopsida; order Lamiales; family Oleaceae; genus Osmanthus; species Osmanthus fragrans. Next base: position 14,272,003 of record CM033363.1, read on the forward strand.
TGATTTATTTGGTTTGTTTAGTGATGCAGGACTAATTTTTTTAGTGACACATGGGTGGGCCTATCGCATAAGGGGTCGACCGAAACAAATAGTGTTCGGGGGTGAATTTTTGGGCTGGGTTGGATTGGATTTGCACGGATGGAAAATCCTCCCATTTCAAGTGGAATGATTCAGTACGGATCTAACATCCCATAGATGAAATAAATGATATCTTTTCGAGCAACATATAATTTGTGTATAAAATGAGATTGGTAACATCAACCGTCAGATGGTGTGGTGTAACCATATTGTGATGATTGATTTCTATACAATTGGCATAGAGATAAGAGGGTAAACCTGATTTCTCTTTTTCGGGCCTAATCTTGGGTGATAAAGGGTTTGATTGTATTGTACATCTGTCACATCTCTTTACATTAGTTGGAATTAGAGGTGGAGATCTCGAATTTAATTCTCATAACGAGAGGAGAATGGTGCGGAGCATCACTGAACATGGTGTTGGGTGGCCTCCATATGAATAGTGCTTAGGTGGATTCTCGGGCCTGATCATAGGTGATAAATGTTTCAACCCCCCACCCCCAAACTATAGCTTTTGAAAGAAGATTGCATATCAAAATACAATATGATCCAATGTTTAGGTCCCGTTTGATACACATTTTTTGTAAAATGATAATGAAAAATATAGTCGTTATTGGCCCACACAAAAGATGTAAAGTCAAATATGGTGGTTGGATGTGATAGATAACGATCATATTTTTCATTTTTATGGTGAAAAATGAGAACCAAACGGGAGCTTAATCTGTCTATTGAGCCTTCTATTGAAAGGCTCAGACTCAACAAAAGTCAACTCTCAATTTTATCCAACAAACCCTAATTATTATTCATGGCGTGTTCGGTAGAGATTAAAATCGGATTAAAATTGAAAAATTAACCGTTATTGTTGACTTTTATTAGACGAGTGGGACCCAATAACGACCATATTTTCAATTTTAATTATATTTTAATCTCTATCAAAGTTTGTTCAAGGATTGTTGACTTTTAGCAATTTTTATATTTCTGCAATATGGCAAGTTGCTGAATAAAATTAAATTTAGGCTTAAGCTGCACTAAAAAATTGCCTTCTTCAGCAATATAAATTAATGCTTCCTCTCTATGATTTTCTCCAAGCAAAATAATATTTTGAAGACGGCAACAGAAAATATTCCTCTTCTCACTCCTTACAAAATGGGAAGATTTAATCTTTCTCACAGGTCTCTAACCTGCATATTTCTTGATTAAATTTACATTCATCAGTCCGTAAATTTGATCATCTATTTGCTCGAATGATACACACACAAATCCTTTTTGCCATTTCGTGCTGTTCATTACTTGATCTGATCACATGTTAGTTTTGGACTACCTCTCGCTCTTCCAACCTCTTTCTACTGATGAATTTGAATTCGGTTATGTATACGCAGAATAGTTCTTCCACCATTGACTAGGAATAGGGCAAACAACAACATCCCGCAACCACATGCCGTTGAGTACTACTCTCAACGAGCAACCAGTGGAGGGCTCATTATTTCCGAGGCAAATGGCGCATGCGATATCTCACTACGGTATTCATTGTGTTCTTCGGATTGCTAAATCAAGTCTCCATGATCAATTAAGCCCCTGCTTGACTCTCTTTAAATTAAAATTCTTTATTTCTCTAACTCATTTTCAATCATATATTTACACAATAAAATATTCTGCACGTAAATTTAAAAAAATTTCATACTTTTTAACCACACATTTTTCAAAAAATCACTATTCAAAACATCATTTTTCTCAAACTTCTCATTATAATGGTCATCAAACAATTGCTTAGTTTGGTGTCCATTATTTTAAAATCCTTTTTGCTATAGAATTATTTTCAACTATACATTTATACAATTAAATTCAAATTTTTTCTTACTTTTTAATCGCATATTCTCGTAAAAATACTATTCAAAACTCTCTCTCTCTCGAAATAATGGGCACCAAGCATGGGCTAAAAAAGCGTAGTTTACGATCCTTAGATTTAAGCTTTAATGTCACTCATCTTTAAAGAAAAAGTAATTCATCTCTAAACTCGTGAGGGTACACACTGAAAATATAAAGGTTTTCTAGAGTTATTTTTTCAAAAGAGTATTACAAGTTTCATGTTTACAGTAATAAAAAATGCTACAGAGACAGCTCAAAAACAGGGTAAAAAATTGGTGGACACGTGTCGAAACATGATTGGACACTTTGAAAATTTAAAACAAAAAAAAAAGCCAACCAATTTTTGTTAAATCAGTCTCTCTTCTTATTCCCTATTTTTTAGCCTGTTGATTGGCTTTATTCTACAGTAATTTTATTTCACTTTGTTCCAGGTGCCCAAATATGCCTGGAATTTGGACAAAGGAGCAAGTTGAGGCATGGAAACCAGTTGTCAATGCTGTTCATAACAAGGGGGGTATCTTTTTCTGCCAAATTTGGCATCCCGGTCGCGCATCTGACTATACTACCCAGAAATGGTGGTTTATAGGCAGAGGTTAGACATTTCAAGAGCATCTGACAAGGTTATAAAAATAATAGAAATTCTAATATAAGATTACTTCTGTAATTTAGAGGAGGATCAAGCTGACAAGGTCACAACACCTGTACAGCTGAAATTGGAAGATAACGTTAACGTATCTGACAATTATACTGAGAAATGGTTCTTCATCGACAGAGGTCAGACATTTTAAGAGCATCTGAAAAGTTTATTTTAGAATAGAAATTCTTATATCAGATGTATTTCTGTAACTTAGAGCCTAAGGATCAAACTTACAAAGGAACAACACCTGAACAGCTGAAATTGGATGATATCCCACAGATTATCAATGATTACAAGGCTGCTGCACGTAATGCCATTGATGCTGGTAACTGACTAACTCAATTTAAACTTGTGGAAGACCTAATTTTCCAATATGTTTGAAATCTGCTGTCCAAAATTTACCGTCGACCAATGAATGATTGACACGACTTTTTACAATTAAGTGTCACCTAATTTTAAGCACAAGTGTGAGAAAGTTGAATATGCTAATATAAAAATGATGTGTCAATTAATCATTGGGTGGACAGTAGATCTCAACTCCCTAATAACTTAAAATTAGTGGTGTAAAAGGGTCGGTACAGGCCAGCCCTCGTAAAGGTTCGATACATTATGTAGTCTACGGCCTACCTTCTTGGCCTCCATATCAAATCCATTACCTAAGACAAGATCATTGCTCTACTCAAGCTTGTGAAATTCAAGAACCCATCTTTGTGCACCATCTACCTCTGTTTCCAAACACTCAATTTTTGTTTCAACATTCCAGGATTCGATGGAGTTGAGATTCTTGGTGCAAATGGGTACTTAATTGACAAACTCATGAAAGATGAAGTCAACGACAGGACAGATCAATACGGTGGCAGCTTAGAGAACCGCTGTCGCCTGGCGCTGGAAGTGGTTGAAGCAGTGGCCGAAGAAATAGGAGCAGATAGAACTGCGATAAAATTATCTCCTTACGATGATTACAAGGGGACTACTGGAGATTCGACTCCAGAGGCACTCGGCCTCTACATGGCTAATGCACTAAGCAATCTCGGAATTCTATGTCTACATGTTACAGAGCCTAGGATGATCAAAGTAGGCGACGATTACATAACTCCTCGAAGCCTTCTGCCAATCAAGAAAGCATTTAACGGCACTTTTATTGCATCTGGTGGTTACAATAAATATGATGGTGACAAAGCTATAGAAGAGAGTTATGCTGATTTAGTGTCGTTTGGACGTCTGTTCTTGGCTAATCCAGATTTACCCAAGCGTTTTGAGATCAACGCGCCGCTTAACAAGCACGACAGGAGTACTTTCTATATTCAGGATCCAGTTGTTGGGTATACTGATTATCCATTTCTGGAGGTCGTTGCTTGAATGCTATTTTGTGTGGAAGAACAGTGAAGTAATTCTTTCAATCATGTACTACTGTATAATAAAGAATAATAGTGATTTGAGATGTCAATGACATTTGTTCTCAAGCTTTGTGTTTCTTGTTTAAGTATAATTGTGTACAGCAAATAGATTTTTAGTTAAATTGATGTCCAAAAATGGGATTATTAAATAAAATTCTAGTAGTGATCTTTGGCTTGTTATTTTGAACTCTTCATTTAAGGGTTCCTTAATCTGAAAAAATGCATTGTGACGTTTGCCATAGATACTTTGAAACATAATCAAGAACCTACCCCGGCAAATGAAGAACACAGTCTGAGATAAGTCAAAACATGTGACATCAAAATGAGAATTAAAAGATATGAAATTGGATTATTAAGTTCATATTTAATAAATATCTTTGACTCATTAATTTGAACTCGTCGTTTATAGTTTTTCAATTCGAAACATGCAAAGAAACAAGATTAATCTATACCCCCAATGGAAAATTCCTGATTCCTCGATTACGTAAATTAAATCGTCAAGCTCAGACGGTTAACTATAAGTTTAAGCTATGGACAAGAAATAGAGGAGAAGCCTGGCTCTTAATGGAGAATTAATCGGTTAAGGTAAGTTTATTTGTAGAAGTATGCCAACAATACATAAATATAATGCTGATCAACTCTAAAGGGTACTACACTTGAGGTATTGCCTATTTGTCAACTGATCAATATATCAATTTCATCAAAGGCATTAATTATCAATCAACTTTTTTAATCAGATGGCTGGTATTAATGTTAGATATGAAAAACAAGTGAACTTTTTCAATGTAAATGATGACACATGAAATAAAAATAAACAATATGTGTGATAATGGAATAAATCTGCACATGGTTACAGGTTTTGATGGAGTTGAGATCCACCGAGGAAAATCCAAATCCAAATCTGCACAAAGCAAGAAAGAAAGCTATGATTTGCCTACATCAACTTCTCAAATCCAAATCTATTTATACTAAAAATCTGATTTTAATCCCAACCAAACGAGGGCTAAATTGTCAAGCTCAGAGAGTTAACTACTGATTAACTACCAAATCTCTTAAATTAACCTTGTTTGCTTCTAGTTGATCATATGTTGTAGAAATATACTTGATATCGAAGAAATAACTCTAAAATGACTTGTTCAAATCACTTGCCTCTTTCCCCTACACGATCCGAGTACTCTCTTCGGTCTAAACTCAATCACAATAGAAGGAATTCGTTATCCACAATCCAAATGTCCATTATTGACTACTGTTTTTCCAAGAACAAAAGATTTGAAGCCCTTTCCAAGTGTTGTAACGACCCCATTTTTAAAGTATAAATCGGTACCAAATTTATTTATTTCAACAGTGTAAGCACATGGGATTAACGAGCACAAATTAATTAATTGAAGAAACTCATAACCAATAAAATGTATCCTAAATAAATACTAAAAACCATGCATATCACATTTATTAGATAAATAATAATACATAAATTCCACTAATATAGCTTAACACAAATTAGAATTTATAACCCAATAAATCATGTCTTAAATATCTAAATAAAAATCTTAATGAAATAAACTAAGAAAATGCTGAAATTAAAAATGTATTGTTACATTGGATTATTTTATTGAGTCACATAAATCCTGGCACCACAACTGTGCTTCATCGCCTACCAACCAATGACATATACTAACCTATAAGGAGTAGGGGAAAATGGTGAGTACATGGAAATACTCAATAGGACACGAAAATAATTGTGCAATTTCGAATAAAAATATTTAAATCATGCATCAAATATCATACCGTCATCATATCTTTAGGGACCAATAAGAGCTCAATACATATCATATCTTTGGTACCGATGACCATATCATACATATTATATCATATTCTTAACTTTCATAAGTATAATAACTCAACAACACAAAAAAAAAAAAAAAAAAAAAAAATTAAACGGTATAAAAACAACTGCACCTCGTTATCCTACCTCATCAGATCAAATAAATTGAAACAAACCCAAAATCATGTTCCAAATTTATTTTCAGCCTGCTGCTGTGTTTATAAAAACTATATAGTATGGTGAAAAATCTGACTTTTTTTCTATGTGGAAAATGGTTGCATAAATGAATTAATATAGGGCAAGTGTCCTATAAAAAGTGGAAGTTCAATTTATCCCAAACTTTTATTTAATTCAAATAAAACAACCCATTTTAATTTAATCTCAGCAACCACTACATGGCTGCCCACTTTCACAAGTCAAACAAAAGTAATAAAATAATATTTATTGACAATTTCTTTAAACTTCAATAACTTAGGCTTCATTTATCCGAATTAATTATTTCTCGAATCTAATATACGTGATTAATTACGAGCCCAATATTAATATTCTTATCTTCGCTCTATCAAAATCTAAATATTTGACCCAGGTAAAATTGAATTAACTCATATATCACTTCAATCCCCCAAATTATCAAAGTATTAAAAATATAGCATATAAAATAATTAATTATATTCTATGAAAAATTACTGGACTTTACAAGTGTTACATTTTTCTATGCGATTTTTGCATTTATTTTTCTTTTATCAACTCCCACTCTTATGTATAAGAGGAAATACAATGAAATGACAATTTGACTCAGTCATATTTCCACAATGACATTTGACCTTTTTTTTTGTTTTTTTAAAAGATAATAGTTAAAATAGATTTTTACACGTTTACTGTCGGGATCCGATCGAGCCAAACGTCCTCACAATCTACCCGACACCGACTATCACAAAACTCGTTCATTATCTTCAACACAAGAATAGTTTTGGGTTAAGCTATTGATTTTTTATTTGTTTTGTTTTCTAAATTTTGCATTAAATTCTTATGTGTAATGTGTATAAGTAATTATAAGACATTATTTAGGTAAATTTAGGGGCGTTCATTGGATTTTTTGGGCCCTTTGAGCTTAAGCTCGCCATTTTCGGCGAGCAGCTAGTGTGAACCGACTGTTGAAACAGTTGGCCCAGTCGACAGTAAAATAGCAAGTTGGGTTGGCTATTTAATAGCCGGTCCAGCCAACTATTATGGGCCAGCTGTTATCGTGCCTTTTTTTCGTGTAAATGAACTTTTTTATCCATTTTTTTCTTTTCTTCTTTTTTCTTTCATTTGTTTTTCTTCCCTTTTTCTTCTTTTTTAATTATTATTATTTTAAATAGTTGTGAAACAGTCGGCCCAACCGACAGTAAAATAGCCAGTTGGACCGACTGTTATGGGCCGACTGTCGTCGAGCCTTTTTTTCGTGTAAATGGACATCTTTTTCTTTTCTTTTCTTCTTCTTTTTTTTTTTCATTTGTTTTTCTTTCCTTTTTTTCCCTATTTTTTTCTTTTTTAATTATTATTATTTTTCTTAAAAAAAAATAGTTGTGACCCGAGTGTTGAAACAGTCGGCCCAACCAATAGTAAAATAGCATGTTGGTCCAGTTGTTTAATAGTCAGTCCAGTCAACTGTTATGGGTCGGCAGTCGTCGTGCATTTTTTCGTGTAAATGGACATCTTTTTTTATTCTTTTCTTCTGCCTTTTTCTTTCATTTGTTTTTCTTTCCCTTTTTTTCCTTTCTTTTTCTTTTTTAATTATTATTATTATTTTAAAATAGTTGTGACCCAAGTGTTGAAACAGTCGGCCCAGCCGACAGTAAAGTAGCCAGTTGGGCCGACTGTTTAATAGCCGATCCAACCGATTGTTATGGGTCGGCTGTCGTCGGGCCTTTTTTTTCGTGTAAATGAACTTTTTTTATTCGTTTTTTTTATTTTATTCTTCTTTTTTCTTTCCTTTTTTTCCTTTCTTTTTTAATTATTATTATTATTTTTTAAATAGTTGTGAACCGACTGTTGAAACAATCGGCTCAGCCGACAGTAAAATAGCTAGTTGGGCCGGCTGTTTAATAGCTAGTCCAGCTGACTGTTATGGGTCGGTTGTCGTCGAGTCTTTTTTTTTCATGTAAATGGACATCTTTTTTTTATCCTTTTTTTTCTTTTCTTCTTCTTTTTTCTTTCATTTTTTTTTCTTTTTTTTTTTTTTTTTTTTTTTTAATTGTTATTATTATTATTTTTTTAAATAGTTGTGACCCAGTGTTGAAACATTCGGCCCAGTCGACAATAAAATAGCCAGTTGGGCCGTCTGTTTAATAACCGGTCCAGCCGACTGTTATGGGTCGGCTGTCGTCGGGCCCTTTTTTTGTGTAAATGGACTTTTTTTATCCATTTTTTCTTGTTTTCTTCTTTTTTTCTTTCCTTTTTTTCCTTTCTTTTTCTTTTTTAATTATTAATTTTTTTTAAAAAAATAGTTGTGAACCGACTGTTGAAACAGTCAGTCCAGTCGACAGTAAAATAGCCAGTTGGGCAGGCTATTTAATAGCCGATCCAGTCGACTGTTATGGGCCGGCTGTCGTCGGGCCATTTTTCGTGTAAATGGACTTTTTTTATTTGTTTTTTTTTCTTTTCTTCTTCTTTTTTCTTTCATTTGTTTTTCTTTTCTTTTTTTCCTTTCTTTTTCTTTTTTAATTATTATTATTATTTTTAAAATAGTTGTGACCCGAGTGTTGAAACAATCGGCCCAGCCGACAGTAAAATAGCCAGTTGGGCAAGCTGTTTTAATAGTTGGTCCAGCTGACTGTTATGGGCTGGTTGTCGTCGAGCCTTTTTTCGTGTAAATGGACCTTTTTTATCCATGTTTTTTCTTCTTCTTTTTTTCTTTCATTTGTTTTCCTTTCCTTTTTTTTTTCTTTTTTAATTTGTTTTTGTTTTTATTATATATATTTTTTAAAATAGTTTTAAAATTTATTTTTTGTTCATATTATAAATATAATTTATTGTTCGATTTAAAATTCTTTTTTATTATTTTTATTTTATGATAAAACGTAATTTTTTAAATTTATATTAAATCATATTTAATTTTAATTTTAATTGTTATTTTTCTTTTTTTTTGTTATTTTTTTCATTTTTTCATTTTTCCCTTATTTCCTTTTTTTTTTAATTTTCTTTTTTAATTTTTTCTCCAATTTTTTTAAATTGACTGTTTAACCCAATCCTCATTTGGGCCAAAGAGTCGGCCCCTTTTTTTTTGCCTTTTTCTTTCTTTTTTTCCCTTTGTTTTTCTTTTATCTTTTCTTTCATTTCCCCCTTTTTTTCTTTTTTCTTTCAATTTTAATTAAAAAAATTTGTAATAACTTTTTTTAATTTTTGTTTGTAATTCATTTAGTTTTTTTTTTATTAATATAGATGTAAAATGAATCTATTATTGCGTGTAGCAATTACAACTCGATTTGCTTAATTTTCTGATATTATGCTTCATTATGTTATCTATTATTAAATTTTCTAATATTTGAATTTTTATAAGATGGAATACCATTTAAGTGAGGAGTTGAGACAGATGCCAGAAAAAGCTACTTGAAATAGTAGCTTCGATAGTTTCAATATTGTACTGGAGCTGCTAGATGACCAGCATGCGGATATTCTACGTTAATCTTTCTTGTGGCCTATGTATCAGTTGTGGGATGTCCAATACTCCGAGCAGATCATTGATTTAAAATTGTTTATTATTATTTTTATTTTATGATAAAATGTAATTTTTTAAATTTTAATTAAATAATATATTTTTTTTCTTTTTTTGTTCTTTTTTTCATTTTTTCATTTTTCCCTTTTTTTAATTTTAATTTTAATTTTAAATTTTTTCTCCATTTTTTTTATGGGCTGTTCGACCCAATCCTCGTTTGGGCCGAAGAGTCAGCCTTTTTTTTTTGCCTTTTTCTTTCTGTTTTTTGCCTTTGTTTTTCTTTTATCTTTTCTTTCATTTCCCCCATTTTTTCCTTTTTTTTCTTTCAATTTTAATTTAAAAAATTTGTAATAACTTTTTTTTTTTTGTTTGTAATTCATTTAGTTTTTTTTACTAATATAGATGTAAAATGAATCTATTATTGCGTGTAGCAATTACAATTCGATTTGCTTAATTTTATGAGATTATGCTTCATTATGTTATCTATTATTAAATTTTCTAATATTTGAATTTTTATAAGATGGAATACCATTTAAATGAGGAGTTGAAACAAATGCCAGAAAAAGCTACTTGAAACAGTAGCTTCGACTGTTTCAATACAGTACTGGAGTTGCTAGATGACCAGCATGCAGATATTCTACGTTAGTCTTTCCTGTGCCCATGTATCAGTTGTGGGAGGTCCAATACTCCAAGCAGATCATCGATGCGCTATTGTGTCGGCTACTCAGGCCAGTCGATCAAGGTGCCTTACACTTCGACCTTCGGGACAATGTTACTACGTTCTCCTTGTTCGAATTTGCCCCGATAACTGGACTAAAAATTACGGGCAATGAAGCAGTTCATGATAGTACTCAGAAAAGCAACGGGCTGCATGAGGCTTATTTTCAGGGACATGGGACGATGCTTCTGTCACATCTAATCGCGTGCAATAAGGGGATGTAAACAGATGTTAGACAGAGTAAAGCTCAGACTGGTTTAATCCTTAAGAGCATGGTGCGATTTCATAACAAGAAGACTGTGATCGACATCTTCCATTTGCAAATCGTGAACGACATCGATGCCTTCAACAACTATCCATGGGGTCGGAGATGTTTTGAGGGCATCGTACACGTTTTCATCAAAATGCACTCGAAGTTCAAGGGGTTCGTGCGTAAGTACGATACCCATGAATTGTCTCTAACGGTGCAGGTAAATGTTTAACATAAGCAATGTTAAAATATTTTTATACTGAATTTATATATAATAATTGTATATGTTGTAGATTTGGGCATATGAAATTGTCCTCCAATTAGGTACCCGCTTTGCGAAGTGAGAGGAGACACGTTGCCCTCGGATATATCATTGGCGAGCATCCTGACCGGACAAATGTCTATCTGGAAAATAGTTATTGACTCTCCTCGATGACCCTCATGTGATTATTATACATTTGTGGTTTATATTGAACGTAATTTAAAATCTCAATACATTATCATTAATTAGATCAAATGTCAATATGTCAATTTGAAGTCATATCGTCGATTTAGGAGGGTCGAGGTCTTGTGCGTAAATTAGCAATTCCGCGCACTATAATGACCAGATGTCCGATTCGATCTAGGACCGAGATTAGGTATTTATTGAATATCGTTTCATATGTGTTAGCAATTATTAATTAAGCTAATAATTTTCAATGTTGTTATTTATGTAAGAGCGTGGTCCAGCTGATTGACGATCACCTCCGTCGAGAAAATCACCTCCACCATGAAAATCTCATTATCCTCGTCCAGACACCTTCTCCGTGGATCTCCTGTACACAGTCACTGTCATAATTTCGATTATATGTATGCTCGCCTGATTGGATTATAGCGGAGGAGTTTGACGTGCTGCGATGAGATTTGATAGGAAGGGTTGACGATCTAGAGTGACAGTTAATAGAAAGGGTCGACGACTTATCCTACGATGTTGGAGTGCTATGTAGCCATTATGCAGACCTTCAAGATGAGATTTCAGCGCTCCTAGGTGATATAGCAGGCAGGCGATGGGGGTACTGAAGAAAGTGACAAAGAGGGGGTCACCTACAGTTGTGATCAGATAATGCGTTAGAATCATTTTTGATATCTGTGGAGTAGAAGTGGGTCATCACATCGTGGACAAGAGAGGTGGCGGAGGAGGGGACGATAGAGGGTGTGGCCCCATCGGAGACGGGAGAGGTGGTGGAGGAGGAGAGACGGAGCAGATGGCCCCATCGAGGACGGGAGAGATGGAGGAGGAAGGGACGGTCCCCCGAACGGATGAGATGGCGAGCCTCAAGCAAAACTTGGAGCCTTGTGATCGTTCTTCCGATGGTTAGACGAGCGGGGTTGACTATGCAGAATAGACTAGCCATCGTACGGGGCACGACGACGGCGAGACAATCAATATCGTAAGTGTTTGTAATTTTGTAACTTTAAAACTTAGTTTTTAGGTACACGGTACCGAACTAACATGCTATTGTTCAATTGTATGGGTGATTGCGGCATGTTCAACATAAAGTACATAAAATTTTTGAGTATAACACATAAAGTTGATAGAATCAACAAATCGTGGATGCAAATTTGGAGGAATAAATTAGCGTGTGATTTATATAAAATTAATTGTGATGCGTAAATATTATATAATAAATTATTTTTTTAATTACGAAATAATTGTAAATATTGTAAACATTGTACATTAATTCTTTTTGTATTTATGAAACAATTGCATATTTAATTACGAAATAATTTTGAATATTGTAAAAAAAAATATAAATACTATTAATTTTGCAGTCACATCATTACACATCAGTCTAATTGTCATTTAGAGGAATCTGACTTGTACAAGATTGACGAGTATACCCTATTGCTCTGCACCTATCCTACCTACGCGGTCGAGAAAACTCTTTCGTAAATGATATTCTAGACGTACATGGATGATAATGTATTTAGTGGCAACAATGTATTAAGTAGGAGAATAATTAGAAATTTTCTACTCGACTTCATTTGGTATAGAAAATATAGTTTCAGCATACGCCGCTCTTCAAGAATCTGTCGTGTAATAAGTGGAGTATAATGTTCTCGCTGCAAAGCCTCAATACATAGCCACCGCAACTGCATGTTCACATGAAAAGCTCTCTAATTAAAATCGACTGCAAGTGCATGTGTTATCAGTCAAGTCTACAATGTATATCGTATTACGTACACATTTCATGAAGAAGAGAAACTCATCTAGTGGTTTCACATTCAACTTTTTCGTAACCTCTGCAGCCTTGAAGAATTTGTCCTTTTGAGCCGGGGATAGCATGCTTGTGCAACTTTGTGATTCCGCACGTCAGTCGTGAAACCACTGCTGTAGCTTATTACGAATGTTTTCAATAATTGCGAGAATTTGTAACACTCGGTCTTTTTTGAACAATGCATTGAGAGATTCCGCAATGTTCGATGTCATCTTTTTGTATTGACGTCCTGAAAAGTATGACAGCTCCCAATGTTCGATCCCCATTTTTGTTAGATAATCTCATGTCGGGAATTATTTACTTGCAATTTTGATCATGAACTTATTACACTCCTCAATATTGTAAGCTTCAATCGCTCTTATGAACAATGAAATGATGTCTTTGCCCCGATATTTAGTCTTCAGATTGCCTTGTATGTGATACATGTAATACTATAGATGTCAACAAGCCTAGCCGAGCCGGCTCGAGCTCAGCTCCAGTTCGACATGCAGGCTTTTTTTGCGAGTCGAGCTTTTGCTCGTCCAAAAAAAGAGGCTCGACCAAAGTTTCGACTCAGGCTTATTCCAAGTCGAGCCGGGCCGACCGGTATTTTCTCTCTTCCTGCCAGTTTTTTTTTTTTTTTTTTTATATTTTCGAGCTCGCGGGGCTAGCTCGAGCTCGGCCTATTGCCCTAAAAGGGGCTCGGTGGTAGCGATGTCAATGAGTCGGATCGAGTCGGCTTACGAGCCCAAACAAGGCCTTGACGAACCGGGCTTTTCCGGGCCCGAGCCGAGCAAAAATTCGGCCAAATTTTTTAGGGTCGGGCCTTTACCAGTCAGGCCGACTCATTTTTTATTATTTTTTATTTTGAAGGCAGAATTTTTCAGAAAATTAAAAAAATTTATTTTTTATTTTTAAAATACAGGTCGGCCCGGCTCGAGTCAGCACCCAAAAATGGGGCTCGGCCTTTTTCTGGGTCGAGCCCGAACCGTCGAGCTTTTTTGTCATCCCTACTCGTTGGCGAGTTAAGCCCGACTCGAGCTTTTCATGAGCCGAGCCCACGAGCTTTTTGCCACCACTATGCAATACCTATGATGTGCCTCGAAAAACCTTCAGCGATACTATTTATTATATACGGTTCCCGATCAGTTACAAAGGCGAGGTCTTCGACTTCTCCGATCGCTTTTCTCAGCTTTGTAAAGAATCAACGCATTGACGGATCATTCTTGTTGTCAACTATGTCGAAAGCAAGAGGGTAAATTTGGATGTTGATGTCTTGACATGTAGTAATAATCAACTTGCCTTGGTATCTAACTTTCAGAATTGTACGATCGACTAGAATTACGGGTCGACGAACGTACTCTCGACGAATTTCGTTAATGGTAGCTCATGACCACTCCGTACTCTCGACAAACGTCGTTAATGATGTTTGAAAGTTTGTAGATTTGCCGTGGATCCTGATACTTGTGCATTATCTGTCGATCAATAAACCATGCTCGAGTTTTTCGTAATCGTTTCGATGAATTTCCAATTCGTAAGTATGTCGTATACTTGAGAACTACAAAATAACTCATTCGTATCCATTTTCGTCACTCGCAAGCGCCAACAACAACTGTCGTCGACGTAGACAATCGTCAATAATGACTTGTTCGATTTCTTTACCTTGAACTCAAAATTATATTTTTTAATGTCATCTGGTGACAGCTTCCTGCAAATCTTTCTTTGTTTCAAACAGTTGCTCGTCATTCGACATGCAAATCCTCATCGTCGGGAACCACACACCAAGAATCATAGGACGGTCCACTCGATCTACCCCTGAGCTCTCCACCCCGCTCATGTCCGTGATGAGATAAAGCAATCAAATCCTCATTTGTAAATTCATTTTCATTCTCGTTGTCGTGAACTAACGACGAAATTCTGTGCGTAAGAGCGATATCACAATGATGAGCAACTATATCGGGAATAACCACATCATCATTACGAGCTATCTCTACTGTATCCTAAAAATCATTGACATTGTCATTCGCTCCATTCAAATCTTCGTGTTCACCTTTGGCAACATTCTTCCTTACTAAAGTCACACAAAGAGGAGTCATGCGCAATTTGTTCAATTCAAATAGATAATTTACTTCAGCATCAGAGTAACATTCATAGGTGGAATCAGAATGGATGAATGTTCACTGAATAGAAATCTCAATTCCATATCATACTGGGAGGGATCGACATTCAGCTTGTTTTATAAGTCATAGTACATTCCGGCTTATGATGTACTCTATTATAGAAGTTGGAATATCACTCATCCGTTTTCATATCCATCGATCATTTTCATCCAATTCGAAATCACCAAAATTACAAATCAGGATTACAACCATATCTGCATCACAAAATATAATTTTTAATTGTAAGGAAATATAGTCAGCAATTTGGATCAATCCACTAGGCAAATTTTAGTTAATTTTTTTTAAAAAAAAGTAACAGGTTGATTGTTAATAACCGGCCAGTCGACGATTACGACCGACTATTACTGTCGCTGTTACGGTCGATCGGTTGTCAACATGCAGATGAATTTTTTTGTTCATGCTTTAAAAAATTATAGAACTGTTAAATTTTTTTTACATGTATTATCTATGTCGAAATAAAATTTATCGATTAAAACGTACACTAATCTTATGAAAAAAAAATTAAATATAAGAGAAATTTTACCTGTATTGGAATAAATAGATGAGAAAATTTATTTGATTTTAAAGTTTTAAGTGAAAAGTGTTTAGTTTTAACTTGTTAACTAAAAAGCAGTGTTTTAAAAAGCGCGCCTAAACACGAAGCGTGACAAAAACGCTTCACATTGAGCCTAAGTAGGAATTAAGCGGTCAACGAGAATGTTGAATGTTTTATATTTTTAGATGTTTGATATATATTATATGAATTATTGAATTTTTTACAATGATTAAAAATTTAAAATAAAAAACGCATTTTTACGCCTAGGCTCTTAAAGTTTGAAACTTGTCCTCCACGCCTAACCAGGTTTTACACTTTTTAGAACACTGCTAAAAAGGTAATAATGTATTTTAAACAAAATAATATTTGGTAATTGAATAACATATATGGGTGTATTTTTAAAATTGGCTTTGTCAATACATTCAATTTTCAATTTGACTTTTGAACAAATGAATTTTTTCACAATGGCCTCTCAATTGTCAAAAGACAAAAATGTCATTAAGTATGTTATACAATTATAAAATATTATTTTGCTTAAAAGATATTATTACCCTTTTAGTTAACAAATTAAAACCAAACACTTCCCACCTAAAACTTCAAAACCAAATAACTTTTCTCATTTGTCATGTGGAGTACAGTTATCTACTCCCACACGAACCACATGGGCACCCATCCATTTCCAGCCAAACCCATTAAAATATTGAATTGTGCTAGGGGTACACAATTTTTTGTACGCATGGGTGTGGGACCCACTTGAATAAAATTGTGTACAAAATATTGTGTACACTTAGCTTTATCCTAAAATGTTTTGAGGAACTATGGACTTTTTGGCCTTTATCCTTGAACAATCAGACATAGAGTTTCAAGTTGGTCATGTGAAGTAGACAGTTATCTACTCCCACATGAAACTAAGCAAAAGGCCTAAGTTTGTTGAAGAATCTGAAAAAATGGCTAAATCAAATCCCATTCCTCTACTCACTCCCTACAAAATGGGAGAGTTTGAGCTATCTCACAGGTTTGTAATAATGTAATGTTCTCTTCTCAGTGTGCATTTTTTTTTGTTTTAGCCCATTAATTTTTAGTTGGAGATTCTCATACATCTTTGATGGATTCAGGATTATGGCTGATCTATCAATTGTATTATAAAGGATTTTCCAGTGTTACTTGCTGTTAATGATGTGATTAATATAATTTTACTCTTCTTTTGATTTATACTGCACTTTCTTAATGATTCATTAGTCCCATTTTCTTTATTTAATTTACAGTTTATCAAGATATTGTTGCTTAATGCAGAATTGTTTTAGCACTGTTAACCAGAAGCAGATCTTTCAACAACGTTCCACAGCCACACGCAGCACTGTATTACTCTCAGCGCGCAACCACAACCACGAGGCATCATAGTTCATTTTATGGTTGGGCATGTCTGGTTCGGTTCGATTCTAATGAGAACCGAATCGGACCCGAAATTTTCGGATATTTAGTAAGTGAACCGTCGGTCCAAATTTAATTATGAAACTGTTTAGGTTCGGTTCTATTTGGTCCAGTTCAATTAGGTTCGGTTCCATTCGATTCTCAGGTTCAGTACTATAATTAATTTTTTTAATATTTACAAACTATGTTAATTCAACTAATAACATATACAATCTTAACTCTTACAAAATAACGTAATCCAATCGTATATGTCTTTTATGTCTCTCTTTCCTGAATTCATCATAGATTTAATTGTGAAAATCACAGGAAGAGGACGATAGCGAGATTATGATAATTAAGAGAGGTGCTGTCGAGTTTCAATTCGATTTCTCCAAAAGAAACGACGTCATGGTAGAATAACAAATTTGGATAAAACTTAGGTCAATTTGATTAATGGCATGTTTGGGTCAGATTAAAATCTGATTTTAATCTAAATTAAAATCAAACAATCAATATTAACCACATCTTTCATGGGTCCCACAACTTTTCAACCACACATTTCAAAAACTTATATCACAATCTACTAAAAAAATATAATGTTAATCCCCACCAAACACTCTCTAAGTTGGGTTTGGACTGAAAATTAGAAATAGGAAAATCATATTTTTGAGTTAGCAAATTTATTTAGAAAATAATAAAATAATTTAACTTATTTTAAATAAATATATTAAAAAAATTAGAGATTCGATTCTTATTCGGGTGTTCGGTTCTTGATCTAGAACCGAAAATCGAACATAACCCGTCGGTTCTCGATTCAGATACTTGTCCGGATATTTGACTTAAGAAGAATCGCTCGATTTGGTTTAGTTCGGTTTAGATCCGGTTCGAGAGTTTTGCACAGCCCTGATTCATTTGCTGCTTCAGCTTGGATTCAAATCGGGATTCAGCTCATATGTTGAAATCAGGTTATTCGTCGGGCTAGAAGTCTAGAAAGATTAAAATCTAATTTGATAAACTCAATCATCGTTCTTTTTAAATGAGTGCAGCGAACACTTTCCTAATAGAAATCTGTAACTTAAAAGAAACCTTTTTTTTTTTTTTTGGTTGCTAGTTGATACTAAGAATTTTCCCTAGATATGAGGTTAACCTATGTCTTCTATTCCTTGGTTTTTCTTATTTTTGAGTTCCTGTTTTCCTTGATTATTACGAGGTGATCTAGTGATTTTGACAAACATTAATTGGTAAAGGCTATAACAGAAGTATGGGCAACAAAGCCATTGCTGAGAATCATGCAGACTTGGTTGCATATGGACGCGGGTTTTTGGCTAACCCGGATTTGCCTAGACGATATGAATTGGACACCCCTCTTAATAGATACGACAGGAACACTTTCTATACTCCTGATCCTGTCATTGGTTACACCGATTATCCATTCCTCGAAGAAGCTTAAGGGGCGTTTTCTTCGTATTTCAGTTTTGTGTTTTGAATTCGTTTTGTGTTTTGTATTTTGGGTGTCCATTTTGAGATTATTGAAAACTCGATCTTTTTGTAGCTTTGAAAAAATATTTTTCAACCTGTATTTTTTGAATTGTGGCAGATTTGTGAAGAAAACAGCCAAAACGTAAAAAAAAATGTTTTCTGTTTTCTTCACAAAATTTTCAGCCGTTTTCAAAAACTCGTTTTCGAAAATGGGAAAGAGAACACGTTTTCAATGTTTTGAAAAAATCGAAAACAGAAAACGACCCGAAAACAACAAAGAGAACACCCCCTTAATTTCTGTTCCCTTCTGTGATATTGAATGTTTCATAATTGACAATTTTCATCATGCATTTCTCATTATCAATTCTGTTTGGTCAAACGGGCACATAAGCACATTTTTCCCCTTCAAACAGTGATCAAATAGAATCAGAAACTGTTAAAAATGGAGTAAACAGCGTTCACCAGAATTCCATAAAGGGAATTTGTTAGGAGAAGTTGATTATCTGTTTACAGTTACATTCAACATAAAAGGAAATGCAATTAACCACAACAGTTGCTCTTCTGCTCAATTGGCTGTCCCTTGATTTGAACTGTGTTAGTCGACTTCTCGTTTGCACTTGGCTGGTTACCCATTCTGCAAAATAACTTGTGTCAGATAGAAAAAACATTGACGGTAAAATGAGTTCAGCTCAAAGATTACACTAGAAACAATTAAAAAGGAAAAATAGTTAATCACGACCAACTAGTTATCAAAATTCACCTCTCAAATATTCCTAAAAACATGCAAACACCTAAGTTTTCTGATTAGTTGGGATCAAGAGATAAACCATGGAAGGCGACTGAAATCAACCAAAATAAGTAACAAATCCTACAAGAAATATGACTTCCATTTTTGGTATCAGACACTAACGGGCCTTGTGAAACTAGTTGTGAAGTTCTTTAAATACCATAAAAATCTATGAGGTTCTGACATTCAGCACAAAAATAGAAAGCATATGTAAGCAGATGCAAAGTCAAGAACATGTCATAAGAGCAATAATCAGTTGATTAGTTACTTTACTTTTTCTTAATTTCCCCTGCCATAGTTAAGAAAGCCTGCTCTACATTGATAGCATCTTTGGCACTTGTCTCGAGGAAAGGAATCCCAAGCTCGTCTGCAAATGCCTGCAATGAGGTCCAGTGTGAAATATGTGCATGATGAGACTATGGAGTTGAAGATAGTTAAACAATCAAATCATTAATAAATTTAATAAATAAACTTAATATAACGTTCTATATATGGAATATATAAAGTATTATATATGGAAATGACAATTATAAGAGAATTTTATATTTGTAGACTACAGCTAAATTCATTGTTGAAGAACACGGTTTAGCTGTATATTTTTCATATAACACATTGGAGCAACTAAAATTAATACCTTTGCCGTTTGAGTGTCCACAACTTTGTTCTCTACCAGATCACATTTGTTCCCCACTAAAAGTTTGCATACACTATCATTTGCATATCGGTCAATCTCATTAAGCCATTGCTTAACATTGTTGAAGCTCTCAATCTCAGTCACATCATACACAATCTGTTGCAAAATAAATGCATGTACGATTATATGCATTAAGAAAGAAAAAGGAACACATGGAAGTATATAAAGACAGGCAACAATGATAGCGAAAAATTAATGAAAACAAAAGGCTTTTTATTTGAGGACAGTGGTTTCCATATATTTCTATAAGAGAAGCATAAGCATACTGGAGAAACATGGCCCAGTGAATAATTCTCAGAGAAGACTCTTTATTTACATGCTATCAACGTTCATGCAACTAAGCCCCTGTTTGGTGGGATTAGTGGTGAATCCAAGAATTCAGGTGAGCACGGACGGCCGATAGATATAAAGAAAAAAAATTCCAACAGAGCCAGCACAGGCGTCTACAGGGGCTCGCCTGGTGTTGGCTCCGCCCCTAGGGATTAAAAATAGATTTTTAGTAAATTTTGATAAAAGTTGATGAAATGTGTGATTAAATTAGTTGTTGACTTTGATTCACATTAAAATCTGGATTTTAATTTTTACAAAACAGGGTCAAAATTTTGGAGTTATTTGTTGATCAATTGCGAACAGTCAAGACTCACTACAAGGTATCTCAAGCAACCACCGTGAAACTTCTGCTCTAGATTTGTGAGTTTGAAACAACTCCATTGAGTGAAAATGGCAAGGACTGGCGGAAAATCTAAACCAGTTGAATAAATATCTCAAGACCTACAGAAAAATCCATGTGATGCCAACAATTGTGTCATTTTACAACAAAACAGTATAGTGAATACATCAAGAAAGAAGTATGAAATGCACAACAGTTATAACGTTGTTAAAAATTTGAAAATAAGATTAACACCAGAATACAAACAATAAAAATAGTGACAGCACCAGAAATAACATTATCCGTTATGAGTTAGTGAGTATACTAGAACCTAAAAGAGTAGAGGAAACAAATGAGACACCAGTCATATACATGAAAGACTACAAGTTATAGATGTCCAATAGCAAAAGAATGCATAATGGCATTGGATGTCCTGACAGAGGAACTAGCATGTAAAACAACATTGACCTTCAACAATTCCAATCATCTTATTCAGGCATCAGCTCATATTTAATTGCTTAATAAGGAGTTTTATTGTGCCTGCACCTTTATGCAATAAAACATCACAACCAAATGCCAGATATATAGTCAAGAAACTTGAGATCAACCAAAACTATGTTAACATCTTTCTTACAATGATCCCATGTGCTCCTCGATAGTAACTGCTTGTGATGGTGCGGAACCGCTCCTGGCCAGCAGTATCCCACTAGAAAGACAGAATGGAAACTATAATGTTAACTTAGTTCAATAATAACATTATTCAATACATCTACATGACAGACACTATGTATCATTTATGTTTCCTGGTTCATATAATTAGAAATAGCTATCTTAGTCAATAGTCATAGTTCATCATTACAAAATGAAGCACTGATTTCAGAAAGCATGCATTTACATTACTAAAGGAGCTATTTCTCAACTGGTCTAACAAATGAGATCGGAAATATTATGCCCTTGTTTGAGCCCCATCCTTGTCAAAAAATGCATTTTTAAATAGTGTATTGATGGAAAATGTGGGCTTAAAAAATAAATAAAAGTTTTGAATTTGCGTGTAATATTATTTTATTGAAGAATGTGTGATTAAAGTGGGTCAAATCATTGTTGAAGAATGTATTTTGCCACAACAATGGGGCTCAAACAAGAGCTATATGTATGAATGAAACGTTGGCATGGACACGCCAAAACCTGGTTTCTCAAACGAGTAGGACGCAAAAAATATTTTATCTTTATTTGAATATTTATTTTATTTTACAAGAAAAATAGAACTCATTTTTTAAATTTGATTTTCGAGTTAGCAGGTAAATTTTTTTTAACTTGGAAAATGCCTCTATTTGTACTATCAGGATAACTTTGGTTGCACTCTGTACTACTAATTCCAAATACAAATATATATATATATATATATATATATATATATATATATAACAAAATCGACATGAAGTTCAAACTACTTTTCTCACATTATTTGAGTTTTCCACACTAAAAAAACTTGCAAAAATGGGACTCGTCTGGGCCATGTCCTTTACAAGACACAGAAGTATCCCTAGAGTGCCAAAATTCAAAACATAAGAAACAGGACTGTCGATTCTGTGTCCCTCACATGTTAGAAATTTAGAAAAAGATATAAAACTAAAACCGAGGTTCCGTGCGTCATAGATTATGATGTGATAAAATTAGAAGTAAAATACATTCAGAATGTTATAGAAAAGGAAGCAAAAGCATCCTCAGCCATTCACTAAGTGATCACAAAAAGAAGTAAAAGTTCATCCCCTGGACAAGTAGGACTCATATAAATAATAAAGTACAAGTGTAGTTAATCGTGACAAGCAAGGGGAGAAATCCTAAACTGTGGCAGACAGCAGAAGTAACCTGCAAGCTGATGACAAATAATTCTCCTTTCTCGAATTTATTCCTTGTCTTTACTTATTTCCTTTTAATAAATGACAGTAACTTTGTTATGCTCTTTCAAACTTTACATAAATCCAACAACTCGAAATGTAAACCACCTTGGAAAAGCAATCGTAGTTCTCAATATATAGAAACCCATGAACTGCTGATGTGTCCCAAAACTACGCTACTGTCTTTGAAATAATTATGGGAGATCTAAACTGAAATTTCTTTTCCGTAAGTCCAAATACTAGAATATTTTCGCCATTACTCTTGAATCTTCCCAAAATTTTGCTCCTTCCAAGCAGAGAACTATTTCCAAAAAATTAATATGCTAATGAATCAAACGTGAAACTTCAGCTGACAATGCATCTACTAGGAAGTTAAGTTTGCCGCAACAAACAAAGAGCTTAATATTATTCATCTTAAATACAGGAAAGCAGATAGAATATACACGTTTCTTCAAACAACAAGGGGCTGAGTCAATTTATAAATAATTCATATATATTTAATCATATAGAAGTCCTTTAGTGTAATTAGCTCACAATTTGCAACTTGATTGTCTTCCCATCCAGCTCTATTGTCCTAATTTTCTGCAAAAATTATACTTAACAGTGTTAACATCCAATAAAAATTGTACCAAAAACCTAAAAATAACCAAACACATTACAACATAAGCTACACAAACATAGAGAGAAATTAGGAGTAACTTACGAAATCAACTCCTATGGTACTAATGTAACTGTCAACGTAGGAATCATCCTGAAATTATCAACCAAACAACAAATTATCCACGGAATAAACAGTTAAACAAAAATTTCAAATAAAACCCACTATTGAACTACAAATAATAAGCAACAATGTACTCCAAAGAAAGAGTAATCGAATCTTATATTTAAGCAAAACTGGTAACGGAGCCGAAATATAATCAGCCAAGTCTTTAGAGTACCCCCCAAATCAAATTAAAATTTAACCTCTTAGATGAGAAATACAAATGTATCCAAAAAAACACTGATAACTACTTTTTCAGAATAATGAAAAGAGCAATAAAGAGTTCAGTAAAGAGAAGGATATAAGCAACATACAGCGAATCTGATAAGAAGACAAGATTTGCCGACAGAGGAGTCACCGATTAACAGAAGCTTGAACAAATAATCGCTACCAAAAATAAATTAAAAATAATAATAATACGAATCTAAGAAAAATATGCGTAAAATAGCTGAAAATGAAGTCTGAATTTCCTTACTATTCGTTGCTCATGTTTTCTTCTGTTGAGATGTCGCTTTTGAGAGAGGGGAATGAAGTGAACTAGTGAAGTGTATGTTTAAAAAGGAAAGAAAAAGATTATGGAACCATATTTTAAGATAAATTTATCCAAAGGTCCCCACACTTTTATAGGTTTGGCAATCATGTCCTCAACCTTCAATTTATATCACCTATGTCTCCAACATTTTTAACACTAGCTTGTAGTATGTCCAACCGACTAGAAAGTCTATTTAGCTCTAGTTTAGTATGAATTAAAATCTAAATTTTAATTTAATTTAAAGTTAACAATTAATTTTAACTACATATTTTAAGAGATTCATAATTTATTAATCACATATTTTATCAACTTTTATAAATAATTTACTAAAAAATTGATTTTAATTCCCAAACACGGGCTTAATTATTAAATATCCAGGCAACATATGCATGATGTCTGAAAAAGGACAATATTCTCTAAAATTAGCAACAATTAGCCCCTATTTATCTTCTATTTTTTTTAATTTATTTTTCTTCAAACTCATTTTCAACAACATTTTATGAAATCAACAATTTTTATCAACTTTTTAATCATATATTTTATCGACTTTTATACTTTTAATGTAATTTGAACAATCGCCATGTGAATTTTTGAATAAAAATTTTTATATACCATTTTATTTTTTCAATCAAAAATTATGTAAAAATGTCCATTGTGTCAAAAAAGCACGTGCACATGCACAATATTAAAAGTTTGAGAACCTAAGTGCATAAATAAAAGGATATAGATTAACTATCACACTTGTGAAATTTTGAGGACTCCTAGAGAAAGTTACCCTATGATCAATATGTAAAGGAAGGAAAATGAAAAGAGTAAGGGTTTACCAAAATACACCAATTTTTGTTGTAAAATCTCTCCAATGTGGTATCAAAGTTTGCACTATTTTGATGTAAAATTGTCCAAAGTAAATAGTGTTGCACCAAAGTCAAATTTATCATTTTCTTCTATTTGCCAAACCAATTGATTAAGGGTATTTGTGTCATTTGTGTTATATTTTTTAATACAATAAAATTTTATTATTATAATTTTTATTATGATTAATAATAATAATAATAATAATAATAATAATAATAATAGAATAAATTTTAATAATGTAAAAAATAGATTTTTATATTTATTAATGAATTTAATATTTTTGTTAATTTAATGTAATTATGTATTTGGTAATTTATATATTTATAAAATAAATTTTCAAATAAATAAATAAATAAATTATTAAGAATAAAAAAAAGAAAAAACATTATTAAACACTGTTCATTTAGTGCAAGTTTTGATGTAATGATTGTAGATGATTTTTAATGACATGAAATTTGACATTCTTTGTAATTTTTTGCAAATTTAAAATATTGTGTGACGAAAAAGTGTGTTAAATTTAAAAACTGACAAATTATGTACCGACACGTGATACAATGTCAAATTTAATATCAAATATAATGTACAAGTAACATGATTGTAAAATTTATCTCAAATTTTGCAGGCTTAGAGATGGCTGCTTTCTCAAGTTTCAACTTCATTTTCAACCTACAATTTCTCTTTCACGTTGAAAAAAATTCTCCATGAATCACCAAAGACAAAAGCATACAAGGACAAAAGTAAAAAACAATTTGTTTATCACAAGGACAAAAGTAAGAGAAAATGATTAAAGAAGAATAAAGTGGCCAGAATCTCACTTTCTACTTAACTTCAATTATTAGTAACTAAGTTGATTGTATTCCTTCTTTCATCTTTCGGTGATAAAGTAGATGATTTTTTATTTAGGCATGTTTGAGTCACATTATTTTAAATTAATATATTTTAAAATAATAAAATAATAAAAAATATGTAATTAAAAAACAAGAAGTTTTTTTTGAATTTACGTATAATATTATTTTATTAATAAATATGTGGTAAAAATAATGTCAAATCACTGTTTAATTTTTTTTTTTAAATGCAGCTCAAACGGGACTTTAGTATATCCTCCGTCCTCAACTTAGAAAGGAATAGACATGCTTTGTGTCAATCTAGCATCGTAAACAATATACATAAGCTAACATAAATATTTCATCATTTTTATCAAAATTTAAAGTCAAAATTAATAATTAATTTTATTCATAATGTCAACTACACATTTCATCATTTTTATCAAAATTTACAAAAAATCTAATGTAACCTCCACCAAACAAGGGAAAAATAATCGTTCGAATATAAGAACATTTAGCCTAAGCCCTTCGAGCTCTTTTATCATCTAAAACTATCCAAGTGTCTTTTATTTTCAATAGAATCTGCAAAATTAAATCAAGCGTAGATGATAATACCAATTTGTAGTTGCAAATGTAAAGTCTTTATTTTTTTAATGTTATGCTCCTTATTTTTTAAAATTAATTTTTTTGTCAAACTCATTTTCAATCATATAAATTTGTTAACCACTCATTTCATCAGTTTTTTTTAATCAAAATTTACTAAAAATCTAATTTATCGTCAAACCAAAATATACGTGATTTCTTAAAGGGTAATTATATTCTTACAACAATTTTTATAAGCAGTATCACATTTTAATTTCACTTGAGGTTTTCAATATTTGCTCATTATAAAACTTTTGTCCGTACTTTTTTTTCGTTGAATTCTTATCTTAAACATTCTATTAATTAATAAATCTTGTCTTTGATGATGATTTCAGTTAAAATATTTTTTTGTGTGTTTTAAAATGGGAAAAAAAAAATTGTCATGCTCTGTATTTATTATTTTTTTAAAATATGATTGAAAAATAATTTATATTATGCTTTTGAAAGGACTTGTTTGGTAGAATCCAGTATATATAAGATATGAAATGAATTAATAAATAAAATATAGAAGATAAGAATGAGTAAAAAAAAAAGGTTTAGGATGTAAGTGTTACAGTAAACAAAGATTGAGGGATTTAAATAAAATTAAAAATGTGGTGTAATAAATAAAAAACGTATAGTGAATATAATTACCCTTTTCAAATGACTTTGCGAACCTTGCGTGCTCGCTTGATGGCATTATTTATCTTTTGGAAAACTCAAAAAACTCTTTACAAATTGAGATAGAAATACTGCAAAGGGCAGCAATATAAGGTTAAAAAAGACAAAAAAAATAAATAAATAAATTATTGTTTAATTCCTACGGAGTGACAAAATGGTAGTTCAATATATTCCTATGACTTGGGATTGTATGTTAGAATAATATGACTTTCTATTTGATTGTAAATTTTATGTTTTATAAGACGATTTAGATAGTTAGATGCATAGCTCATAATGATACTATGATTAAACCTAATATGTTGAGTGATCACTTGGACTCTTTTACACCTCAATTGTGGAAAAATTACCTAAAACCCTGCAATTAAAGATTAATTTTTATAAACAAAATGGTTAAGTTGAAATTCAGATTTCAGGTGGCAAATAGAATTATTAATTATAATTAATAAAAATTAATTAAACCTTAATCTGCATAATAACCCCCACCATCCCGATTAATCCCAAACCCAACCCCTCACTTTCTGTATCTCTCTCTATCATCACTCCTCCTCTTCTATCTCTCTAGTCTCTACCACCACTCTACCCATCCCCACCTAACCCCTAGGACGGAGCAAAACTGTCGAAGAAAGTCGATGCACGTAGTCGTTCATCGTTGCACGTGGTAGAGCAAAACTAAAGTCGATATCTTTTTCTGCGCCGCTGCGCGCAATGGAGCACAACAACATGGATTGGTAGTGGTAGCGATGATATGTCACCATTGCCAATTGAGCAGATAGAAAGTCAACCATCAATGAGTTGATCTCGATTCGACCTACATTTGATGTTGAAAACGCAGCGACGTGAAAAAGAATTAAACGGACTTTAGTGACATCTTCAACTATGCAGGCTAAATTTATAGCATGTTATGGAGCCATAGTCCAAACCGTTTGGTTAAGAAATTTTATTTCTGGGCTGAAAGTTGTTAATTCCATCTCAATGTCAACCAATATTTACTGTGATAATAGTACGATGGTGTTCTTTTCAAAGAATAATAAATGTTATGGTGGGTCAAAGTACATTGACATCAAGTATCTAGTGGTCGAGACAGAGTTAAGGAAAGACAAACGAAAATAGAGCATATCAATACAGAGGCGGTGATTGCAGATCCTTTGACTAAGAACTTGCTCCAAAAAAATTTAAGACATATGTTGCTAATGTGAGTTTTGTGGAAACCCTTGATTATAGCTTAATTTTGATTTAAAGCATTATGAGGATCGATATGAATTATCACAGTTTTTTTATTATTACATTTGATGCTAAATTAATACTACATACTACCATATTGGTTAGAGTATGCAGATCCATGTCGATAAGGGTGTTAGCATTTGGACCGGATCATGTTTACTAAGGTGTTATCATTTGAGCTATATGTGTGGCCACCTATGTAGTCTAACCCAAGAGTCAAAAGTTTTGTTTTAATATCTAATAGCAATTAAATGTTCACCAAAGTGGAAGAATATTAGAATAATTTCAAAATATGGGTTTTTCATTTGAATGCAAATTTTATATTTTATGAAATAGGGTAGATGCATAGCTTATAATGATATTATGGTTAAGCCCAATATGGTGAGTGACCACTTGGACTCTTTTAAACTTTAGTTACATATGGTTATATCCTATGTAATGTGGTAACTGAAGTATGTAGGCCAGAAATATCTAAACCCTAATTAAGATTGGAGTCATTAATGAGATGACTTAATAAGTTTCCATATAAGAGGCTATGTCCCTCTTCTCTCCATATAATTTTATTGGCTTGACTCATTGACGGTTAATACTTTTGTGAGAAGCAAGGAGAGAAAAATCTAGTGCTAATATTTGCATTCAAGACGTCTTCCGCGGGTATATCTCTTAAACTATTAAATTATAATTGTGATTCTTATTTCTCAGCATTATTATTATTATTAAATACAACATTGTGAAATGCCTTAATCTTTCCTCTTGTTTCTTCATGTAGCCCCAACATAAAAACTCCTTGGAATACTTATCTTCCACAACCCTATTCACATCATGGACAAAAACATTAGTCTCTCCATCCTCCCTATTCCGTGTCATCATCCCGTCCGTATATATTGCGGTCATCCTCCCCGGTGCCTCCTCATGGCATCTGATTGGGGCATCGATCACGATTAGGGACGGATACAGTGGGGGGCTGGCTGGGTGCAGCCCCCGCACTCAGGTCCAATTTTTTTTTTTTGTTAAAGGTTTTTTATATTTTTTTTTTTTTGAAAAAAATTGTTTTTTCATGTGTAAATTTTTTTTTTTTTGCGCAACCCGACTTGAAATTTTGTAGCCCAATTTCGAATCAAATCTTGGATCCGTCCCTGATCACGATCAAATCCCATTTATTTCATGAACTTTACTAGGCAAACTCTTTAAGGCTAGTTGGCACATCGAGTATTTGGGATCAGAAATTGCAGTGCATTCTAGCCCTTTGCCTACTTCCATTAAGTCATTTCATTTGCCTGGTTCACTTTAGTACCACAAGTAACATGATATGACTTTGATATAGGGAATCTTCTCTTGATATGCTCAATATGTGCTTCATCTTCCTCTAAGAAAATTGTACGTCCACCGTAGTTAAGTGAATGCCACATGAGACTATCGTGGCCGAGGCCGAAGATCAAGAAGTTACAAGGGGACTCGTTTTCTAAAACCTTGGAAGTTATTGATATTTCTTTGAGTGTTTGTTGTGGAGGTTGTGTAATGAATCATGGCTTGAGCAAGAGAAGGTGGAATTTTGGTGAAAAGTAGGTGAAAAATTTGTTGTCTTCACATTTCTTGAATCAATAGGGTTCAGAGATGAGATAAATCTTGATCTTAACATTAACAGAAGCAGGGACGGATACAGTGGGGGGGCTGGCTGGGCTGCAGCCCCCCCACTCAGGTCCAATTTTTTTTTTTTTTAAAAGGTTTTTTATATTTTATTTTTTTGAAAAAATTGTTTTTTCATGTGTAAAAAAAAAAAATTTTGCACAATAGTTCGACTTGAAATTTTGTAGCTCGGTCTCGAATCAAATCCTGGATCCGTCCCTGAACAGAAGATAATTAGATAGAACAATTCCAATGAGAAGAAGCTTAAGATTAAAAGGGCTTTTTCTTTTCATGTCTGATAATCAAGCGAAGAAACTTGCAAATTTTCAAGGAAATTGCATGGAAAATTAAGGATTAAGGATATTTGTGATGAAGTGTAGACAAGAGAAGTAAGAAAACTCTGGATGAAGCAAAATGGTTGCAGGCGTGGAGGATCTGCTAATGGAGATGGACCATTCCATTTGATATTGACAGAGTTGGTGTCTTCATGATTAAACACCAATGACCTTTTTGAAGCTCATTTCATCATGATTCAAGAAGATGAGATGAAACAAATCAATTAGGTAAGCAAGCAGGCTATAACATCATATGTTTAAAGCTCTTAACCGATCTAGTTAACTTCAATCCGTATAATAGTCTTGAATGACAACGGGAGGGGCGTGGAATAAAATATCCCAATCAAGTAGCAAAAGAATTTTGCTACTTGTACAACTCCGATTGACAACATTGGTTACAATCTTCTCACATAAAGGGGGGGCCCACGATTTTTTTATTCATCGTGGGCCCCCCTTCCCATGTGAGTGATTGTCAACCAATGTTGTCAACCGGAGTTGTACAAGTAGCATGATTCAACATAAAAATAAAATAAAATTTTAAACACTCCTCAAAAGTTAAATGATTTTTTATTCATATATTTTATAAATCACAAGTAATATTCACTTGTCCATCCTTCGTATTTATCTATTTATGATAGGGGTGTCAACGAGCTGGGCCTTGCTCGCGAGCCCAAAATCAAGGTTCGGACTCGATGAATTGAACTTTTTGAGGGCCCAAGCCGAGCTGAGCTTTTGCTCGCTGAGAAAAATTGGGCTCGACTCGAGCTTCAGCTCGATTTTTTCTAGTTGGGCCAGCCCGTTTTCCTCTCTCTATATTTCAGGTTTTTTTTTCCATTTTTTAAAAAATATTTTCGAGTTCATGGGCTCGGCCCATTTCCCTAAAAAGGGCTCGGCCCGCGCATAGGCTCGGTTCCAACGAGCAGCTAGTAGGACCCAACTCGAGCTTTTTGCTGACCGATCCCGGACGACTCTAGCCCACGAATTTATTTGGCACCACTAATTTATGAGTACTTGTCAAATATATGCTAAGAAAAATCGATTCGAATCAAATCAAATCACTTGAAAAGTTTTGGCAAGAAGGATTCAGCTTGAACAATGGAAAGGGCATGTTGCCACCTAAGGTCCAGTCTTGGGTGACTTTTAATTGCAATTTTTAAAACAGTCAAACACACAGTTTATTATTAAACGATTTTGAAATTTTGTTATAATAATTAAATTACATATATGTTCCTTAGTAAAATTTTAAATTGATAAATTCTTTGTATGACTTTTTTTTACTCATAAGTGATATTTTACTTTTAGATAATTTGTTATATACAATTAATTTTTAACTTACAAAGTGAAATATTTATTTATAATTAAAATTTTAAGTTCTAATTAATTTTTTCTTATAAGTAAGTTTTACATTAATAAGTTTATTCTTTAATTTTAAATACTTTTTTTCATATAAGAATTTTTTACTTATAATTAACTTTTTTTTAAAAATATATTTTGTAAGTGATTTTTGTCATATTCGTAGTAATTTTATTTTTTAAACAATTTTTACACAAAATGAATTTTATAAGTTATTTTTACTTATAAATAATTTTTTAAGTTAAATTAATTTTTTTTGCTTATAAATAATTTTTTACTTATTATATTTTATTTATAATTTAATTTTGAACAAAATATATAAATTAAAAGAATGATTTGAAAATATTAAGTAGCAATGTTGAGCTCCAGTTTATGTATACATATAATAGGTTTTATTAAATGGACCATAATAATTTATATTTAATTTAACCTGTAAATGTTCTCGGTCATGTGTTATTATTAGGGGGATTTTGGGAGTAATTTTTGAGGTAAGAATTAATTTTTAAATAGTGATATGATAGAAAATGTGTGGTTGAAAAATGAGGAAAAGTTATTAATGTGATGAAAAATATTATTTTATTGAAAAATATATGATTGAAAATAAAAATTGATTGAGAATTGATTTTCAAAATTAATACCAAATATGCTCTAAATAATATTACTTAAATTAAAAATTATTATTTGGTCAGTGAAAAAAAAAAGGTCCCAATTTTTTCTGTCTGGCGACAGGTGTCACCAACAAATCGCTCTCAGACTCCTCCATTCTACCTTTCATTCCTTCTTCTCCACACTCCGTAGAAAATTTTATGTGTTTCTTTGAATCTTTTATCTTTCTGGGGTTTCCTTCTTTTCTGTTGCGAGCTTTGGATTTTCCGTTTCAGCTCTCTGGATTATTGATTACCAATCGTAAGCTTCCTCCTGATCTGATTTTCTTCTTCTTCTTCTGCTTCAAAATTTTGAAGCTTCTGAATTTTTGGGTTTTTGTTTTGCTTATTAATTTCAATATGCCTAAGCCTAAGCTATTAAGTGAGAAAATATGTATGTTTCCATTTTAATTAATCCATTGCCCATGAGAAAAAAACTGTCCTACATGATCTTTTGGCTTAAGTAGGGAAGATTTAAATTTAGATTTGCTTTTTAATTACTGTGTTGTGTGTGAAGTTATATTTAACTGGACAGAAAAAGGATAATTCGTTTTCTATGTATATGCATGTTTGGTGTATAATTTTAACATGCCTGTAAGTGTTTATGGATGGTGTGAGCATGAAATAAATGCCCGTTGTAGTTTTTAAGGAGATAGGAGTTTATATTGTATCGAGTTGGTGAAAGGGGTTATGAGAGTTATTGGCAGAGATACTCAGGAGTGGACAAGATAGCAATTGTTCCGTGATGAAGCTAATACTTCGTCATGGGTTAAAGGGGTTTCCATTCGGCTGCAAGAGAGCTTAGTGAGTTTTACGTATTGTTTAAAATTAATATGACAGGGGCTCAAGTGTAGATTTTGAATATTTTATAAGTTTAGCCAATTCATTCTAGTTGCCTTGTTGCGTTGAACTCCAAAAGTAGCTTAATGTTTCTGTTGGACAGATGTTCTGTGATGCGTTATGGAATCCGGGCACACTGAAGTCTGAACCTTTATTTTCCGTTGGTGAAATTGTTCACTAGTAGTTGTTGAAATATGCTTCTAGCCAGGTATGACCTAGGTGCTTTTTTAGTATCTAAGTGCAGAGGCTTTTATGAAGTGCTATAAATCAAGCTTTATTAAGTTGGGCTTTTGTTTTTTCCAATTTCTACTGAACCATGGATTTTATATTCATTTGTCACGTCTTAGTGATGCTCTTCTGAAAAGGCTGCTTCTTAGAAGTTCTCGTTCTTTTTAAAATGAAATTTTAAGATAGTTGAAAGTGCAGGAATTTCTCTTTATTGATGACAGCTGAAAGCTCTCAAGGTTGGAAAATAAGACAACTTTTATGTTTCTTTCTCCTGATCCTTGCTTGAGAAGTATCTAATAGGATCTCTGCGATTTTGTGCATGGTTATTTGGACTCAATAGGAGGGTTCCATAATAGTTTTCGAATCAGCTCTTCGAGCATTGAGAAGAAATCCTTTATTCAATAGAGAATTTTCTTGTGTCCATTCTGGCGAAGAGTATGTGTAGAATCCGTGAATTGGGCAATGCCCCTGTCTAGATTTCTTACTGATGCACTTGGTGTGGTGACGATTTGTCTTGTTGTTTTTCTCGTCCTTCTGGGTATATTTTGCATCGTTTATTCATTTTACTTCCACGATCGGATCCATGGTCAAGGTCTTGTTCAGCTCAACTATTTTAGTGGTCCTTGGATTGTCAGAATTACATTCATCTTTTGCCGTATGGTGGGGTTTTGGAGAGATAATTCGGTTGAATCTGTTGAGACATGAGGGAAGAGTCTTGAATGCCCTCAACTTGAAACGTCAGAGAACTGTTTGCAAATGCTATGTCTTGTCAAATCTTGGGTTTGCAGAACCATGCCTGTTCCTCACTCTCATATTTCTACTTCGGTCATCCTTACAGAAGTCTGGTACATTTAGTCAGAAGTGGAATGCGAAAACATCTGGTTATGTGCTCCTTTATTGTCTCCCAATATTCGTTCTTCAGCTCATTGTAATTCTGATTGGAACACAGCATAACAAGGAGAGTTTTGTGCACAGATTACCACTATATTTCATCAAAGCTTCTGCTTTTTCTAAAGCAAAGGACAATGATAACATTGCCCTCTGCACTTACCCTCTGTTGAGTACCATCATCCTTGGTCTTTTTGCCTCCCTCCTAATAACATACTTGCTCTGGCTTGGGAGACAAATTCTTCATTTGGTTATCAATAAGGGTTTGCAAAAGAGAGTGTATACATTAATCTTTTCTATTTCTGGGTTTTTCCCGTTAAGAGTTCTGTTTCTTGGATTATCTGTTACATCAGAGCCGGAGAAACTTTTGTTTGATGCCATTTCATTCTTAGCTTTTCTTTCCTTTTTATGCTGTGCGGTGGTGGGCATCTGCATGCTCGTGTACCTCCCTGTTGCAGATTCTTTAGTCTTGAGGAGTCAACAAAGAGACATAGAGGCTAGGAGGTTTAATGATGAATGTAATGACACCATTTTGCTAATTCCTAATGAAGACCCTTTCTGAACAATTTTGGTTAGTAGTCCTGGGAAATTCTGCTTCTTAGGCAAAGAGTGGATCAATATAGGTGAAAGATGAAACCTCAGTGGCATTTGTGGTACTGAGTCTCAGCCTTTAACCCCTTCTGGTTCACCTAGACTTGTTGGCTGGCCTAGGCTCTCACCTGCACAACTACATGGATCTTAAAAGCTACTGAGGAGCAATGTTTGTATAACATTTTTGGTGTGAACTAAAACTGTGTAAAGGATTTAGTTTTTTCAGTAAGGATTGCTGATTTTTGTTTTGTTATTTACATTGTGACATAGTGGTCTTTTGCCTGTTACATACCTTATTATTTTAGGTGGAACTCTTATATCTGCATACATCAAGTCCAGTGATTTGAGTGTTTATAAAACAGTTTATAAATTACTAAAATGCAGGCTTCGTGTTAGGAAAATTACAAAATACACCATAAATATATTTACATTTTGCATATCGTTTTATGTAAAATTGTATTTTGCAAACAGAATTTTACTTATTGGTAACAAAAAACACACATTTTGCAGGAAAAAAAAAAAAAAAAAAAGAAATATGTCCTTTTCTTATGGCAAAAAAAAAAAAAAAAAAAAAAAAAAATTTGTTGAAAATTTAAAACGAGTGGTTTTTTCTTATAAGTGATATTAAAAATATCAATAGTTTAACAAATTTAATTTATCAAAAAAAAAAAAAAAAAAAAAAAAAAAAATCTCATCAATAAATAACTTGATGAAAACATAAAATTATTAACAAAAAATTATGTCTGGATCAAAATAAACGATAAAAAAATTTAACTTATAAGCCAGTAATATTATAAAAAAATAATGCAATTATATTTTAACTTGTGTATCAGTATCTTATAAAAATATAGATATAGAAAGAATAAATTATGTGAGTAACACCAATGGCTTTCCAACAATGACTAAAGTACCGTTCATAGTTCCCGACGACATCACTGATGATATTATCATTGATAATCATCAACGAAGGTGAGTTGGTGACCACCAATAGTATTACTGTTAACAATTCTATTTGAATCACCAAATATATTAATTTCAATTAGAATTACTAACAATTATACTATCGTCGATCGCCAACTGTCTCTTGCTAATTGAAGAATCGTCAATATTTTTTCACAGTATCATTGACGAAATTGTATCGATAATCGCTGGTGAAGATGTGTGGGATGATCACTAGCTGTATGAATCACTGTCGATAATTACGTCTTAGCACTTGTTTGATGCCCATTAAAAAGTGTTTTTGTGTGAAAATGAAAAATTTTGGATTTATATTCAAAATATTTTATTGTGATAATATGTAACTAAAAATAAGTTTTAGAAATTTGAAAAAAAAAAAAAGAATTTTTGAAAAATGGTAGACAAATCGGGGCTAAATCACAAATAAATATTTATTTCAATCAGAATTACCAATTTTGCCTGCAACTCCCAAGTTGCTTGAGCCACTCCTATCCAAGCACATAAGTCCGAAATTTCTAAACTACATGTTTCTGTGTTAGTACACTTGTTAAAGTTTGCAACATTAATTGAGAATACCACAAGAATATACCAGAACTAGTGAAATAAAGAAATGTTGACATAAAGATAATCTAGACTGAGAAGTACTCGCTTAGCCTATATTATCTACGTGAAGCACATTAGTTAGCTTATCTACAAATAAATTTTGCATTTATTTAAGAAGTAAAAAAGAATTATTTCAATTCTCAATTTCACTGTTGAATTCAAGAAGTAGCTCGATTAAAAATTAACTTCAACTTGATTTTGAGTTTACGATGCAAGTTGAAATTGCATAATCCAACTCAAAGGAGGGGATTTACTATTAAATTTAATAACTAGCTCAATTTTTAAATAACTTACGATTAAATTTGACTTCTTTGATGCGAGAAAATCTTGGGTGGGACGGTCATGCCATCCCATGTGGTATGCCCACCCTATTATAAAATAACACGTAGTATCTCTGTCCTGATTTTATGTTCCCCTTTTTTTCTTTTCTTTTTCTTTTTCTTTTTTTTTTTGAGGGAAAAATTCTCAATCGCTACCTTTCGGATGTGCACTGAGTAAATCATTGGATTGACGCAGTAGCCTGCAAATCATGCCAGTCAAGTTAACCACACTAGGCAAGCCTAGTGCGACAGACTCAACCGAGAAAGTATTGGTAGGGAGAATCGAACTTCTGATCAAAGGCCTCTATGTTCACCTACTCCACCAACTTGGCCACCACATGAAGGACCCTTTTTTTTATTTCTCCAAATTGGATCCATCTTTTAAAGAAGCAGTTTATCTCTCTTCGAAGTCTTGTTGGAAGCACTTTCTAGACATTCCACAACCCAACAAAATCATAGATAAGGTTTAATTTATTAATTTCATTTCTCTAAATTTGCTAAGTGAAATCGTATTTTATTATATTTATTTTGTTGATATAAATGTGGGTAGAATGGGTTTTTAATATGTTAGTATTTTTAATCAGGTTTTCTATTCAATGGAGCATTTCAGTAGTAGAGAAAAACTTTATCAAGAACTCAATGTGGGAATGGAAGTATGTTTAGATGAAGAAGCTTATAATATATGTAATTCATATGCTCTACGAAAAATTTTAGTATGCATCAAAAAATATTAAACAATGAGAAATTTTATGTTCAAATGAAGGGTTTCCAAGGGAAGCAGAGTTACTTGACGTGAGGAAATATAATATATTAGAGACAAGAACATGTTGCAAATTTATGGTGCATGCGTTTTACAGTTGATGGTGGAATATGTAAATTTTCTCATATCAATACTCATAATAACCATGAACTTGCTAGATTAGAAGAAAGACAGTTTCTCAGATCAGGACGTAGGGTGTCTAATGCTCAAGCAGATGTCATTAATTCCATGGACAATGACAGTATACGACCAACAAAATCATACTTTTATTTAGCAAATGAGGTTGGTGGAGATGAAAATGTTGGATTTACCAAGAAAATGATATGAGAAATTATTTAAAAAAAAAAAAAAAGGGAGATAGTAGGTCAAAGTTAGATTATGATTGCTTTGGTGGTGTTGTATGTTTTGATACTACTTTTCGTACAAAGTACAATTTGATATATGTGCTCCATTTGTTGGAGTTAACCATCATTGGAAAAATATTTTATTTTGTTGTGTATTTTTATTAGACGAGACCATTGAATCATTTGTTTGGTTGTTTGAGTCATTTATGGAGTCCATGAGAAATGGAAATCGAAAACTATTTATACAGATGAGGACAAAGCAATGGCAAATGCAATTGAAGTAGTCTTTTCACATACATAACATCGATTGTGGACTTGGCATATTGCTAAGAATGCTACACATCTTAGTGGCTACTACGCAAATCCAGAGTTCAAAATGCAGTTCAATAAATGTTTCCATGAGTGTTATAGTGAAGAATTATATTCCCACCTATGTTGACTGCCATTACCCTGTTTATTCATCACTTAGCTCTGAGCGTTCAAATTTTCACCTTTCAAGCATGCTTCAAGATCACAACGATATGCATTACTTGACTTTTTTTCACATTGTAATTATTATTATTATTTAGTTGAAGTTATTGTAGAAGATAAAAATGGGCTTATGGTGTAATTATTTTGCTAAATTTCAACATATAAACTGGGATAGATTATGATGATTTTTAGACTGATAAATTTCATCTTCTTTAATGAAGGTGTTTTTGCTTTGACATTATTTTATATTAAAAGTGTTATTACTATTTTGTTATTTGTTAAGAACCCTTGCCACATATATGCTAATTTGGCTTCAAATTGTATTCAAGACAACTTCTTTGCTTCTCCACTTTAAAAAGGAATTTTGCCTTCTGAGGCATAGTTAAGTGATGCAAATGACATGAGTGGGGGTAATTTCAACTGAGCTGACAGTTGCAGTGTGAGGGTTCGATTACTGCCTCTTACAATGTATGAAATTGGACTTTTTGTGTACACCAGTATGACAGCTCTTGTACCTTGACCTGTTTAGACACATTCTGCGATTTACCTCTTCCATAATACTCTAGGGGACAGGGCGGGGATGATTTTAGCTTCTTCCAAAGTTGTTGTACTTTTCAATTTAATTTCTTCAGATGGTGGTGGGCAGCCTTACAAGAAAATTATGGAAAATTCACCTTCAAGGCGGTGCTGCATCTTCATATATGAATGAGGAGGAGATGCTGAGACTGCTCAATTTGTCATCACATTGATTATAGGAGTCATTGAATAGAGAGTGCCATTGGTTCAGTTTGACGACAATTAATTTATTTTATGATTTGCTTTAGACTCATTTTCAATCATATGTTCACACGATAAAATATTTTACAAGTATATCAAAAAAAATTCATACTTTTTAACCACACATTCTCCTAAAAGTCATTATTCAACGCATTTTACTTTTAGATTCTTTCGAAGTCTTGTAAAATTTTATTTCTTTTGTATTTTAAAAAATATTTATAAAGCACAACTAATTTTAAGTGGATTAAGCTCTTTTGCCAGGAAAATTATGACATAACGGTTGATAGAATTCTATTTGACGAAAAATGATTTGATGAAAAAGATGATTGTATTTTAAATAGTCTAATGATAGAGCGTCACGTGACATTATATAAATCATTATGCCAATTATTTTGATACTATAGCACGTGATTAATTTTAATTTATGGGGAGACGTGTAACTATCCTTCCTCACTTCGTCAAGAAAAAAAAATTCTTACAGGGTGAAGTGAAGGGCGCGCTACAGGCTTGTTCTCACGCAAGAATCTCAAGTTTTCGGCCGTATCTTGCTTCTTTCTTTTGGCTCAATAGTAAGACTTGCAATCTATAAATCATTAAAATAAAATTGTGTGTGTTAATAACATATCGAGAATCTCGATAACATTTCTACTCATAGTTTTAAAAATATTTATATTAAACCATAATATAGCTAGGAACAAACAAATTCTAGAATCTAAGAGTATCTCCAACCCGTGGCACTAAAATGAAGCAATTTTCACACTAGTAATATCCAACCCATGCCAAAAGAAAATGAATTTTGCTAGTTGTACAATCGGAAATGACAATCTCGGTTGACAATGTCCTCACAGGAGAGGGATCCGCGATTTTTTTATTCATTGTGACTCTCCTCCCATGTGTGTGATTGTCATCCCCATTTGTACGTGTAATATGACCGAAAGAAAATTGCTTCTTTTATTTCTTTATTTTCTGATTCTTAATCATTAATTTATTTCAAAAATTATTTAGTCCATGTTTGGCCACTATGCCGTAAAACTCATTTTTTATATAGGATCCACAAATTTTTGTCAATTTTTCAATTACAAATTCCATCAATTTTTATCAAAATTTATTAAAAATTTGATTTCTAACTAAATTAAACAAAAGGCTTATCCCTTGTTTGATCCTCATTTTTTTTAAAAAATTATTTTTTCAAAACTCATTTTCAACCACACATTCTTTAATAAAATAATTTTATACGTAAATAAAAAAAAAAAATCTCATTTTTTAACCACATATTATCCAAAAAAATCATTATTTCAAAATACATTTTTCCCTCAAAATGTGGCTCAGACAAATACTTAAAGGATGTTTGGTCCATTTTTATGAAAAAAATGTATTTTAGAATAGTAAATTGATGGAGAATGTGTGGTTGAAAAATAAAAATAAAA
Source organism: Osmanthus fragrans (assembly GCA_019395295.1). Classification (NCBI taxonomy): domain Eukaryota; kingdom Viridiplantae; phylum Streptophyta; class Magnoliopsida; order Lamiales; family Oleaceae; genus Osmanthus; species Osmanthus fragrans. The sequence goes on from CM033363.1 coordinate 14,311,992, forward strand.
ATTATTTTCGTGAAATATTATTTTAATGCAGAATGTATGGTTGAAAAGAAGAGAGAAAAAAATACATTTAATAAAATGGGAATCAAAGAGGCCTTAATTACAAATTATATTACTTCTAAATCATTAAATTTTAAAATAACATAAAAAAATCACAAAAAGGATTTCATCACCATCCAGCACCCAAGCACCCAAATCCGGTGCATCAAACTACCCACGGCCAACAGCATTCCATTCAAAAGGAATTTTGAACTAACAACAACTGAAATAAAAAAAGAAAAAGAAAAAAACTCCAAAAATTGTTAACAAATGAACGCATTACACCAATTTGTTGCAATGATATTATTATCAACAATTTGCAAAGCATGCCACATTTCATAATTGACTGATTAATCGTGTGAAGATTAGAAAAATAGTCTTGTTGTTCAACTTGCTTGATTGTCAATCCAAAATTTATTATTGACAATTTGCAAAACATATCATATTTCATAATTGACTGATTAATTTTGTGGAGATTAGCTGAATCAACAATATTCTCTTCAAATTAATTCATCTTCCATCTCGAAACCATGACTCATTTCATTTGAAACATCCGTTGTATCAATTTGAAAAACGGTAGGTGAAGAATCGTCATAAAATTCTGTACAAGGAGTCCAATCATCCCAAACCTTCCTGCTCCATAAGAGATCGGTAGCTTGTTTAATTTGAAAGAATTATGTTAATCGTACATTTCTTGGTGTACATCTTTGTGTATATTCCATTGTATTTCAAAAATTATTGGGCGGGAAAGTGTGTTTTTTTAGATTGTTCAATCATCCCAAACCTTCCTGCTCCACAAGAGATCAGTAGCTTGTTTAATTTGGAAGAATTATGCTAAGTGTACATTTCATGGTGTACATCTTTGTGAATATTCCATTGTATTTCAAAAATTATTGGGCGGGAATTTTTTATTTTTTTTTTCCTGACTGTCCAATCATGTATCGTCACGTGACACAATGTCAAAAATGATGTACATGTAACAATATTGAATTTGAAATATTTGAAGCACACTCATGTACATGATTCTTCATTAGACACGTGACTAGTTAAAATACATCAATATAGCTAGTTATTACCGTGTATATTAAATCTATGATTTAAGGAAATTACTATCTTAAAACCAATGTATAATATAATATGTCAACTAATTATTCGAACTAAAGAAGATACTGTCGAAATAGTTTAATAAATTTTGATTCTCACTTTAGTTAGCCTTTAATATATGATGGCTTATAGAAGGAAATATGGATATGGCTGTATGTATCTATGTGTTTCTATGTGTATTAAAACAAATTCAACACGAACCTAATTGCATACGCTTTATTGGACAATGAAATGGACAAATATATCACGCATTTTCCTTCTTTAGTTGCGTTACTCCCTTGCAATTCCACTTGTCAAATGTGTTGTCGCGCTACTCTTATTTTTCGCACTTTTATCAAATCTATTACTAACGTAATGTCCGTGATGTTAGAGGCTCACAAGTAAAGAGAATGCAAGGACTCGTGAATTTTTCTATTGTTTCAACAGTTTTGAAATTAATTGCAATAAGATATATTACTAAATTTTATTCGTGTGAATGTAGAGATCTGTTTTAGTATTCAGACGTGAATGAATTGACCCATTGTGGAAAAGAGAATAATTTTTCCTTAATACAATTGAAATTTGGCCTTCGTTTTCTCAAACACTTGTTCTGCTATGATGGCCTCTTTACCATCAGCTCTTTTGATCTCCAAGTTAGCTTTCTGATAAAACCCGGTACCTCTCAGTGCATCTGCAATAAAATCATCAAATCCAATGGCAATGGCAGCTTCCGCTTTGGCTCCATATACCAACCTCTGCATGAAAAAGCAAAAAGAAAAAAACATAGGAACGTGATGCAATCCAATTCAACTTACCAAACATGTCATAAGGTCGAAATGATAATAGTATTCAATAAGAAAAGCTGATTCAGTGACTGAACCTTAATTCTTGAGAGATGGATAGCACCAAAGCACATAGGACATGGCTCACACGAAGCATAAATCTCACAGTCAGAGAGCTCAATTTTGTCTAGCTTTTTACATGCCTGGAGATGGATCATTGAGCAAGCATGAGATGAAATTTTATAGAGTGATAATGATATAAATCTGCAAAGCATCAACTCGGGAAGTAAATGGATGACATTTTTTATATGAAAAACATTGATCATCAAATGCAGGTTTAGACAAAATTCAATTCTCTCATATAAGAGCAACTTAGGCGATTAAGAGCACGACAATAACCAACATAGCAATTGCAACAACAGAAAGGAGTTTTATATCATTTTGCCATTAAAGTAAACAGTTACCAACTAAACCTAGATCTCATATTTCCCTTGAAGGAAAAACAAAGTCATTTGAAAATCTTTCATTTCTTCTAATGTCCCATCTAGATCATTTTTCTTCGAGCTACTAATTGAAGAAAAGGCTTCCTTCTGATGATTATGACTTGACCAAAACTGGCAAGTATTTATTATAGGATAAAAATTAGTTGCGGGAACCATTGCAGAACAATAAAATGCAGAAAATAAAACTTTTCGATTGAGTGTTTTGATGTTGTGGTATAGATTGATGAAATTGAAGGAAATATGAAAAGTTGGCAAATTTGGAGAAAAATGGCTAAATTGTAAGAGATTCAAAATTCGGGGACTAAAGTGTAAATACTCAAAAGTTGTGTTGAACCTCACGATGAAGATCCGAGAGTGCTAAGAGTCAATTGGATAAAGAAAGATGTCAAAGGGATGAAGTATAGACAAAGTATGATCACACATCAATTTTCAACCGAAAATGTTTTGCCCCGAATTTTTAGTCTCATATTGAGACCCATTTTTGACAAAGAAAACGATCGAATTGGAGAAGGATGTCTGAATCAAAGTTGTATCCCTTTGAGTTATCTTTCCAATGCAATTTGAATCGTCTCAATCGGATGTTGGGAGAGAAAGTTATGATAAAAATAATGAAAGAGGTGCGTGCAGATTTTCCCCCCTACTTTGGACAGTACTCTCGAACATTGGCCAACAGCAACGTGGCAGGTTATACTCCTCCTTCGTACAACCGACTATATACTACATTGCTTGCCCAAGAAAATGAGCATATTAACAGAAAACTTCAACCCATAAGAGATTCGTGGAGGAGAAGAGGAGCTTCAATTGTGTCTGATGGTTGGTCAGATAGGCAGAAGAAACCTCTGATAAATATTATGGCAGCTTCTGCTGGAGGAGCAATGTTTATTCAATCAATTGATGCAACTGGAAATATAAAAGATGGTGATTACGTTGCAACATTATTTATAAATGCAATCAAAGAAATTGGAGAAGAAAATGTTGTTCAAATCATCACAGATAATGCAAACAATTGCAAAGCTGCTGGGTTAAGCATCGAATTTAGGTATCCTCAATTCCTCATATCTTTTGGACTCCTTGTGTGGTACATAGCTTGAATTTAGCTTTAAAAAGTATTTGTGACCCTTCTGAAAAATCACCTCAATATGCAAGTTGTTTGTGGATTGCTAATTTGGTGAGTGATATACAAATGATTCTGAATTTTATTGTCAATCATGGTATGGCACTAGCAATATACAATAAATACTCTAAGTTGAGTTTGTTAAGGGTGGCTGACACAAAATTTGCATCAAGTATTGTAATGACTAAATGCTTGAGAGAAGTTGGGCCAGCACTAGAAAAAATGGTGATGGATTCAGACTGGAAAGTTTATAGGGATGCAAACATTGATAGTAAAGCACAAGAAGTGAAAAAATGCATTGTGACTGGTACTTGGTGGGATGATTTGGATGATTTGTTGTCTTTTACCGAGCCTATTCTTAATATGTTAAGAATTGTTGATATGGATTCTCCTGTTTTGCATTCAATATATGATATGTGGGACACAATGATTGAAAATGTGAAAAAATTTATATTTCAGCATGAAGGGATAGATATGGTAGGTGGTGATTCAACCTTTTTTGATATTATTCACCAAATTTTGGAGAGTAGATGGAACAAGAGTAATACTCCCTTACATTGTATGGCACATTCTTTAGTTCCTAAATATTATTGTGAAGCTTGGTTGAAAGATGGAATTAATGGAATGCCAAGAATTGCACCACACGAGGATCAAGATGTTTCGATAAATAGAAGCAAATGCTTCAAGAGGTTGTTTCCAAATTCAAATGATTTGAAGAAAGCATATGTTGAACATGGAGCTTTTTGTAGTGGATCAAATTATTTCAATCAGCCGCATGTAATTGAAGCAAGAATGTTTGAAGAACCAATTTCTTGGTAGGCTAATCATGGTGCCTCTACACCTCTGTTGCAATCTTTGGCCTTTAAATTGCTTTCACAACCAGCATCTTCATCTTGTTGCGAGAGAAATTGGAGTACCTATTCATTCATTCAAAGCATCAAGAGAAACAAATTGACAACAAGTAAGGCTGAAGACCTTGTCTTTGTCTTTGTCCATGGCAATCTTCGTCTGATGTCACGAAATGAAAAGGCATACAAAGAAGGACCGACCAAATATTGGGATCTATTTATGTTTCCCATAAGCTTAACATCTTTATTCTTCTTTAAAGAAATGTTTTGGATTAATTGATTTGCATTAACTGTTTATACTTTTCTCATTTTGTAGGAGGAGATGATACTCTTTTGTATGGACAAACAACCATTGAAATGGCAGAACTTTCCCTTGATAAGCCACAACTAGAGGCGCTTATTTTTTATGATGATGAGTAGAGTTGGAGGGGGAATATGTTGATGAAATAGAATTTTTTCCAGAATGAAGGCAATCTTGCTGTTTAAGTCGAGGCGCAATTGGATCAACACGAAAGTTGTAATTAATTTTTAGAATGAATTGCTATTGTAATTAATTTGGTAATTTTCCAAAAACAATACACAGTTTCATGTTTAGGCAGTCGAGGCCGGGTTGAAATCCAATTCTAACTTTTTACTTTTTCCAATGCACTTCGAATCACATCAATCGGACGTCGGTAGATTTTGTACTTTGTCATGTCAATTTATGTTTTTTGGTATTTTAGACTTTGATTATAAATTTCTAGTTTTTAAGTGAAATGTTTATCTTTTAACAATTTGCAACTAATTATTATTTAACCTTTTACATGTGAATTTTATGGGGAAAAAAATGAAATTTCAAAGACGTACCCATGTACCCGTGTCCGAAATTTAGACTCTTTTTAGTCATGTCCCCGTATCCTACATTTTGAAAAATAAAAGATCCGACACTTAGATACGTACCCGTACCCGATACCGGTACCCGAGTCCGAGCACCATAACTCTTAACTCCATATTATATTACACAAATTTACCGTTTCGGATGTTTGTCCATGGGAGAAGTCCTTTGAGTCTTTGAGTCAAGATGAGTGATAGGATGAGATCGATAGAAATCATTTTTGGATGACACCATACACTTGCAGCATAATCACGTTGTAGAAAACACGTGACAAACATAGATTGCCATTTAAAAATTTGTCGTCAGCACATATGCATGTAGAGCACCAAAATAGAATTCGAAAGTGCTATATCATAAACCTAATGCCTGATATACTAGTGTATATAACAGGAGACGGGACGTTCCCCAAAAATTTTCAAAGATTTACATTTATAAAAGGATATCAGCCATTCGATCCCCAGTTCCAGAAATTAAAATTTGCTAGGGGTCCTAGATGGTATTATAGTATGCTAGACACGGAGCCAATGCTAGACAAGTTAAAGAGGTTGCTATTGGAGCACTCCCACACTTGCAGATCAAGCAGTCGAGAGAGCAATTTTGATTTATGTGAAGGGGTTACACATTCAAAGGAGGCGAGTTCGAAGTCAAAGGAGATCCAAATTGCATTCAAGGGGAGATGGACCATTCCATGTGCTTGAGTTGATTGGAGACAAGGGCTACAATTTGAGCAATCAAGTTGTGGATTCGAGGTCGAATCCTTTCGAAGGGAGAGGGGAAACAATGAAAATCAAAGAAGTGGTTAATCAGATTTTCCAAAATACACAGGTAAAATAATGTTTTCCAGCACTAAGCAGAAATCAGTCAAAGAATATTCTAGAAAATAAAATCATAAATGAGAAATTGGTAGCCGTTAACATACAAGAACAACAAATATGAGAAAAAATGTCAACAATAAAAGTCAAAAAAGGTTTATTTTCAGCCTGAATCATGAGAAGAGAGCTAGCGCCATGCTTCAGTTTAAAGTTGGGTACAGCATAATAGATCCGAAAAATCAGGAAAATTAGCAGATCGATTCCAAAAAAATTTATACTTTCTTACAACATAACAAAAAAAATGTATGAAGTATGCATACATTGGAAATTATACAACAGCCTCTTTATTGTTCAGCTACCTAAAATTGCAAGGGCACTCTTTTTAGAAAAATTCAGCCACTAGATGTAACAATCGTGTCTCATAAGTCATAACTACCTTGTGGATGTGAACCCACAAGTATTCAGTTGCACATTTGACTATTTAAGAGAACACTCTAGTAAAGTGGAATCACAAAAACTCCTAAAGAAAACTTATCTCCAGAAAGACATTTGAACTTAAATAATTGAGACAATTCTAACCTCTCTTATTGCTGTAACCTCAGCATGAGCTGTAGGGTCAGTGTACTTCAAAACCATATTGTGACAGCTTACGACAACTTCATCATTGCGAACAACTACTGCACCAAAAGGACCTCCATTTCCACAGTTCACTCCTCTGTAGGCTTCTTCGACTGCCTTTGTCAAGAATTTGTGGTCTCTATCCTGAACTGCTGCAACAATCACAAAAGTAGATAAATTTGATTCCTATTGATTTATATGTCCATAATTTTCACAAAGCACAGCACAGTTGAAGGAGTGATATCTTAAGCATGACATCAGAGGAAGAAAAATGAAGATGGGATATCAATTAACCGTAAGTACATCTAAAGGGCTATTTCAAATTGCAGGTGCTACTAACGAAGCCAATTGTATTGTCTAGCAGCAAATACTGGAAGCATTATATACAAAAGGGGTAAAGAGAAAAGAAGAAGAATGTTGAACATAAAACAGAAGACAACATACTCAGAAGATCATCTCACTATTACTCAATTCAATATGACATTATCCTGACTATTTCAAATTAGCTCCTTAAACTGTGTTTCCTAATTTAGCTCAATCCAGGCCTATTTCTTCCTGGAAGATACACGCCATTGGATAATTTTTAACTATCTCTATTAGTGGCTTCAAGTCTTTTTCTTTACCTATCCCATTATAAGAGGACATCGCATTTCTTATGGGAGCATTAATTAGTCTTTGTTCAAAGTGCCGGAGGCCCATTCCACGTAAATATCTGTAGTTAATATACATCCTATTGAGTCTAAATTTACCCAGTAACAATGTGGGATTGTTTTCTCTTGACGAAATGATCTTGGCCTCCAATCCATTGATAGGAATGTAAATAAACAACAAAACAATAGAAACTTGACCGGTAAAAAGAATTTCACATGTATCCATATCAACTTCAAATGGAAACAACACTGCACATAATTGCTAAAATCTTACTGTATTCCAATTTGAAACAGAGAAGAATTGTTACACACAAAAGAAATTGAGGTTACCTTCCTGGTAAGCAGCAAATGCAGAAGCAACAGAAATAGTTCCATCTTTAGCGTCAATAACTGATATTAGAAAAAGGAGAGTCAGCTAATGCATCAAACATCTCAACATGGTTTAAAAAGGCGGTAGTGAGGTGCATGTAGTATGCCTCTAGGCGGTATTTTGTGAAGCTAAAAATATGGAGCTCACGCCTCTAAATATGAGGCGCACGCCTCATGCTCCATGAGGTGTGCGCCTCATATAAAATTTAAAATGGTCATTCTTCAAAAAGAAAAGGGTCCATTTAAAAAGGCATTTTGGACCCAAACAAAAAAATAAAATACCTAACAAATTAAACGGCGGCCAGAAATTAGAGGACCAAAAAGGGAAATTCAAAAATCAGCCTTCAAAAAACTAATGGCTATATATCCTATTTACTATATGCCCCAGCATTGGTTTTTTTGTATTTTTGTATTATTTTATAATTCTTTTACTTAAATTTTTTTTTTTTGTAAGGCTTACGCCTCAATCCGCCTCGAGACTTACGTCTCGTCTTATAAAGAAAAACCGCCTCAATACTTAGTTTCGCCTTTTTAAACCTCGCATCTCAATAATATTCATAATATTCCAGGTGCAAACAGATAAAATCCATTAGAACACAAGTAGAAACTATAATCTAACTAAGCATTAGTGATTTCAAGCAGCTTAGAGAGCACGCCTGAATTGAACCCTAAAAAAGTAAACTGCATATTATTATTATTACTAAACAAAAACGTAAACCTTTTACATCTTTTAGACACGATTAATGCAGCAAGGGAGGCAAATAGCTACATTGTCCAAATTTAGCTTGTGGTGGTAAATTACCTATATAAGATCCAAATCTGACTAATCTGATTAGCAAAATAGTAACATCTCATATTTGCATAAGCCTCTTGGGCAATCAAATCATAGCACTCATAATGAATCATGACTAATTACCAGCCATGATGAAGTTTTTAAAGAACCATAAATTACCAATTTACGCCTATGATAAATCTAAAACCGTGACAATCCGTCATTTGCTCAATAAGCTCATCAGTCATCACGTAGCAAAAAGCCCTGCATGGTTTTAAAAAAAAAAAAAGAACTATTTGAGGCTTATGCAAACACCGAAAACCCTTTAAGGCCATTTGAGAGGCATATGTCTCATTTTACTAGAGGCTTACGTCTTGACTTGGTGAGACACCTCAAGCCTGAGTTTCAAGCCGGCTAAGGTGTTCGCCCATTTGCCTTGCATTTTTCAAACATCTAATTAACGACCTTAGCTTTTTGAGTTATTTCTTTATAACCTAAAATGTTTTTCAGGCCTTTCGTTTTCTTTTTTCTACCTACACTGAAGGAAAATGGGAAGGAGAATACACCATTGCAATTGAAGGATGATGATAACAGATGAAAAGAAACTTATAATGAGGATGTTAATGATTCCAATATTAATAGTGATGATATAAGAAATTTCAGAGTAGTCATAATTACTAATATGCGAACTTATTATTTTCTATTTTCTTGATCTATTTTAGGTTTGATTGTATGTTAGACGTTGGCTTTTATTAATTAGATTTGTGATGGATTATTTCTAAGGGTTCATGGCATATTATGAAAATATTTTTTTTATTTTTTGGACTCTTTTATTGTTCTACCTTGAGGCTAATGCACTGCCTCACGGAGATAAAACATATCAGTACCCAATTAAGCCTTTTAAACATCGAAACCTTGCAATAATGTCTATTGAAATTGTACCTAGTCTGTTATTATTGAATTATAAGTTGTTTGACTAGGCTTTTGAAAAGTCAAAAATTGTTTGAGTCTAATAAGCGGCTTTTGAACTTGTTTGGATAATATTCTAAAAGTGTTTTATTTGGTTAGAAGAGCTTCTAGAGGAAACTGACATAAGTTAGTTTCCTTAGGAAGCTCTTCTACAAGAAACAAAAGAGAAGGCCTTCCAAACCCAAGCGGCCCTATAACTCATAATTGGGAGAATGTTGCACAGGTGTCAGGAGATATATGAGATTCCATCTAAACCGAGGCTTGTGCTTTTACTTCAATTAGCCCATGAACTTTTTATTGTTGATTCAAAAGCATCTATTTTTCAATTGCAATTTCAAACTTCCAATTCGACTGCATACAGCTCAAATAAGAAAACCACTGAAACCGCTGTTCATATATACATAATTATGTTGGATCTAGAATAATTGTATAACATTGAACCTGAAAAAAGGAATCATGAATCTACTGTATTAATAAATTCATGAATACAATCACTTGATGCAATATTAAATAGATTCTCCTACGACAAGTATAAATGAGTATTAGGTTTGTAAGAAAAAAAACTAAAAAAGTGACAAGCAACGATAAGAAGCAATTGACAAAGAACTAGGCTTAGTTTAAGAGCATAAACTTTCCACTCGTTTGAATCAACAAATTCTTCTGGATACCGGATCAGTAGCTTAATGGTGGTCCTGATTAGAAAGGTCCACTCATCATTATGATCTAATTCTGCAGAATCTGGATCGATTTCCCATCAAATATCCCCTAAAAGGGATTAATGACACAGAAAGAGATTAATCCACTTCATGTGAAATTCCAAGAAAATATCAAACAACATTGGACATCACCATCGCCCAATTATATTATAATACTTTTGACACGAAAAAATTAGTGAATCTCATTCCAAAAATAAAAATAAAAAGAAAATGAAAGAATATTCACAATGAATAAAGCAAAAGGAATACAATTACGAAAAATTTAACAGATTCCTTACCATTAGCTTCTTCCATAACGAGACTAAAATTCAAGAATTGGGTATTCTTTAGAAATGGATCGGATGAGAAATAGAGTTGGAGAAGACGTGAAAGCGAGGAAGATAAAACTGATCGGTCCACGTCTCCGTCGCCGTCTCTCTTTATATATTATGGAGTCGGTAGCATGTGCACGTGATAAATAACGGAAAAGCAAAACTGTTGGTTGACAAAGTGGAATGAATATTATGAATTTGAATATGAGATGGGATGTTTTTTAGCCCCTGTTTAGTTGTTATTCTTAGCCAGTTTTGAGACAAATTCTTACGAGTTTTGCTACACGAATACTTCGATTGACACTCGAGTTAACACCCCACACTACATGAGAGAATATTATTTTATCAAAAATGCTGGATGTACAAAACTGTTCATACCAGAAGTTGTACAGAAGAGTCATATGAATGTGGCTCTCACCTAATTTAAATATTATTATTTTAAAAAGTGGGTCCCACATGATTGTGTCTTTCTTGTAATTTCGTTTCTGTACGTGTATCATAGTTTTTATTTTATTCGCGCAAGATATACACATTCACATGCGATCATTCAGAATGTCAATCGGAGTGTTCGTTTAGCATTTTTCAATTCACTGTCATAATATCGTTGTTATTTTTGACTGGATTCGATGAATTTATCCCTCAGAATAAAATTCATTCTTCTTTTTAAGTAATGACAATTCAGTAAAATGCAACTTGTGAAGCCAAAAATTACAGCGCAGTTAGGTCCCACTGACCATTTCAAACGGGCAAAAAACTTATTAAAATCTGGTCACTATGGCCTTGTTTGATTCCCATTTTTGGAGAAAAAATGCATTTTGAATAGTTTAATAATGGAGAATGTGTGGTTAAAAATTAAGGAAAAGTTTTGGATTTACGTGTAATATTATTTTATTAAAGAATGTGTGGTTGAAAAGAAGAGAGAGAAAAATGAATTTTATGAAAAATGGGAATCAAACGGGGGCTATACCTATCAAACAAGCACTAACAAATAGGAAATTTTATTTATTTATTTATATGGATCAACCATTTGACTTGACTACTTTAAGCCCCAATGGACCACAATAAAAAGAATTTTTTGGAAGAAAATGAGTTTTTCAATAGTGATTTTTTGTAAAATATGTGATTAAAAGTAAGATAATATTTTAGATTTACATGTAAAATATTTTTTATGCGAAAATGTGTGATTAAAAATTAGTTTAATTTTTTTTTTTTTTTTGACAAATTGGTTATCAAACTGTGGCTAAATCAACAATTCACATTAAAGAATTTAGAAAGTTGTCTTATTTTTTTTGGGTATTAAGGTTTACATATCTCAACTTCTCTATGTGAGATGGTGATCCCCGCTACTTGTACTATCCATGTTGACTTTGGCTTCGAAAAGATTAGAGATGGGATTCTCACTACAGTACAATACTTGGTCAAGTCGTGAAGCATAAAATATTCAAAAGGCAGGCACCGTAAATATAGGACTTTCTCAACCTATTGTGCTTTGAACATCTACAAAGATTTTGGATACAGAACGTCAAGAACAATGGGGTTACACTATAATGTTTAGCAAGTTTGTTCAACATTAGTCGATGAAATTATTAGAATTTGTGATTTTGAGACTATATACTCCTTATGATGAAGAGTGATAAATTTCTATTTTGATAATCATGACCGTAAAAATTTACCAATTTCTTTTTAAGTATCGTGATGAAGAGCTACAGAAAAAACGACAAAGATTGTTGGGAAAATTTCCAAAAGGAAAAAAAAAATGTCAAGATACAAGAAAAAACATACAAAAATGAAAGGAAGGATAATTTGGCATAATATTACAATCGCTCATTATATATTGACATGTGTTGCTCTTGTAATTGGTACATGCCAGATAAGAAATTTTTTTAAGTCCAGCGCTTCAATTTTTCTTGTTGTCTTCGTAGTTTTACTGAGAGTATAATTGTGGAATGATAAAGACTCGATTGTTAATTTTCATACTATAATTGTGGGTTTGGGTGAGCAAGATATTCTATATGATTGTACAATTTTCTTATAGCATAATAACTTTGTCTATAATAATCTGTAATTTTTCTTCTATTGTAACGTTTCTCATGTAAATCTTTGTGTTATTTGTTTAATCAACCTTTATACTTTATGTCTGCTTATTATTTCTACAAACAATATCATATGAGTTGATCTTATTTTCCAACATATCCCATCGTAGCCCCCAAATTTATAGTTGGAAGACATGGAAATTAGGGAAAATTACATCAAACCAGTTGTTTAAAGATTAGAATTCAAAAATCAGGGGTGAACTTTCTTTATGCACAAATTAGATTTTATTTAAAACACCTCACGCACCCTAGGGTTTCATAATTCTCTCGCCCCACCCTCTCTCTCCCCGTCTACACCTCTCTTCGCCGACACCACACGAAATCCAGCGTCGACGCCGTTGCTTGGCTTCTACGTGGATATGGTGATGGCGACGACGTGGATGGTGGTGGATCTGGCCGTGGCGATGGGGATGGAGGTGGTGGCGATGGCTGTCGCAACTACAGTGGAAGTTGCAACTTCGCGCTGCTCCATCGTCTTGGAGATCTGATCTTGTGGCTTCGGTCCACAAGCAGAAGAGATCAGGTTTGTAGTGTTTTGCGTGTGGTGACAGTGTGTTTCGGGCAAGTGGTGGCGACGGTGTGTATGAGGTGGTGATGGTAGATCTGGGGTGATGTTTGAATTTCTAATGTTGATCAATGTCTACAGGTGATTTGGGTGGTGTTCGTGCGGTTGGGAGGTGGTGTATTCGTTGTGTGGGTGTGGTGGTGGCTTTGACTGTGGTTGTGGTCCTGGTAGCTGTGGTAATTTTTGACGCTGGAGACTGTGATTACGTTGGTAAGGTTGGGTATTATTGGTGGTTGGTGGTCGACGATTCTAGTGTAGGTGGCAGTTGTGTGGTGCAGGCGATTTGGGGATCTGGTGGTGGTAGTGTTGTGGTGGCGTTGTGGGGACTGGGGAAGGGAAGTGGCGACTATGCTAGTGGGCATGGGCGGTGGTGGTTATTATTGATGGTGGTTGTGGTGGTTCTGTTAGTATTAGTGTTGGTGTTGTTGATGTTGGTGGCGGGACGGCGGTGGTGATGCAACTGTCACCTTAGCTCTTAGTTTTGACCACTGTTTGTGTGACAACATATGTACCGGCGAATTTCTCTTATTGGTCGATCTGTGACCAAATATGGGGGGGTCAGGATTCGGGGCTTTTGGTGTATGTGATCAATTATTTATTAATCTGTGACCAAATTTTCAATTGTGACCAAAAAATTGGGACTAAGTACTCATCCGTGACCTAAAAAATTGATAATGTGTGACTGAAAAATTTCTATGACCAGCTAATTGAAAAATCGTGACCTACAATTTGTGACTTCGAAATAACCTGTGACCTATAAAAAAAAATTGAAATAATCCGCGATTTATTAATTTGATAATATGTGACCAATAAATAATTTGTGACCTTAATTATAAATCTGTGACCAATAATTGTATAATTGTGACTTTATTATATTTAATTAATTATATATAAACCTGATTTTTGAATTGGTGTAAACTATATACCTTAAATATGAATTTTTCCCTAGAAAATTAAACTAGTTGCAGTAGTGGATCCCGGCCCGGCCCAAATGTTTATTTATTAAAAAAAAATTATGTGCAAATTTTTTTTTTTTACGTATTAGCCCATCCAGAATTTTTTTTTCTGGATCCGCTTCCTGACTTAGTAATATTTTGACTCGTCATGTATTTTGTTCATGATTATTTTTCTTATTCATTATTTAAAAGAACTTAAATAATATAAGAATATCTCGAGCTTCGAAAAAGTTATATATATATATATATATATATATATATATATGACCTAATGAGCATTGATGCTCATTTTATTCTAAACATTTGAATTAAATTTGTCATCCACCAATGAATTAATATGACACATCAATAACGGTACTTAGTATAAGATGAGCACCGATGCTCATTAGATCATATATACAATTTCACAAAACATTTTGAAGGCACTAATTGATAGAAGCTAACATCTCCTAGAAGCATGATATGTTGTAGCTGGTGGGATGAACAAATCATATGTTCAGTGAGCAGAATATGTTGTACATGTGAACTTGCACATAGTTAACTTTTTATATCTAATTCAATATATGGCCAGTGTCCATACAACAAAGATAAATATTTGACGGATTATAATCATTGTATTCATAAGTATAACACCCCTAATACCGTAACTAGCCAGTAATTTCGAATTAGGGTCCAAATTATACATATCCAAAAGTTCAAGGAACAATCTATAAATTCTAAAAATTCAGATTTATTGTGTTTGTGAACAGTACCCGAAATTTTGATAATTTGGGAATAATTTGATTTTATTAAGTAATATGGAAGGAATATTAAGAATATATTTTTTTACCTCGGAAAGGAATAATTTTTAGTGCCGAATGTCAGAACCTCTTAGATTTTTATGGTATTTAAAGAACTTCACAACTAGTTTCACTAGTCCCGTTAGTTTCTGATACCAAAAATGAAAGTCATATTTCTTGTAGGATTTGTTACTTATTTTGGTTGATTTCAGTCGCCTTCCATGGTTTATATTAAGAGTTGGGGGTCCATCTTAAAATGTCAACTTTATTAAGAGAAGTAACACAATATCTTATAAATTGACCTATGTTTACATCTTTAATCGATGTGGGATTATATCCCTTAACATGCCCCGCAAGATGATGGCTCGTTTGAGTAGACCAATCTTGAAATTCATATGTTCTTATTTTTTAGTCTAACAAGAATCAAATCGTTCATTAGAGTTTAATGGGCTCTGATACCATGTTAAGACTTGCGATCGATCTTAAAAGGTCAACCTTGTTAAGAGAAGTAGCACAAACCCTTTATAAATTGGTCTATATTTACATCTTTAATTCGATGTGAGATTATATCACTTAACAGTTTATCTCTTGATCCCAATTAATCAGAAAACTTAGGTGTTTGCATGTTTTTAGGAATATTTGAGAGGTGAATTTTGATAACTAGTTGGTCGAGATTAACTATTTTTCTTTTTTAATTGTTTCTAGTGTAATCTTTGAAGCTGAACTCATTTTAGTGTCAATGTTTTTTCTATCTGACACAAGTTATTTTGCAGAATGGGTAACCAGCCAAGTGCAAACGAGAAGTCGACTAACACAGCAGTTCAAATCAAGGGACAGCCAATTGAGCAGAAGAGCAACGGTTGTGGTTAGTTGTGGTTATTTGCATTTCCTTTTATGTTGAATGTAACTGTAAACAGATAATCAACTTCTCCTAACAAATTCCCTTTATGGAATTCTGGTGAACGCTGTTTACTCCATTTTTAACAGTATCTGATTCTATTTGATCACTGTTTGAGGGAAAAAAAAAAGTGCTTATGTGCCATTTGACCGAACAGAATTGATAATGAGAAACATATGATGAAAATTGTCAATTATGAAACATTCAATATCACAGAAGGGAACAGAAATTAAGCTTCTTCGAGGAATGGATAATCGGTGTAACCAATGACAGGATCAGGAGTATAGAAAGTGTTCCTGTCGTATCTATTAAGAGGGGCGTCCAATTCATATCGTCTAGGCAAATCCGGGTTAGCCAAAAACCCACGTCCATATGCAATCAAGTCTGCATGATTCTCAGCAATGGCTTTGTTGCCCATATTTCTGTTATAGCCTTCGGCAGCAATAAAGGTATTCTTGAAAGCTTTTCTCATTGGAAGGAGTCTATGAGGAGCTTCATTTTCGGCCCCTACGAGCACCCTTGGTTCAATCATATGAAGATAGAGAATGTTGAATTTATTAAGTGCATTAGCCATGTAAAGGGCCAAAGCATCGGGATTTGAGTCTTCCGACTCCATTACAGTAGCGTATGGAGATAGTCTAATCCCAACTCTATTAGCTCCAATCTCGTTGCTCACAGATTCCACTATTTCCAATGCAAAGCGACATCGGTTCTCTAAGATCCCACCATACTCATCCGTTCTATCGTTTACTTGATCCTTCAGAAACTGATCGATCAAGTAACCATATGCTCCATGGATCTCAACTCCATCAAAACCTGTAAACATGTGTAGATGGCAAATAAAATGTAGGGAATATTTGCTAAAATTTGATTTAGAGGGAAGTGAAAGAGAATGCGTGGTTTTTACAATCTGTATTAACATTTGTTTGGATTGTCAAAAAGTAAAAAAAGTGAAAAAAAATTTTTCAGTTCGTTTGAGTTTTTCATGCAAATTGTCATACAGTTTATGCTATTACCAATGCTTCCCAATAGCATTTTTCCTACTTTTGTGCCAAGAGCTGCCAACTTGAAATCGTTAACAATGCTAGGGATCTCATCGGTCCTAAGTCGTCTAGGAGGAGACCAATCTCCTCCTTCATGGTCAGGCGTAATTGCCTTGTTCGTACACGAGATCGGATCTTGGCCATTTGGTTGAAAACCTAATAAAAAAAACAAATAATGTTACATTGCTATTAGTAAAATAACATTAATTTAACATATGTTTGACGTGGATTAAAATCAGATTTTAAAGTAAATTTTGATAAAAATTAATAAAAATATATGATTGACAAATTGTGGGTTTCCTCAAAGGACTTGATCAGTTTTACTAACCACTATTAGAGACACGGCCTGCATGCCAAATTTGCAGGAAAAATATGCCACCCTTCTCATGAACAGCATCCACAATTGGTTTCCACGCCTCCACATGCTCCTTTGTCCAAATTCCAGGCGTATTTGGGTACCTTTACCAATTAATGTTTGTCAAAATCACTAGATCACCACGTAATAATTAAAGAAAATAGGAACTCAAAAATAAGAAAAACCAAGGAATAGAAGACATAGGTTAACCTCGTATCTAAGGAAAATTCTAATCAACTAGCAACCAAAAAAAAAGGTTTCTTTTAAGTTACAGATTTCTATTAAGAAAGTGTTCGCTGCACTCATTTAAAAAGAACCATGATTGAGCTTATCGATTTAGATTTTAATCTTTCTAGACTTCTAGCCTGACGAATAACCTGATTTCAACATATGAGCCGAATCCCAATTTGAATCCAAACTGAAGTAGCAAATGAATTAGGGTTGGTCAAAACTCCCGAATCAGACCCAAATCGAATCGAGCGGTTCTTCTTAAGTTAAATACCAGAAAGGATATCTGAATCGAGAACTGACGAATTCAGTTCGATTTTCGGTTCTAAATCAAGAACTGAAAACCCGAACAAGAATCGAATCTCTCTAATTTTTTAATTTATTTATTTTAAATAAGTCTAGTTATTTTATTATTTTCTAAATAAATTTGCTAACTCAAAAATATGATTTTCCTATTTCTAATTTTTCAGTCTAAGCTCAACTTAATCAAATTGATTAAATTTTTTTCCAAATTTGTTATTCTACCATAGCGTCGTTTTTTTTTTGGAAAAATCGAATTGAAACTCGACAGCACCTCTCTTAATTATCGTAATCTCGTTATCGTCATCTTCTTGTGATTTTCACACTTAAATCTATGATGAATTCAGCAAAGAGAGACATAAAAGGCACGTACGATTAGACTACATTATTTTGTAAGAGCTAATATTGTATATGTCATTAGTTGAATTAATATAATTTTGTAAATATTAAAAAAAATTAATTATAGTACTGAACTTGGGAATAGAATGGAATCGAACCGAACCGAACCTAAATGAACCGAATGGAACCGAACCCGAACGGTTCCATAATTAAATTTGGACCCGACGGTTCACTTACTAAATACCCGAAAATTTTGGGTTCAGTTCAATTCTCATTAGAATCGAACCGAACCAAACCGGACCATGCCCAGCCATAAAATGAACTATGATGCCTCGTGTTCAAGTGTTACAAATCTCGATTAATTCAACTCCTACTTTTCTTGTGTTATCTGGTTGTTCTACGAAGAAAAGTATTACACAAGGGAAATATTATGATCATTAATAAGCATACCCTAGAGCAGTATTAGAAACTGCAGTGGCTTCAGCAATAAGAAAACCGCCGTTGGTTGCGCGCTGAGAGTAATACAGCGCCGCGTGTGGCTGTGGAACGTTGTTGAAAGATCTGCTTCTGGTTAACGGTGCTAAAACAATTCTGCATTAAGCAACAATATCTTGATAAACTGTAAATTAAATAAAGAAAATGGGACTAATGAATCATTAAGAAAGTGCAGTATAAATCAAAAGAAGAGTAAAAGTATATTAATCACATCCTTAACAGCAAGTAACACTGGAAAATCCTTTATAATACAATTGATAGATCAGCCATAATCCTGAATCTATCAAAGATGTATGAGAATCTCCAACTAAAAATTAATGGGCTAAAACAAAAAACAAATGCACGCTGAGAAAAGAACATTACAAACCTGTGAGATAGCTCAAACTCTCCCATTTTGTAGGGAGTGAGTAGAGGAATGGGATTTGATTTAGCCATTTTTCAGATTCTTCAACAAACTTAGGCCTTTTGCTTAGTTTCAGATGAAAAATGCAGACTTTCTGGCCTTTATCTTTGAACAATCAGACATAGTTAATGGGTTTTGCTGGAAATGGATGGGTTCACGTAGGAGTAGTTGTCTACTTCACGTGGCCAACTTGAAACTCTGATGGTCAAGGATAAAGGCCAAAAAGTCTGCATTTTTCATTGAGAGTTGCTATGTGTACAAAGAAATTGTACAAAAATGATTGAAAATGGCCAAGTAGCGGCCCCCAATTGGAGGGGCGACTTCTTTGTACAAATAGAATAATTGTTCTTCATATGGGGGATAGGATGTTTTCTAGCCCCTATTTCGTAGTAATTCTTAGCCAATTTTGAGACAAATTCTTACCGTCATAAGCCAGTTGTTATTCTTGACTGGATTCAGTGAAATTATCAATTTGCTCCTTCGGAATAAAATTCATTCTTCTTTTAAGTAATGACAATTCGGTAAAATGCACCTTGTGCAGTCAAAAATTACAGCTCAATTAGGTCCCACTGACCATTTCAAACGGGAAAAAACTTATTAAAATCTGGTCAAAATGCCTACCAAACAAGCACTAACAAATAGGAAATTTTATTTATTTATTTATGTGGATCAACCATTTGACTTGACTACTTTAAGCCCCGATGGACCACAATAAAAATATTTTTTTTTGAAAGAAAATGAGTTTTTTAATATTGATTTTTTGATAAATGTGTGATTAAAAGTAAGATAAAATTTTAAATTTATATGTAAAATATATGGTTAAAATTTAAAAATGAATTTGAGAGGAAAAAAACTTATAAATTGGTTATCAAACAGTGCTAAATCAACAATTTACATTAAGGCTGTGTTTGATACAACTAATTTGCCATGGAACTAGGAAAATATTTTCCACCTTTTGGCTGTTTGATTAGCCAAATTTGCCCTGGAAAATATTTGTCACCAATTTCTAATGTACAATCCCTTGAAGCACAAAGCAGGAAAATATTTTCTTATGATTTTGGTGGGAAATTATTTTCCACCTTGTTGGGTGTTTTTTTTTTTTTTTTTTTTTTTTTTTTTTTTTTTTTTTTTGGCAATGGAAACATATTCTAAATTCAATGGTAAAAAAATTTTTATCAATTTAATTGACAATTTGCATGAAAAACATAGCCAAACAAACATAAAAAAATTTATGAAAATATTTTTTTTAATTTTTTTTTTTTTTACTTTTTGACAATCCAAACAAATTTTAATACAGATTGTAAAAAAATTATCCCAAAAAGTAACCATTTGCATAAAAAACAAAGCCAAACGGATTAGGTGGAAAATTATACCAATCAAACACCATTAATACAATTCCCTCTAAAACAAATTCTAGACAAATCACTTCCCTGCCAAATATTTTATTTGCCATTCATTTTCCATCTTTCTATCAAACACACCCTAAGGCTATGTTTGATGAGCCAAAAAATTTCATAGAAAATTGAATTTTAATTCCATTTCCATTTTTTACCTTGTTTGATTGCATTTTTTCCATGGAATTTGTTTTTCATTTTCTTCCCACACATGCACCATTTCCTTGATTTTGTGGAAAATCAATTCTTTTTGTTTTCGTGGTTTTTGGTTTTCAACTTTTTTTTTTTTTTTTTTTTTTTTTGGCAATAGAAATAAATTCTAAGATGAAATGTAAAAAAATAAAAAATTATTTCTTTAATTGAAAAATTTCATGTAAAACAAAGTCAAATGAATATCAAATTTATTATTATTATTATTATTTTGACAATCTAAATAAATTTTGTCCCTAATGGTAAGAAAATGTATCTCTTTAATTGACAATTTTCATGAAAAATAAAGTCAAACGGATACCAAAAGTATTATATTTTTCAGGTGAAAAATTATACTAATCAAACACTTTTAATTACAATTCCTAGTAAAATAAATTCTATACAATTCAATTCTCTGTAATTCATTTCTTTCCACCCAAATTTCATCTTTCTATCAAATGGACCATATATGATTTAGAAAATTGTCTTATTTCTTGGTAGACCCCTGTTTGAGCAGTATTGATCTTTCTTGTGTGTTAAGGTTTACATATCTCAATTTCTCTAAATGCCTGTTTGATTCCATTTCTTTTTCATGGGAAAAAAAATTCTCATTTTCCATCTTTAATGGTATTTGATGGACAAAATTTTCCATGGAAAAGATTTTCCTCCCACCCCCACCCCCACCCCCACCCCACGTGACTGCATTTTCCAGTTTTTTCTTGAATCGGTTTTCCTTTGGTTTTGGTGGTTTTTAGTTTTCCACCTTTTTTTTTTTTTTTTTGGCAATCCAAACAAATCATGTCCTCAATTGTACAAAAAATTATACATTTAATTGACAATTTGCATGAAAAAAAAAGCCAAACAAATGGTTTTTGATTTTTCAATTTTTTTTATTTTTTGGCAATCCAAACAAATTCTATCTTCGATTGTACAAAAAATTATCCATTTAATTGACAATTTTCATGAAAAACAAAGTCGAACGAACACCAAAAGATAGAAAATTTCAACATTTTTCAGGTGAAAAATTATACCAATCAAACACAATTAATTAACAATTCTCAGTAAAACAAGTTTTAGGCAATTCAATTTCCTACAATTCGTTTTCTTTTCAACCAAATTCCATCATTACAATCAAACGGACCCGAATAAATGGGATTCTCACTACAGTATATAATACACGATCAAGTCGTGAAGCATATTCAACCATTCTCCCTTTCCCGGCTTGGAGACGGGCTTTATTCATATTCAAAAGGCAGGCAACGTAAAAATAGGACTTTCTCAACCAATTGTGTTACACGTGCCCCTCTTCTCTTCACAAGTTTGACTGTGCTTTGAACGTCTACAAATATTTTGGATACAAAATATGTCAAGAACAATGGGGTTACACCATAATGTTAAGCAAGTTTGTTCAACATTAGTCAATGAAATTATTAGAATTTGTGATTTTGAGATTATATACTCTTTATGATGAAGTGTGATAATTTTCTATATTGGTAATCGTGACTTAAAAATTTACCAATTTCTTTTTAAAGTATCGTGATGAAGAGTTACAGAAGAAAAAACAAAGATTGTTGGGAAAATTGCCAAAAGGAGGGGAAAAAAAAAGAAGTCAAAATGACAAGATAATCTTTCTTAGAAGGAAAACATACAAAAATGAAAGGAAGGATAATTTGGCAGAATATTACAATTGTTCATTATATATTGACATGTGTTGCTCTTGTAATTGGCATGTGCTAAATAAGAAAATAAGTTCAGCGTTTCGATATTTCTTGTTGTTTTCACAATTTTACGGAGAGTATAATTGTGGAATGGTAAAGACTTTATTGTTAATTTTCATACTATGAGCCTGTTTGTTTCCGATTAAAATTTGATTTTAATTCAAATCAAACAATCAATATTAACCACATTTTTCATGGGTCTCGCAACTTTTCAACCACACATTTCAAAAATTTCTATCATAATCTACTAAAAATCTAATTTTAATTTTCACCACACAAGCTCTATAATTGTGGGTTTGGTGAGCGAGATATTCTATATGATTGTACAATTTTTCATTTAGCATAATATCTTTGTCTATAATAATCCGTAATTTTTCTTCGATTTTAAACTTTCTCATGTAAATCTTTGTGTTATGTTTTTAATCAATCTGTTAACACACAAAAACGAAGTCCAAGTAAACGGCCCAAAGAATGAAGCCCGGCTCGAAGAATAAGCTCAAACGAGACTACCGAAGAAGGAGTTATATTGCAATGACCCATAATCGCTCAACTTTGCGAGACGTCGCTCAACCTCGTAAGACGCCCAAGATCTGGGCGAGCATGGTGTCCTATTGATATTTGGAGCGACGTTTATCGAAACACTTAAATTGGCAATCTTATCACATTCCACGATCCAAGAATCTCGGCTACAAGCGGTTAAAGGGAATAGGGGCAGCAGTTAAAGCGGCAGTTTCTTGATGAATCATTCATCATGGAGAAAGTGGGTATTTACAAGGTGACAGATAGTTTTCAGACAGTTCCACAAGGAAAACTGTCTAAGGAGTATAAAAAGGAGAAAAAAATACAGAAGTAAGGATCGAACAAATTACTCTCAAACATATAATTATGTAATTTCATTTATTTAAGTTTTTCTTGTCAAACATTCAATTACTTTGTGTGCTTGTGTCCTTTGAAGGCATTTCATTCTTTGTGAAATTGTAATATTCATAAATAAAACATCCATCGTTGGGACTTTGTCTCGAAAGGTCGTTGTTTCTCATACAATCGTCTGAATCTTCTTTTAATTGTTAGCGGTTTCCACGCGAAACACAATCATTGTGTTATTTTCTGGGGATTAGATATGCCAAGATACATTGTGTGTAGTGTTAAATTTCAGGTAGTTGTAGAGGTGAAGGTGGAAGTGGAAGTGGAAGTGGTGATGGTCAGGTGGATTTTGGGTTTGAGATGGGGATGAGTCATGGGTGAGGAATAAGAAGATGATTGTGAGTGTGTTTTTTCTTTTTCTTTTTTATTTCTTAATTTTAATTTTGTTATTTAATGTGATAAATAAAAAGTTACTATTTTCTTCCTTTTAAAATATTAAAAATAAATTAAATTCTATCCCACTAAATTTAAAGCGTGAAAGGTATAATTTCCACAATAAAATATATTATTAGAGTTGATGAATCTTTTTATTCGTGTCCACGACAATAAATTGAATTATGTTTTCATTGAATTTAAAATGTTATTTAATTTTTTTTAGTCCATCACTCGTGCTCTGATATGTCTATGGTGGTGTGAAATTTGTTCGTACCTATATATAATTTTAAAATTTTGAAAAATATGTATCATCAGAATTTAATAACGTGATTATGTAATTCTTAAAAAAAAAAAAAAAAGTAAATTTTGGTAGAGTTGGCGAATCTTCTTATTAAACAACAAATACTAATTCTTTATTCTCAATAAATTTGAGATTGAATACATAATTTTTTTTTTTTTCCGTCTAAAGAGTTGCTATCCAATAGGACATGATTTTGAATACAAAATCAAATAAAGCCCAATGTACAGGGCCTCACACATAGGGTGGGACCTATGTATGTTAAAAAATATATCACCCCCTCTCCAAAATGTGAGTTGCCTGTACAACCCTGATAAATCACTGTCTATACATGCAACATCATTCTACAAACTCATGCTTGTCTCTTAAAGCTAATTGAATGATGAGGCTTAGGAGTGTCTCTAATTTTACTCACTCTCATTTCCCTATTATAAACCTCTCATTAAAGCCATTATAATTTGACCTAACTCAATCAGAGTTGTCTTAAATACTAGTGAAGGCACGTGCGATGCATGTGCATGCGTTCTTCTCCTTGTGCATATTAGTGTTGGGACTGCATATGTATACTACAATAAATAGACGGAAATAAAGTCATGAATGACATGTAAGTGAAGAAGAAATTTCTGTTAAAAAAAAACATTTTGAATACTATAAGTACTTAAAAATGAAATGTTTGTAAATAGAGAATGTACGAAATAGGAAACTGCTAGTAGAAATAAAGATACTAACAGAGTAAATATATTTCAATAGAACACACAAAATATACTTATTACACGATGAGTATTTTCCTGTCAATCATTTAACTACTTGAGCAGTTAACATACGTATCAAGCATACATGAATGGGGTTTGGAGTCCAAAAGAAAATACAACTTCTCAATTTTAAATTCTCGGTGTAACACGGCAAGTGTTTCCATTGGAAGCTAGATGATCCGGTGTCTTTTACTTAGCTATAGCCAAAAAAGACTTTATTCATCATGGTTCAAACTGCATCACAGGAGTTTTTTCAAGGCAGCTGCAGATGCGTCTTTGTCTCCCACTATTATTTCTATTTTCTTGTTCGCGGTGTTGGGCTGCTTATTAGGATTCTGGAATAGAGATCGCTTAGCGGGTGGAGACTAAGGCAACAAAATTATGTTGGAAGGTGCAACGTCTTTAACATTGATTTTATCCTTTCCGTTGTTACAAGACGCCATTTCTGGAGTTGCAGATGTTCCAGCTGGATCAAGCATGAATATTATTTCATATTTGAACTCTGAATAAGCAGTGCATTTTGTTGAGGGTGAGCCAGCAACCATTGGAAGTGCCTTGATGTATCAACATGATAATATCGATATCATCTCTTGCAAGTGCACAAGGTGAACACTGAAATTTTTTATTCCATACAAGTTTTAGTGGAAGTAAAAGTGACATGGGAATAGGAAAAATGTGCAAGGTTGAGATTTATATATATGGTACTTTCAAAAAGATCATAGTTTTTAGAAATGATATGTATTCTATATTTCTATGACATGTATAGGTAAATCAATATAACTCCAGTTCAACTTCACGAAAATATAAATGTACAGATAAATAAATACTCACCCTTTAGAAGAATGCATATTCTTGTGAAGCACTTATTTAAGAGCCCTGCACCTGTTGCATGAAGACAAACTATAAATCTAAAAAGATTGGAACTTGGCTTACCCTAACATGATGAAAATAGTAGACATTATCAACAACATTGTCTTTACCATAACTATCAGAGAAATAAGAATTTCATAAAAGCAATCGTGCAAGAAAATGCAAAGTATGCATTAGTGAGAGTGATTAGGTTGTTAAACAGTTAAACAGAGTTGTTTTCTTGTGAATTTTGCAAAGTTAAAAAATGAAAAAGAATTTCATCATCAATGCATGATAAATTCTATTCATCTAGACATTATAACATAGAAGCAGCCGTCAGGAAAATGATCCTAATTCTATTTTCAAGATATTTTTTTTTTCATTTAGTTCTAAATGAGGTACATCTTCATTGACAGGAGGTAATACTTATTTTATCATAACAAATAGAATATTAGTATTTCAATCAATATTACTTCAAATAATTACTGAAATTTGGATTTGACCAATCAAAATAATTAAAGAAAAAAAATCAAATCAGACATAGATTATACATTATGAAAGGCAAAAAAAATAATACACATTTAATTCAACAAAATAGCATTATATTATATTAATGAACCATAAAATTAAACTCAGCTCTATAATAAAGTGTGTGCGCGTGTACACACACGCTCTCTCTCTCTCTCTCTCTCTCTCTCTCTCTCACGTTTTACTCATAATCACAACTTTTGTGACAATTCGAACCAAAGAAAGAAGTAGATTTAATGTGGGAAATGTAAATTGTAGCTAACGTAATTACGAAAGTGTCAAACGGTATGGAAGATTCATACTAATACTCTTAAGGAAATATGATTTTCATGATAGAAGAAAGATATTTATATAACTTCAATTGAAATTATAATTACGGAATTAATTGACCTATTGAAACAAACAATCTTCCATTTTATGTATGCTGTAAAGTAATGTTCAATTGCCTGAAATCTCAATTCAGATGCATGAATATGTATGGAAACGTAAATAAAAAATAAATAAATATATTAAACACATAACTCACCTTAGAAAGAATTGTAGAAAACGGGACGATATAAAAGATTCAACAAATATAAACCTCTTGAGACTTTAAAATTAAATTACAGTATTTTTTTTAGCTGATCTACTAAGTCTAAAATTTATGTATAAACGACATTCTTTGTACAAAGACTTTGTAAAGAGATTGAATGTAAAGCTGCTGGTTTAATAAAAAAAAATTATGCATTTACTTGTTCTAGCTCTAGATAGCACTACATATAATTCTTCGTGGGAAAAAAAAGGATCGGGAAGATACAAACCAACAAAATTCAATGTCTGTCCTTGCTCTTTATTAATTGTCATAGCAAAGCATGGGCGTATTGGAAATTGAGTTCTCTTAAATGGTATTGAATTTTTGTCTCCTAGTGGTATAAAAGGAATTCTAGGTAAAAACACACGCTTCCCACGGTGTTCACCAATAACAATTTCGGTGTCTATAACATTTCGTTCAAAATTTTTACAAACAAGTTTTGTACCGTTACATAAACCTTCTAAAGGATTAATATTTCTAAGGAGCATAATTGTTGAACCTGAAAAAGAAGACCACTAGACAACCTTGATCTGTGCATTGGAGAACACTTGTACAAATATGAAAAACTGCATATAAATGAAACTGATAAAGCAAGCAAAAGCAATCTAGCAAACATGACAGTTGACATAAAAGATGCTTTTTCTCAAATGCAACAAAAGAGTTGAATCATTTAAATCCTCGTGCAAGAAGGGATTTTCTAAATCCAATCATTGTTATTTAGGTTATAAAATGCCCTGAGAAATTCATGATGGTATCCTAAGATCATCTTTTAGTGTGAACTTGCAATTGAAATACAAAATAGGAATAAGAACTTTAGAGATCAATTCCCACAAAAAGAAAGAAAAAGAAATTCCATTTCATGCAGAGATGCTTGACAAAAAAATCTACGTTCAAAAGTTACTTGCTTGAAACATTTGCATTCTATAAAACCAAGTATGAAGCAGGACAAATCATTGCCACCAAAAATCACGAACCAAGATGATTCAGAAAATACTAAAATACTTGTGGAAGCCTAATAACACAACTTAAGACAATAGTGCTTCCAAATAATTTAAATATGAGAATAAGAAACAATCATTATAGACTCCTGCAACATACTTATTGGAATTTCTGTGCATTATATACGCTCCTGGAAATAAAGAAACAACTGTTTTATGAAATGAATCCCAGGATTTCATTTTGAACTAGAACAACTCGCAAGGTTATCCCAATATGGACCAATCACTTAAAAGGAATATCATTAAGCACCAAATAAATTGATTTCATCTTATATAAACCTGGCCAAAATCTGATGGCATTTGTAATTAAAAGATGCACTAAGTTCAAGATATATAAGCACTAATTAATATCAAAAGGCATAAGTACATGCTAAATATGTAACAATAGAGTTCAAATTATTTACATAAAACAGAGATTAAATAACCTCAATTGTGCAAACAAAAATCCAGCTCAACTTACTCGTGGAAAGCTGGCTATCAAAGTGATAGGCACCCATCCTTGATCATCCATGTTGGACCTCAAAAAATTATCTTTCACCAAATTTTCATCACTAGAAAAAAAGCCCCTGCTTTAGCAACGAATAATAAAGAAACAACAAAGCATAGTTCTTCCAAATAAGTTCTCAACTGACATTTACCTGAAGTAGTAATCTATTTGTTTCACAATCAAACTGGGCAAATGATCATTAGTAGTAAAAAGCATTGGTGGCGGCGGAGGCACTATCGGCATAGGCCTGAAAGACTCTGGGGCAATGTTGGAACATAGATAAAGGGAGGCGACATATCTATAAGGTGCAACTATATTAGCAACAAAACAAGTAAATATCGTCAAATTATCGAAGGACAGCATGCACAGTAGACTTACCAAACCCCATTTGGCCAGGAAAAACTCTTACGAGCGGGGCCAGGGGCCAATGGGATGGCATATACCCCACGGGAAGAACATATTGATGGGAAAGATGAACATCTCTGCGATCTTGATCCCGCCTGACTCCATGATTATTATGATATGGCCCATCTCCACGAGGGCGAGGCCCATAGTTACCCCTTCTTGAACTATTCCTTGGAGAAGAATGATCATTGCCGGTGTGTGGCTAGGAACCCCCAACTCCTCCTCCTGGTCTCGTTCCCCTCGCAGGAGTGTCTAGCATAGGTGGTACCATATTAGGATAAGGCGACATGTCAAACACAGGAAACGGAGGTGGCGGAGGGGGAGGCTGTCGACTAAATGCACTAGAAGAAGGAACTAAGGAGAAGAAATGCTCTAGCCAGAACATCAATTGCTTAGGATATGTACCAAAAAAAAATTATTATGACCACCTCGCACTGTGCGAGATATGCACTGTGCGACACAATTTATTTATTTTATTTTTTGGTTTTTTTTTTATAACACTCAAATAACAATGCTATAAAAAAACTCACACCAAAAAAATCGTTTGTCTAGTTTTTTTTTTTTTTTTTTTGAAGTAATATATAGCAAAATAAAAATTAAATAACACCACTATTAAAAAAACTCAAACCACACGGTATAAAAACGACACTATTGTCGACAGATGTCAATCGCCCAGTGTGTTGTTGAACCTAAAACAATACCCAAACGAAAATTAAAATCTTCAACAGCTTGCAAACGGAATTAAAAGACTTACCGAAATATGGGAGAATTAAAAGGCTTACCGAAATATGGGAGAGAATCGTAGTAGAAGACGAAAGAGGGAAGAAGAAGTGATGGGTGGTTATGTGGTGGAAATGGAGAAGGATAAAAGAGGCAGGGCGGTAGAGTGAAAAAATGGAGAAAAAGTACAGATGGAGTGGTGTATATATGAAAACTGCGTGAATTGAGGGAGACTAAATGCCAAAGACAAAAACGACACCCTAATATTAAAATGCCTTATTTGGTAGTTTCTACAGTGAATAAGGAGTTGACTCTTTTATATGTGTAGGATTAGACGAGATAGGTGGTTACCTTAAGCCTCCGATTTTTCAGTGAAGGCTCTAACTTTAAATATATTATATATTTTATTAAATTTTTGTCAATAATTAATAGAGTTCAGCTACAAGTACAGCACGGTGTACAGCACCGTGCACAGCTGCTGTACAAACAGCATTCATCTAATTAAAAATAGTAAAAAATCTAAGATTATGTACGACTTTTAGTTAGTAATATTAAAAACATAAATATTTTAATTTATCTAATTCATCAAAAAAAAATATTAAAAATATAAAATTAAACGCTAAAAAAAATATATTGCAAACAAAATAAATTAAAAAATAACTTGTAAACTAGTAATCCTATCCTACATAAATAAAAGATGGAGTTTGAAATTACTATTTATAAATCGTGCCGTTTTCGAGCCAGCTGGTTAGTCGAGCCGAGCCAAGCTGTAGCGGTGACAATGTGCCGAGTCGGCTCGGCTCGTTATAAAATGAGCCGAGTTTCTGCTTAGTCCATTCTCATGGGCGAGCTCGACTCGACTCGCGAGCTCGTGAGTTCACTAGCCGATCCGAGTCGAGCCCACGAACTTTTTTTTTGGCAACTTTTTAGGCTTTCAGCCTTTTTGTTAAAAAAAAAATTAATTTTTGACGAGCCCACGAGCTCAAACCACGAGCCTCACGAGTTTGGCTCGTTGGGCACAACCTGTGCTCAGGCTCGTCTTTTTTACGAGCTCGAGTCGCTCGGCTCTTTTGCTACCACTACCGTGCCATGTTCTTTTTTTTTTCTTTGTTTACTGCCATTTCTTGACTTATTTGCACCTATCATTATTAAATCATATTATATTATTGTTTACTGACATTCCCCTTCTTTTCTTTGCGTGTGATAACTGAGAAGGGAGATGAGTGTCAGAAATTATTCAATTTTCTTCACTGTCATTTCTTTTCTTTGTGTGTGTGAGAAGAGAAATGGGTGTTAGAAATTCATATTATTCAATTTTCTTCATAGCCATACGTTTGTCTTCGTTTTCTATTTGGCAAGCAACGTAGTGTCTTCCATTTACCAATAACTCTTACATTTTTCATTCTTGTTATGGAGTTTCGTCTTTCATTTGGCATTTCATTCTCATTCTTCTCGCTGTATTACTTAAATATTTTGGCACTTCTCCTCCGACGCACATTTCATTCATGCACAAAGATGAATGGATAAACATGGTTTTATTTCGTGGATAATTTGATTTGGATTGTGTGCATTTAGGGATGGAACTACGGTAAGAATTTAGGGTGGACTAAATGTTAGAAAAATGTCAATCATAATTTGGAATACTAGATTACCCCTTTTGATGACAATAACTTTTTGATTTTAATTTTATTTGTTTAGTTTCTGCATCTAACAGTTATATAGAATGTTAGAGACTAATATTTTTTTAAATTATATAATATCACCACGACAAAGGAGGCTAAACGCATCTTGGTTGTGGAAGAAAAAAATAGTATTGGATTATTTAGAGAGTCTGGTGGTATGACTTCTATTGTTGTTAAAATTGTTGTAGTATTTTAGAGAGTGTATTTACTACTCATTTGTCCAAAATATTAGATGAACTTCCAAATGCTTCAAAGCTGGAAGATGATGACAACTTCCACCAAATAACGTCTGACTTTGGTCATTATTAAGAAGGAAGCCGAAAAAGTCAACTACTTTTGTTAGTTACCTCGATCTTTATTCTTTTTGGCAGTTAAAATTTCTCTAACATCACTTTTATCTTATTTATACATACAGTCAGTTCATTAAATCAGCAATTGTTGAATTAATGTTGAAGAAAAAATAAGAAGCTTATGCATACCTTAAACCTATAACAAAATGAGTATTTATTTCTATTGTGATGATGTAGATGGTGGAAACAATGCTAAGCATTTTTATTTATTACAAAAAATATTCACCTAGATGCCATTATTGTTGACTTAGATTTACTATATGTTTTTCTATATATTTGATACATTTACTTATTTTGATATGAATAATTGGAAAACTCTACTTCCTAAATATACAGAACGTCTTTATGCATAGAAATGCTGCGCAAATGGCTGCCTATGGAAGCAATGCAAGAGGCTTCTACTGCAGAAACTTTATTTCAATGTCTAAGGTATTATCTTCAAAGTGAAATCTTGAAAAGTTGTCAATTTTCTTTAATCGAAATATTATTAGGGCATACCTACCAGTTAACAATTGGTATTGAGATCTTGACAGATTTTCGTAGGATAAAGAACTTAGATGAAAAATGCATATTTCAATTCTCATATAACCTCCACTCTTTGTTATTTGCTATCATATAAGAAACAATATTCATTTTGAGATTTAAATTTCTTAAAACATTTCTCCTTCTATTCTTCCATATCACTTTATCCAATCAAGCGTTTTCTTTACTCCAGTTTAGTTGGAGGCGACATGTCTTGAACTTCAACTGCAACTTGAAATGTACCATCTATTTTCCTAACATTATAGTTAAGTTTATTCATTAGTAATTAATGACTCTTGTTGATTCTTCTGGATATGTGCCAACAAATGCTTAACACAAATAATTTTTTTTATGTCTACGCTATTATATAACCAACTACACTATGAAACGTGCATCTCATTAGTATTATAAGAAAAAACACTTTGCTTTATTGTTAGTGTCATATAAAAACATAAAATATGGGAAGAATAAAATCTTTTGAGTGACATTGGCTTCATCAGTGACTAAAGAATCATCGTTAATTTCTAACTATATTCTAATATCAGCGTTGTCAATAATCGTGGGAGAAGACATGTCGATGATCACCAATGATTTGAGGCTAGTCAAAGAGCTCAAATGAGACAAATTAATGATCAAATTGCTACACAAATTTGGAATTATTACTCAACCACTTATACATGATTTTGTATATCTATTTTATTATTTTAATTCTCAATTGCGTTTATTTTTTAGATTGGTATTTAAGCCTCTAATCTTAGTTCACTTGCTATTGAATTGTTATTAGTAATCTTTCATTTCACAGTCATATTCTACAATTCTCAATTTACATCATTAATTTTATATATTTTTAGTCAAATTTGCTTGTATTTTATTTTTGTAGTGGAAAAAAGTATTGTAAAATCACCAACTTTAATATGTATGTATATATGTATATGTGTGTGTGTATATATATATATATATATATATAATATACTTTATAAACTACGAGTATATTTTTTTATTAAATAATCAAATTAATTGAATAAAATATCATACAATAATTTTAAATTTTTTTAATCAAACATATTTTTCAAAATTTTAATTTAAAAATAAATTCAAAATTGAAAACCTAAGTCAAACCCAAACAATATGAGCCTTAAGGTTTAGGACCAACTACACATGCAAACTTCGCTAATGTTAAATGATATATGCTATATATACAAATTCATTCTGTCATAATGTTGTCAGATTCATACTTGACGGGATTTCATTGGCTACTGTGTCAAAAATATTTTCAACCATCTAATCACAAATTGCCAAATATGAATCTGACATCAATCTGACAAAATGAATCTATACAAGCAGCATAAATCATGTTAAATACATGACGTCTATAAGCGATTCTCATTTATCCCTTTTAATCAAAATTCCTCAATTTTTATAGCTTTGCCATTTTCAAATGAGATAATTGAAGCAAAAGTCTCAAACATTTACAACACTAATAGAATTTTTTTCAAACCTTTGATTTGTTGTAGCTGTCACCCTTAACATTTTCAAATGTTGGAGGTGAAGCTCTTTTGGACAGTTTCCATATACAATTTCTTCAGTTGATAAGGAAAAATTAAAATATTAAATAATTAAATTAAAAAAATATACACACACAATCATCTTCTTCTTCTCACCCTCCCCCACCCCACCCCACCTCAAACCCAAAATCCAACCAACCACCACCGGGGTACTTTTAAGTTTAGCTCAATCAAACCTTCTAAGATAGCCAAATGATAAAAAAACTATATTACCCTTAATGAAATGAATTGAATATTGCAGGATATATCCTATCTTTTATAATCGGTTTACAACCTAGTTTTTATCTTCTACCTTGAATTTCAAAATATAAATCCATTTTTTGATCTAATAAATTAGAATAATCTATAACATATTGTTCATATTTTTCTTTAAGTCTATTATATTCTTCTGATAATGTATTAATATTTTCTAATTGAGAAGTAATATTATTTATTTTATCTAACAGTTTTTCTAATAGATTATCTAATCTTTCAATAGTATATCCAGGCATCAAACAACAAATATAATAAATAATCTTAGCGATTTTAAACTTCTAGTAACAGTAATTAACACATCATAAACAGCAGAAAAGCAATTATTAATGCAAGAATATAGCATAAATAAGAAAGATCTTACAGTATTAGAGCAGGAGGTAAAAGCAGATTAATATCAACGAGATTTCTCTCGAGCTTGCACCCATATATTTGTATACTCAGATATAAGTGATCGGTGTTATTTGAATTTAAGAAAGTGGGTTATGGTCCAACACGACTTTAGCACACTCACTGGTTTTCTCTCCGACTCTTTTGCATATCTCACAATGGATCTCACAGAATCACAGTTTTCCTTTCAACTCATTGTTAAAACATTACCATGAATAGTAACATGGTTCTAATGGCTTTCTCTAACAACGCCAAAAAGGACAACACATCAACGAGAAAATGCACAAACCATCAAGGCTTTCACCGTTGGAGTATAAGTAAGATAAGAGTTTTCGAGAAAATAATAAGGATGAAAAAGAAATGTTTTGAAACAATTTTGATTTCATAAACACATCACACTAATATCTCTAACATAAGAGTACACATACATATTTCGACTACACTCTTGGTACTTTCTCTAAGGAAATTTGAACTCCATAGAGATTACCTTATTACACTCTTCACTGAAGAAAGACTGAAAATATTACAAGATATGAAAAACTAGGTAGAGAGATATCTTTTGCTTAAGACTTGGATGCCTTCTTCTGAGAATTCGTCTTCAATTTATAGACTTCAAAAAGCTTCTACAGTTATCCTTCATTATTGTTGCTTTAATTGTGTAGGGTCTTGAGAATAAAGTTCTTTTGTCTGGATCCTTTGAGAATCTTACTGTGGCATAAAGTTCTTTTGTCATAATATGAAAATTATTGGGGGTAAACCCACAATTTTTCTTTACCAGAATCTTTCTGATAAAGTATGATAAAGGGGTCCCATCTACTTTTCCATATGTGACTTAAACCACTCATCCGAAAATTCATTTGGATATAGAGAAATTGGTGAGATGTCACCTTCAGTGCAACAGCATTCGCACTTATGTTTTGGATAACGCCAAAATTGTTTACACATCTCTTCTCTTGTCTCCTGTGTCCCACTAACTAGTCCTTCAAATATATGATCACTCAATATGTCAAGATAGTGTCAATCTTCTTGTTTAGTGGGTACCACAGCTTTACTGTAGATCATGTGATCTTGTGACTCGTACACCCTTATGTTTTGTGTTTCTTCAATAATTTTTTGGATATGCTCAAACTGCTCCTTGTATCCCTTGGCTCTACGAAAAGTTATCATCTTGATTATATCTTCTAGTGTGGATTCAATAACTTCACTCTTTTCAGGCTGAAGATATTTGGTAGTAGTAGCCATTCTGATGACATGGCTTGTTGGAAGCATCCTATTTTCTTCATCATCCCATTTAGGACTTGCAGTGAAAAATCTGATATAAATGTTCTTATGTTTAAGAACTTGACAATATCTTTCAATAGCACGGACTACACCTTTTGGTAGCATAGAAATTTCTTTTAAGGATTCTGATGGGTAAATATAGAGTATATTTCCTATTTCATACAGAGCACGAACCCAATAAGCTGGAGCTCCTGGATAAATATTAACTTTGTTATATGTTCCATACGTTAGAGTTTTCATCCATCCTCCAATACTAGTATACCAGCAGCAGGCAAGATTGAACAATACGTATGTCAGAATAAAATCATTTTTATTTTTGATATCCATAACACCAGGAGTGTTACAGGCCTTGATAATATTTGAGCGATTAAGCTCTGGTATAGAGATACTTTCCTTCGTAAGTTTTTTCTCCTGCGAGGGAGACGAAGTAGTATTGTAACGCCCCAATTTCACTAATAACTCGAGGCGCTACTTAAATCAAAATAGCCTGTAAATAAATATTTTCAAAAGTCGCCACAATACGAAGGCAAACATATACTTTAAAAATCCATAGAAATTTAACACAAAACGCGGAAACATCATTTCTAAAATAATTTTTCACATTCAAGAGTTAATACCAAATGTAATAAGCAAAAATCAACATTAGCAAAAATACCAAAATTCAATACTTAAGTGTCAAAATGAAAATCAACTATTTAAACTTCTTGTTTCAAAACTTGAAATTTAAAAGTTTTATTATTAAATAAAAATTGCCCCGCTCGTTGCCTTGCCCTGCTAAGCTCCTTAACCTGAAAGGTTGGAAAAATAGTGGGGTGAGCATAACGAATTATACTCAGTGGAGATACAGTAATCAGTCCAAATTAAATCCAAATATGCAATCAAGTGGTGAACATAATATCAATACAACATACTATAGAATTATGTACTGTGGGCATTCCCAAGGACCCAATTTCGATCCCGGACCTATTTACGGTCCCTGACAACATGGCATAAGCTTAGCAAATTTTAGCACTGTGGGCATTCCCAAGGACCCGATTTCGATCCCGGACCTATTTACGGTCCCTGGCAACATTTTCATATGTATAAACATTACATCACAATCAAAATCACACATCGAGAATTAACATGGACAAATAACCACAATTGCTTAAATGTAAACCCCACCTCGAAGTCTTGAAAGTTTTTTCTGGGAAATTAAACAATTGAAGTGTTACCGTGCTTCACACTTTGCCCGCGAACTCGTCTAGTAAGAACAAAATTAATTTAATTTAAGAAACTAAGTTTAATTAAAACTTTAAAACCTTTAGGGACTAAATTGAAAAGATATTGAAACTTAAATTTAAATGTTTGAAAGCTGAAAATAAACTTTTTTTTTGGAAATTGTGGGCTAACTTTAAAAGTTATTAAAACGTAGGGCTGAATTAAACAATTTGAAAAACTTTGAAATTGAAATAATAAACATTTAAAACTTTGGGGCCAATTTGAATAACTTTTAAAACTTAGGGCTGAAGGAGTAATTTTCAAAAGTCAAAATTTTACAAAAATAACATATCTCTCTCTCTCTCTCACAACTCGCGATTAAGGCAGGGGAGAAGAGAGGCGAAGCCGGAGTTGGAAGTGGTGCTAGAGGGTGGTGGTTTCCGGCCAAAATTCGAGAGTGTCGTCGTCGCGAGGAAGCGGCGACGGTTGGAGGTCGATTGGGAGTCTTTTTGGGCGTCGACCAGAGCTAAATACCGAAGCTACAGTTCGGATTCCTTGAAGCTACTAGGTACCGATTGGGTGTTGTGATTTTCTTGGTTTTGGTGGTTGTTTGGGGTTGTTTTTGGATGAGATGGGGGGTCGGATTCCTTGGTTGTAGTTCGGCCAAAACGGTCGATTAATTAAGGTAAGTGATTGGGTGTTGGGCATGGTGGTGATGATTTCTTGGTTTTGGTGGTTTGGTTTGGGGTGTTGGGAGTTTTTGGAGAGAAGGCCGTGGATGAGATGGGAATGTAGGGTCGATTTTGGGGAAGAACGGGCTGCCGTTTGGGTAGTGGCGGTGCGGCATCGAGGTGGTGGTGGTTTGTAGTTTGCAGTTTGGGTTTGGTATTTTGTGAATTGTAATAGGAGTTCGAACGTAGGTAGTTGGATCGTGGATGGTGGCTCGACTGTGGGAATTTAATCTGGGTTTCTGTGTGTGCCAAGGTGAATCGAGGTTGGGTCCAATAAACCTTGGTTTCGACATGGGCATGGTGGTGATGATTGTGTCAAGGTTTTCAGTTTCACCAACTTCATCCTAATGGATTGGTGATCTGCATTTTCTGCCATAAAGAGCTTCATACGGTGCCATGCCGATGCTTAATTGAGCAGAAATTGAAGAAAATTTGGTGATGATTTCTTACCTGTTTTTTCCTGGTGTTGGGAGGCCGTGGAGTTGTTGGAGAGAAGGCCGTGGGTTTTGAGAGTATAAGAAAAAGGCTTCGGTGGTGATGAATAGTGAATGTAGGGCACGCAAATCGAGGCAGTAAATTGGGGCTAGAGTTTGTGGTGGAAAATATAATCTTCTTCGGCTAATAGGACTTAAATAAAATTGAATTAAAGGATAAAATTTGGACTTAATGGAATTGGATTTTAATTGGAATATCGACCTTAAAATTGGATTTAAATCGATAAGAATTTGATACTTTTAAAATTGGTTCGAGATTGAACTCGATAAGTAAATATTGAAATTTTAAGATTAAAAATCGTTTTGAAATTAAACACAATTACAAACCGGTCTTAAATTAATCGTTTTCGCTAGACAATTCGACGAACATAAAATAAATTCTAAACTTTAACGGGATTGTCGTAGCGACACAATTTAAATTATGAAATTGTATTTTGAAAATTCGGGTCGCTACAAGTATACTCTTTGACAGATAGTTTATGAAGTTTTAATGCTTCTTGTTCAATATTGGCGTTAGAGCCTTTAGATTTATTGGCACTAGGGCCTTCAGATAATACAGCCTTGTTGACCTTTTTCGATATTGGCTTAGCAACAGCCATCTCCATCATTGCTATCTTGGACTCTATTGTAGCAACTTTCACACTCATCTCGAATTTCAATGTTTCGAGTTCCTTCTTGATTTACTCCATTCCTGGTTAAGAAATCTGGAATAAAATTGTCTTTCCCTTTAATATGGACAATATCAAAATTAAATGGTGCAAACCACATTTGCATTCTAATAAGTGGCATTTCAGCTGCACTTGTTCCAAGTTTATTAGTTAACAATGGTTTTACCTGAGTATTATCCGTTCTAATAAGAAACTTTTTAGATAACAAATAAGGTTCGAATTTTGCTACTCCTTTCTTGACAGCTAAACATTCTTTTCGATTAATATCATATCTAGTTTCTGCATCCTTAAAAACACCTGAAGTATAAGCAACAAGCTCTTCTGGACATTTACACAATGGATTACAAAGAAATACTCTATGATTCTCTTTTCTTTTGAGGATTGCTCCCCAGTGTAATAGAGATGCATCAGTTTCTAAAATAAAGAA
Source organism: Osmanthus fragrans (assembly GCA_019395295.1). NCBI lineage: Eukaryota > Viridiplantae > Streptophyta > Magnoliopsida > Lamiales > Oleaceae > Osmanthus > Osmanthus fragrans. The sequence goes on from CM033363.1 coordinate 14,350,673, forward strand.
ATCATCATCATTAGGAATATTTAATTCGGGTAGATTTTCACATACTTTCTTTATTTTGTTTATCATTTCGATATCTTCTTCTGTCCATTCCCAATCAACACATTTTCTAAGTTTTTTGGTAAAGTGGACTTTGTATTTAGAGCAATTTTTGATAAATTTTTCAGAGTAATTTGATAATCCAATAAAGTTTTGCAACTCTTTTTTATCTTTAATTATTTCTGGAAATTCGATAATCTTCTTACCAATATGAGGTTGTTGAAGTATTGTTTCTTCTGTAAAAATATATCCTAAGAATTCGATTTCAGTTTTAGCTATTTCTGCTTTTCTTTCAGATAGGGTTAAATCATATTTTTTGGCAATATAATTGAACTTCTTAAGATGTTCAATATGTTCTTTTAGATTTTATTATGGATAAGGATATCATCTACATAAGTAATGCAGAAAGTTTGTATTGGTCTGATAATCTTATCCATTCTTTGTTGAAATATTGTTGGATCATTCATTAATCCAAATGGCATAACATTCCACTCGAATTGTCCTAATGGATTAGGGGTTGTAAAACTAGTTAAAGGTTTAGATGCTTAATCTAATTTTATTTGCCAGTATCCTGATTTACAATCAAATTTAGAGTATATTTTACTTCATTGTATTTGTTTTATTAACAAATCTTTTATTGGTAATTTATAGCTATTAGGTATAGTTTTAAAATTTAGGTCTCTATAGGCAATTACCATTCTAACTTTTCCTCTTTTAATTTCATTATGGTTTCTAACCATAAATGCAGGACTATTATATGGACTACTTGATTCTCTTATCACTCCTAATTATAAGAGTTCTTTAATTTGTATTTTAAATTCTTTTTTATCTTTTTCGCTATACGAAAATTATTTTCCAGATATCTTAGTATCTGGATTTTTAGTTCAATGGTTGCAATAGGTTTATTTTTGTCCCAATTGGTTAAGGGATGTTCATCATAACATTCTTTTAATTCTAGTTTAATTTTTTTCTAGCTCTTCTTCTAAATTGTCAATTCTTAATACATGAATTTTTTGTTTATGATTGATTTCGGTATAACATTCACCACGATTACCTGCAGTACTCTGATGTCTAGGCTTATGGTGTATTGGTTGATGTGCAATTTCAATGACTTTATAAATTTTTGGTGTTTTAATTTTGTGATTACAATGTGTAGTGAATTCAAAACTATCTTTATATTGCGTAAATGGGCTATATATATAGAGAAAATTTTCTCCTAAAAGGATATCACATCCAATTTTATCGGTTGCATATATTCTCGGAATAACATTCTCTATTTCCTATAACTATAGGAACATTTTCTACAAAATCTCTATAGATTTCAACAATATCACTGACAGTTTGGCCATAAGTCGTTTTCTTATAGTCTCGTTTATAATAATGTTTAGAAAATACATTTCTTTTACATAGGTAAATTCCAGATCCAGTATCAAGTATAGTATGAAATTTTATCATACAATAGTCTGGCAAATTGAGAGTTATCTCAATATATGGACTAAGTATGCTAGTTTTGATTGATCTAATTTCTTGTATCATATAAATTGGTTCTTTGGTTTTATTAACTTTAGGAAGTATTTTCTGTTTATTTTCTATAGTTATTTGTAGGGTGTTTTTCTGGATAACATATGGTGATACATTTTCAAGAAAATTCATTCCAATTAATATTGGGCTAGTATCTTTTCCTTTCCTATAATCTTTATGGATTTTAAGGTTTAATTTAAATTGTTCTCCTTCTATATCAGTAAAACTTAGTTCAAGATTAACAAATGTTTTGATTTCATATTTAATTCCATGATAATCTGTAAGAGTTATTCCTTGTGGTAGGTTTTCTTCAGATAAATGATCAACTAAGTCTGCTCTTATATGACTGGTACTAGCTCCAGTATTGACAAGGGCTATGATTTCTACGTAGTTATTTTGATTATTGATATATTCTGTTAAGATAAAAAAGTTATCTTTCTCACACTTTCTTAGGTCAATATCAATACTATTTCTAGGTAATGTTGAGTAGTTTTTACTTGTAAATGGTCTGCTAGAACTTACGAGTTCTCTAGTACTGATACATCTTTCTATTTTTCTACTAGGCATTCTAACTACAAGTTGTCCAGAGTTACTCAAAGTGGTTAATCCTTGATTTCCTACATTACCGTCTATTTTTTAGCTCGTTGATGAAAATCAAGTAATATGCCTTATGGTAAGGAAATATTATTATCACTTAACATTTTTGGGGGAGTAAATTGTGCTAGGTTTCTAAAGTCTTCATGGATTTCTATAAATTCCCCTGAAATTTTATTGATTTCCTTTTGGTGTGTAGTAGTAAAAGCATATAAAGCTTTATAATGTAAAGTTACAGCTTTACTCCTTGGTGGCATCATTAATCTATCGATTTTGTGATATAAATTTAGTCCTAGACTTAAGTTTTCATCTGATAAAGACATGGCAAATCCAGGTCTTATAGTAAATATAATTTTCTTATAAACAAGATTTCCAGAGACCATTCCTAATAGAGCATCCATAGGATCATGAAGTATTCTATTATCCATCAAGTATATCTGTATAGGAATGTCCATTCCTTCTCTAAAATATCCTTTGATCATAATTTGGATCCCTCCAATAACAATATTCTTTAATCTATCTCTAGTAGATTTTTTAATATTTGCTAATTCTCTATTAACCCATTCTCTTGTTATAAGCGGTATAGTAGTATTACCTTTAACATTTTCGATATTAATAGGTACTTCGTCATACTTGACAATGTATATTGTTTTGTTAAACCAAAATAATATAGGTCTTATAAAAACATCTTTATCTCTTAAAAATATTTGTTTTTCTTTTATAGCTCCATATCTTTTTTCATCAAACACAATAGTTTGCGAAATTTCTTCTTCATTATCTAAGTTGGTCTCAATAGTATCAATAATTTCTCGATTCATACAAATCTGATCATATTCAGGTTCTTCAATTTCTTCTATATCTAGTTCATAGATTGAGTCAGTTTCAGATAATTCGTCTAAATATTCAATTATCTCATATTCCGAGTCAGATTCTATTTCTTCCTTAATCTAATGGACTTAACATTTTCTCTTTTATTTTTATTAGGACAATTGGGAGATATATGTCCTATTTTGTTACATGTAAAACATTTACATTTTTTATAAAATTCCTCCTTAGATTTTTTCTGAGGTTTCTTATGTTGGTTAAATTCATTTTTCCAAGATTTTTTCTTCTTAAAATATTCTTGCTGCTCTTAAATCCTCTATTTTTCTTCCAAGGTTTAAGAAATTTCTTAAATTTCTTTTTATAATATGATTTTTTGAGTGGTTTGTGACAACCAAATTGTGGTACCGCTACTATTTCTCCATAACAGCATAAACTAACTTTCTTACCATGTTTTCTAAATAGGTGTTGGTACATAGATTTTTTGCACCATTCAGATATTTTTCTCTTAGCGAATAAAGTTCTCATTCCTAGAGTATCAACCTTTTGATTAGGATCTTCCCATTCTATTTTCTTCCAATAAATTTGGTACTCCTCAAATAATTTCTGACCCCATGACCAGGGTAGTTTAAGGAAATATTTATTTAATAATTTTTTATCCTCTTCAAATATATTCCATTCTTTTATGGATTTGGATGCTTTGATATATATTTTTTTGAATTTCTTAGTATATTCATTTAATTCACACATATCACAGATTTTTAATAATTCCATTTCTCTTTCCGCTTGTAAGATTTCTTGAGTAATCATATCAATTTTAATTTTAGGTATAATTTCTCCTAAGAGTAGATGTCTAAAGAAATTTTCTATTCGTTTTAAAATCTCTTTAAAATTTTCAGCATCTAAATTTTCATTACTATCTATGGTTGTAGATTTTTCTCTATATTTGATTTGATTTTTGGTTTTTTCAGAAGTTTTTCTCCAGATGTCTGAAGTAATTCTTCTAAAGGTGTGGATTATAAAGTTATAAGTTTGAGTGATATTCAATCTAGGAAAAGCAACAGCTAAATCAGTAGTTTTAGCCCAAGAATCAATAACTTCGCTTTTATTATTGCTATCATCAATATCTAACCATATTCCTGTTGTAGGAATGGGTTCAGTAAATAATCTAACATGATTATTATCCCTAAGATGTATAGACTTGGTTACAATAGTTTTTGGACATTTTCTAAAATTATAACCTGCTCGCTCATTAGTTATTCCATGTTCTTTTATCCATTCCAAATTTCAGTCATCAGATTCATCTTGAATCCAATCAATAGTAACATTAGTTCCACTAGTTTCTCCGACTAACGGTTCAACTTGTTCATTTAAAGGTGAAGTATTAATTTCAGTAGTCTCCTCTTTAGGTGGAGGATCATTCATATATATATTCTCAGTTTGGATAGTCAATTGTTCTAAACTTTGTTTATAAGCTTCTAATTCCTCTCCAGTAGCTTCAAAGAATTTATTTTCTAATTCTTCTATAACGTATGCTGGTAAAGGTGGTTTAATTGAAGTATAAGAATTATTTTTAAGTTTTAATTCTTTAAATTTTGATTCAATTTGTTTATATATGATTTTTGGTCCAATCTTAATATTATCATTTACAATTTCTAAATTTGATTCAATATTTTTCACATGAGTCATGATGTCTTGATTCATCATATCTGTTTTTTCAAAAGGTAAAGCATAATTATCATATTGTTCTAAAAATTGATTTATAATAATATCTTCCTCTTTATATTCAGGAGATTCATCTATTAAAATTTTAATGCTTTATTTTTTACTTCAGTTAACTATTGAGAATTATTTATTTGTTTTATCTCTTCACTTAGAGATTTAAATTTGCTACTTAAATTTGTCGCTAACTCTTGTAATTTAATTCTATTAGTATTAGTTAAAATAATGACATTTTGTAATTCTTCTAAAATTAGTTTATTTTTTCTATCCATTCTAGAAAATATTTCTAAAGTTCTAAAATTTTTCTCCAGGTTCGTTACTAGGCTCTGATACCAATTTTGAGAAAAGGCGAAAGCGTTAATATAGATCAAAAATAGTTTGAGGACTAAATTGAAAATATTTTATATTAAGATGACAATATGTGCAATTTTTATATTTAGAGGTATTTTAGGTCAATGGTTATTTTAGAAAATTGAATGGGTTAACCGACTATTTGCCACCAATACCTCACCACCACCACCACCACCACCTGTACCTCCACAACAACATGCTACTGGCCACCATCATCCACCCCTTCACAATCGCCACCTAACAACTTCCACCACCCAATCCTAAAAATGCAAATCATTCAGATCTACATCATCAATCTCCCTCATTCCCACCCCACCGTACATAAAAAAAAAAAAAAAAAAACAGAGAACAAAAAAAAGAAAAAAAAGAAAAGAAAAAGAAACACACACTCTTTAGAAAGATATAAGCCCCCTACAGGCATGGATTTGAATCTCAGAGTAAATTTTTTTTTGTCTCTAGTTGAAGATTTCATCTCAACATTTTAACTATTTTACTAAGCTTTGCTTGTTTGTGTGTGCTTGCGCATTTTTTCTGGGTTCGCAGAGATTATCGACTAACATGAGCAGTCTGGGTATGAGGTAAAATTGTAGCTTTCAGAAAATTGTTTAGTTTTAATCTCCTTGTTTCTGTACAATGTGATGAAAAAAGTGAAAGAAAATATTGGTTTTCGAAACTCTCTGGCTGAATTTGATTAATCTTTTGCTTTGGTGAATACGCATTTGCTGATATCAACATTTTGGAACACTGCGCCAAGTATCTGAACCAAATCCTAGTCACCTTTGGTTTCCCAACTTCTCTCAATCTATTCACTAATGATCCCGTTAGTGTTTTTTTAAGCTCAACTTCGTTGTTGGGTGACGATTGTGATGGGATGGATGATGATGGCTGATAGCAGGTAGTTGTAGAGGTGGAGGTGGAGGTGGAGGTGGAGGTGGTGATGGTGATGGTCCCGTGAATTTTGGGTTTGAGGTGGGGATGGGTGAGAGTGAGAGGAAGAAGATGATCGTATTTGTTCTTTTTATTTTTTATTTCTTAATTTTGAATTTAATTATTTAATGTGATAAATTGAAAGTTACTCTTTTGTTCCTTTATAAAATATTAAAAATGTGGTCAAAGTTAAATTTTTTATCAACGGATGAAATTGTGGATAGAAATTATCCGAAAGGAGTTTACTTGCAATGTTTGGAAGAGGTTAGGGTGACTGTTGCAATAAATAGAAGGTTTACGGAAAGTCTGATTGTGTTTCTTCAAACTAACCAAGCAAAAAGAACGGGGCCTTAGGCTGCAATTATCCCATTCTTCCAAATTCCTCTTCCCCTTCAAACGACAGTTCCAACATTCCGCCGGCTTCGCGATTACTACTACACAGTCAGTTCACAGTAATCTATATATAGCTAGAGAGGGTTTGTAACGGTGTAGGATAGAGGAAAGATGGTGAGCAAAACAGAGGAAGAACTAGTGAATAGATTGGAGAGCCAAGTGGAAAATGGAGGAGGAGGCGAGTGGGAGTACCTCTGTCTCGTCAGAAAGCTCAAGCTTCGGCGCTCTTTTAACGTGTTGAAGTATGGCTTGTTAATCCTCAACAACCCCAAAAAGCGATCTGCTCTTGGCCCTGAAGGTATGGCTTTTTGTATTTTTGTGAATCTAGGTCTGAAAAAAGATCTAATTTTGGATTATGGGATCGGGGTGTTTTAGATCGTTCCTCTTATTTTCTGTGATTGCGGCCACCGAAGCAAAATAATACTGGTGGTGGTTGGATATTTTCAGTTAATTATTATATCCAATTAATATAAAGTAGTTGCAGTAAACATTATATGAGATTTCTGCTGGTTCTTTTCAATTGAGGTTATCTGGTGAAATTTTGAGTATGACAAGCTTTCTTCAGCTTGTCTGAGATATTTTGATTGTTATGATTCTGAATGAAATTATGCAGAATTTCTTCTCTCGTGTACATCTGGAAAGCCCTCATTTTCCTGTCATTTAGTGGCAACATTTTCACATTAGTTTAGATCATAAGCAACATGTAAACATTAGATCAAGAAATTCTTTTATTTTACTTAAGTTTCTCGTCCGTCCCCGCCCAATTCCCAATCAAGTAGCTAGTTTACTCGAATAGAAAAGCAAAAAGAGGCACCTTACTAAGAGGTGAAAGACTTGTAGCTTATTTTGAGTTTGCATGACGAGCAAAATAGAAAAAATAGGCACCTGAGGACATGAATAATGTCATAAAGATTCTGGTGATTAGTTCTCAACATGATTAAATATTACCATGTATATTTCACGGTGACTCGCCATGCAATGTGAAAAAAATTAACGTTGCCAAAGTTTGACTGACATCATGGATAGATTTCACAATGTGTACGAGGGACCACCTCTCAGAAACCCAGCTGATATTCTCTTTCAACTACGATTGATATACTTGTTCTCAATAAGAAGCAAAAAGCTCTAAACATCAAGGTTAAAATGCATGGATCTATGAGATTTTTATGTGGAGGTTGAGTAATCTACCATACTTAATAAAATAGTCAAGTTGTAAGCCTGTCATATTCCTTTTCACCCATGTTCTCTAGAAAGTTCTATACCACGGTTTGGTTATGGCTCATGTGTCTTCCGCCATAGTTGGACGATTGCTAGAATGTGAGACCTCAATATTGCTTTATCTGTATTCTTTTCTAGTTTTTGATTATCTTTGATTTTTAATTATTTCTGGTTGCTGACTCATCAGTTTACTTAACATAAGCTAAACATGACATCTTTTGACATACATTTCTGTATTTTGCACCTTATTCTTTAATATATGGGATGCCAAATTGGCCTATTCCTTTTTCCCATTTCCTAATGTAGAATGGACTTTGTACGAGCAAGTGGCCATTGCAGCTATGGATTGCCAGCGTCTTGATTTGGCGAAGGTAGACATCTTTGTTAAATACATTAAACAGCTTAAATTTGGATTACTTGCTGTAGTACATCCACATTAATCATAATAATTCCATCATAGAAGGTTCCTACTATTACATCCCCCCCCCCCCCCTCCTCCTCCTCCTCCTCCTCCTCCTCCTCAGAGACTGCAGAAACTGCCCTTTCAACTTAACTATTATTTAATGTTTATGGTTTGAAAGTGTAATTCGCATCCGATCTAGCCTCTTCAGCCTCCTTTTCTGGGGATTAGATATGCCAAGATAGATTGTGTGTAGTGTTAAATTGCATCTAGTGCGCTATATCAGACATGGTGGGATTAAGTGTAAGAAAATGAAGTTTGCTTGTAAGATCGTGGAAAGTTTCTTTATTGACATTCTTAACTACGAGGACTATGAAATTGGTAGCATAATTTCAAACTGTGCCAAAAGTTTTTTGATGTACTAAGATGGTGGAGGTGGGAGGTGACTATAACTTTTGATAGTGATGAATAAATGTCAAAAGGTCATCACATTAGATAACCACTTTTTGCTTGTAACATAACCTCGCTAACATGCAAGTTTGATGGACTCCTTTTACAAATTGAATTGAAACGGGTTCAACTAGAGGATAGTTAGTACACGATGTCTGATGAATGAAATGCTTTTCCAAAGGGAAATAAAATTTTAAGTTGAGAGCTACCAATGAGTATTGCTAGACTTTAGGCTTGGGGGAGTCCTCAAGTTCTATATAAGTTTGATCCTTCTGGGTTAAAGGAAGGGTGTAGCATTGTGTCAATTCTTTTTTGTTATTGTACTGGATGCTCTTAGTGGGACTATATGTCTCATTTGCAATTTAAGGATTATCAACTCAAAAGCTCAAAGGTTCCACGGAAGAATGAGGCTAAAGAGATGTTAAGGAAATGGTGGAACTATGCAATGGAGAATGGGGTTGGTAAATCTGAGTGGCCGGTGGAATTGAGTCTATGGTGCTCGGGTACGGTTATCAAGTACTCGGGTACTGATCTAAATGTTGGATATTTTATTTTCTTAAATGTAGGATATGAAAACATGGCTAAAAAGAATCCAAATTTTGGACACAGGTACATGGGTATGTCTCTTAAACTTCAAATTTTTTTTTTCAAAAATTCACATGTAAAAAGTTAAGCTCTTGTTTGGGCCACATTCTTTTCATCAAAATATATTTTTCAACAGTAATTTAACCCCATTTTAACCACAGATTCTTCTATAAAATAATATTACACACAAATTTAAATATTTTCTTTATTTTTAACCACACATTTTCCATCAATACACTATTCAAAAATGCTTTTTTTTTTTTTACAAGAATGTGGCTCAAACAAGGGCTAAATAATAATTAAGTAGCAAATTGTTAAATTGAATGAGTGATTTTATTGGGGCTTATTTTACAATTAGAAATACTTGAGGGTTAGAGATGAATAAAATAGAAATTTAGGGATTTAGTTTTCAATTACTGGAAGTAAAGTGTTAAATCTTTTATTATATGAAGGTTTGAGGACTTACTTTGCAAATTGGGGTTAGTGGACCGTCAAAACCAATTCAATTCTATCCATTTCTCACTTTACCAAATAGAAAGATGAGAAAGAAAATGGCAGAGACCGAGAAACAGAGAGAGAAAAAAGGAGAGAAGAAAGGGAAAATAAAGAAGAAAGAAAAGAAGCCAATTGTCGATAACGCACTTGCCAAAAGCAAGAGTAGAGATTGTCTATCAGCCAAGAACACAACCAACGAAATTGCCAGCAGCAACTGATTTATTCGACCAAACTTCACAAACAGAAACAAAATTTCTCACGTAACAGAATTGCTGGCAGCCCAAATTTCACACGTATTCCTGCCATTCTCAGTTCTATCTCTTTTTAGGCCCAAAATTCATTCCTAGGTTGCTGTGTCCATCCCATATTTCATACCTTTGCCGTGTCGACATAGGGTAGTTTGGCCGAAAACAAGAGTCCGAGCATCACAGAGTTGAATTAGATCATTTTTGGTATAAAATGGAATAATTGAAATCATAGAAATTTTTGTAATTATTAGGAGAGGTTATCACTCTTGCCTCTAAATATAGATCCTTATTATTTAGATCAAGTGATGGGATATTGGTTAATATTGAAGAAGGAAGCTTGAAGGCGGTATAAAAGGGAGAGAGTGCTAGTCTCAGTTGGGAGGGTGATAACAGTTGGTGAGTTTCTAGTATGTCTTTGGTCAAGAGAAGGGCTACAACATTGTTATTCCCAAGATAATGAAACGAGATCAGTGCTCAGGAGAACATCAACAGGAGCATAGGAGTTAGAATGAAGCAAGAACTTGTATTAAAGATGTTGAAGAGTTTAGTAAGTATGAGAAACTATTCTGTTGTATTTAATTATGTTTGATGTTTTTTCTCGCCTATGTTTAGTATAAGAAAGTTTTTACATGGGGACGCATCCATGGTTCGTAATCTTTCGGCATTTACTCTATATGGGTTTACTCCCGCTTTTAGCACATGTTTAGTAGAATTTTAAGTTATCCAAAAAGAAAAAAAGACAGAAAAGATATTGACATTCCCCTCTCCGTCTATTTTTCAATCGTTTGTACAATCCTAAGTATTGCAACTTATGGATTTGTCACCTGATGAAAGTTAGATATGAAATCATCTCCTGGCAACATAAATCGTCTTGTTCCTCATTGTGACTGTGCTTGTTCGCCGCAGAACGATATTTTGACTTTTCAACACATGGATTGGGTGTTGCCGGCGACGTATGGAAGATGTATTGAAGGCGTGGCGGAGAAAATTTCGTAATAAGAATAGCAAACTTGTTTTGGACCTTATTTCAAGTTGCATCATATGGTGTGTGTGTGGAGGGAGAGAAATAATTGCTGTTTTAAAGATCATACACGGACAACAGAGCAGATAATTATTTTATTTGACATTGTATACTTGGTTTAATGCTACGGCTACTACACGTATAGATGAGCTGCCTAATTTTATGTCGTTTCTTGTATAAATTGATAATACACTTCCTATGTATTATCTGTGATTAATAAAATATTTGATTACCTATAAAAAACACATAAATTGTCTTAATTTTTTTTATAGTGAAGTCTAAATTCGATCTATCTATATGCTAATTTTCTTTTAGAGTAAGATCTATTGAAGTTAGGAATCCATTGATATGCCAATTCTCTGAAATTTTGTTTGTTTCACGAGTCTTATGTATTTTAATAACTTCATATTGAATCTAAAATTTTATCGGCAAAAGTTTTTTTGATTATGATCCTTTTTTCTCTATGATGCACCGACGCATTTCTAGTATCTGCGTGTTGGTGTCCGATGCATGGACTGACACGATCCCATCAAAGGTGCCACGTGGCATATCCTCCCCCCTCTCCTTTTAACAGTCAAACATGTCTTCGATACGTTGCCGACGTGTAGTGGTTGGGTTTTTGACATGCCAGAGTTGAGGAAAGGTACCATAAAAATAACTAAAAAACAAAAACTAACCTTCTATCTCAATATACGTGGAGATTAATAGTGTATTTCTTCATTTCCTCCCTTATGACACAATTTTTACCCATGCGGCACTAGTTTTCATCACGACAACAGACCGATGGCTATGGATGGAGTTTCTCTCTCTCTCTTCTTGGACAGAGGTTTCACAAAGAAAATCTAGATTTTAGCTTTTGTACTTTCTTCTTTTTTAAGGCAGAACACGCCTATTCTAAACGACCTGATTTAAACACGATTTTCAGTGCCCTTTTTAAAAAATATCGGTCAAATGAGTTCAAAAGTCAGTTTTTATTTTTTTGATGTAACAAGTATACACAATTCTATTTACTTTTCACAAAAAAATAATAATTGATTAACGTGTCAGCGATATTTGTCCCATTACTTTTTTGAAAAATTGTATGTCATGGCTAGAAGTAGCTTCTATTAGAATACACGTGCACCAACACATTCCAGCAGGTTCCATGTTCTAGCAGATCAATCAGACGCCAAAATTAGTTAGAAATTAGATGTGTATTCCAGCTCATTCTAGAGAGTTCCATAGTTTGTTAGATAGTTAGTCATTTAATCTATAAATAGAGCTCTTTGTATGCATTGTAACTCATTGGATTCTATTCCAATCTTCAATATGAAATCATCATGTTGAATATATCATGTTCTTTTTTTTACTGCTATCTAGTTCTATGCTAGGGAGATGATTTTAATCTTTTCTTCTCTAGTTCTATGCTAGAGAGAATTTAACATGGTATCAGAGCATAAGATTGCTTTCTCGTTGCAGTAACTCTACCATTGGAGAATCTCATTTCTTGTTCAAAGCATTTTTGTATTATTATGGCAGAAGACGGAAACCTCATTCAATCAATTCATCCTCATCAATGAGTTATTCCGCCATTGATGATGGATCAAGGCCAATATCAGCACCGGTACAAGTTGTGATCGGAGCATCACTTTGTTGTTTCACGGAACTGTATTTTCGGGTCATGAATCTGCAAACCAGAAAAAGACTTCAACATTGTTTGAGTTCTTCTTCATCAGTTCTATTCTCTATAGCCTTATACTAGAGATGTTTTCATGGAATTTATTCCCGATTCATTGTCTATGTTCTTCTCCTTTTATGGATATTAATTCATGGATGTTAATTCATGACAAGATCTGAAGATAACTTTGTCTTCATATCATCTTTTTCTTCTCAGTAAATACCAGTGAGATACAGTGGTTGAGCCATACAATACCACACTTTCAGTGCATCAGCTTGTTCAGAATGCACATGAATGCATGGTGCTCGACAATGAAGCTTTATATGATATTTGTTTCTGGTGATCTGAACCACTTAATTTTTGTAGCCATGAGCGGTGTCGCTGCCTTCGATTCCCTGGGCAACTCAATTCTGATCTACGAAAGCTTGTTGTCAACTTTATCCCACTCCCCCGTTTGCACTTTTTCATGGTTGAGTTTGCTCCACTGACATCTCGTGGTTCCCAGTCCTTACAGTCTCTGAGCTGACTCAGCAAATGTAGCAAAATGATAGAGAAGGAAGCTCATGCTTCAGACTTTAATCTTCAAGATAGACTATTGTGGATCTCCATAGTCCATCTTGAGGGGTAGTGTATTAGAATACACGTGCATCAACACATTTCAGCAGGTTCCATATTCCAGCAAATCAATCAGGCGCCAAAATTAGTTAGAAATTAGATGTGTATTCCAGCTCATTCTAGAGAGTTCCATAGTTTGTTAGATAGTTAGTCATTTAGTCTATAAATAGAGCTCTTTTTATGCATTGTAACTTATTGGATTCTATTCCAATCTTCTATATGAAATCATCATGTTGAATATATCATTTTTTTCTTTTTACTGCTCTCTAGTTCTATGCTAGGGTGATGATTTTAATCTTTTCTTCTTCTCTAGTTCTATGCTAGAGAGAATTTAACAGCTTCTTAGTTGCTTTTGACTACAAACGCTAAGTTACTCCGAACTCATGCCTTGTTAACTGGCAGATGCATGCCACCATGAATTTATGCTTTCACATCTTGTAGTTTGTCTAACATTTTTCCAAATTACCACTGACAAGATTGAATATATGATTTCTGTGAACTTCAAAGTACATTATTGTTAATAGGTTATTGCCATGTTATATTCACATAAGCGTATTCCTCCTTTTTGTTGAATAATTTATAGGCAGGGGTAAAGTGTAATAGTGAGTACCAATCCGGGAGGGGATGTGGCCTTTGATTGGTTTATTCTTACGGATTTCCTACCAGTTAACTATTCAATTGTGTGTGTGTTTTCTAGATATTTGTGGGTTTCTATTGTATCCACATTCCACTGCAAGCATATTGCTCAAACAATATATTTTTGTCCTTCTTGCAATTCTTTTACACAGGTAAAATTCTATTCTAGTTTTTCCCTGTTTTGAACTTGATGTTCTTTTCTTTGCTTTTAGATTGATTCAATGATGCGTAGAGTCTTGCATTATAGGATATATCCTAAGTTTTCTGCTTCATTACTTCTCTTCCATTCTATTTTCTTTTTCTTGTTGAAGCTGAAATCTTTCAATGAGCACTGAGGGGTTGGGTTGCAACTAATTTAATGCTCGTAAAATGTTGGTTCAGAACTTAAACAACAAAAAGTCTTATTATGAACAAGATTTCTAAAATCCTCTTCGAACAAGTGACCAGAAAAATGGTCTATTTCTCTTTCTGATTTTTTCCTGCTATGTGCATCAATTACATGAAATAAGGTAGTCCAACCACATGGTTTAGCATTCAATATTTATCATTTGTTATCTTTAAATGACAGGAATTGGTTTAACATGTTATTAGTTATTTTTATGTTTTGGCTTGTGGATTTGCCCTTTATAATGTCCTGAACAAATGAGTGATGATTATACACCGTGCTTCATTGGCAGTCTTACAGTCATGTTAATCAATCTATAGTGTTAAGCATGGACTTATGCTGTTTATCCATGAAACTTTTTGCAGGATTACATAAAGGTTTTAGCGGAAAAGTTTCCAGAGAGTAAAAGGGTTGGTGAGTTAATCTAACTGGCTACTAAGTGCATTTAGTTACCTATACAAGCTTGCTTAAGTCTTATTGTGGTAGTGACTTATCATATGGATATTGTGAGTAATTATGCACTCGGTTTCTTCTCTTACTTTTCTTGATCACGCTTCTACCAACTTGTATCGATGCTGATGATACATATTGGTTTTGTATGAAGGCAAATATTGATATTGTCAATCATATTATATGCTTATGGTCACATATCTGTCCTCTGTGTGGTTGTTTTCAATTTCACCTCCTAAAGCTTAATATAGACGCTGTTATCATTGGATATTTGGAGAATGTGGGTGATAATGCAATCATGTTGTAGCATCAGTTTTGCTTTCCATATTGCTATGGTAGGAAGATGGTCCATTTTTGTGCTTGTTTGGTGTCTGAGAATTCTTATGTTACATAGACTATTGGGATTGATCATCTTTCTGGAGTGATGGCTTGGTTGATACTTGATACATAATATGAAAGAACATTTGATGGAAACTACTTAATATGTTATTACCTCAAGAATAATGTTGATCTCTTTGATATTGGAAAACAACATCATTTTTCCCAATATTAACAACTTGAAGTCTAGTTAAACAACCAGACAGCTTCCGTGATTGATTTGTTAAAGATGTAACCTTCAGCTTATTGCATCAACTTAGTGGACCTTTGATATGCTATGGTTGGTTTATCATTTTAAGTCTAGCATTACTTGCCATTCCCTGAAATTGCCAGGTGGATATTAATTTTTTGCCTTTTCACGTGGCCATTCTTTTCTAGTTCCTTTTTTTGGGTATATTTGCACAGGTAGAGGTGTTAAGTAGTGGCCTGGCCTGGCTCTGCTCAGTTAGTCGTCCGTACTTGCCCTGCCCTAGAAAATCCATGTGCCCACCCAGCGAAATCAATTTTAGCCTTTTTGAAGGTTTCTCTTTTCTTTTCGTATAAAAACACTATAATAATTTTAAAAAAGTTCTTTTTCCATTGAACCTCGTGGATTGGGCCATGGCTTTGGATGTCTAAAGTGATTTTCACTTTTCTTGTACAGGTCCAAGTTCTGAGATGTCAAACTTCAAAAACATTTTCTGATTTTAGTAACTTGGATTTTGTTGTCAAAATTTTGGCTAAGATTCTTTATGTAATCCTTCAAGATTTCCTGAACAAATTATGCTTGATAGTTTTTGAAAAAAAAAAATTATCATTTGATTCTCTTTGACCTTTTCTATTTTTTATTTTATTTTTCTGTCGATCAACCTTTCCAACTTGGTCCTTAATTTATTGAGAACAATGTTTAGTTTTTCTTTGTTGTTAATTGTCCATTTTCAAAACCTCAGTGGTTTGAAATTTTCCTGAGTTGCAACAGTCCCTTAGCTGATTTCCACTTGTAAGATTTTGTACTTTTTTACTTTTACATTGTCACGTGAAGTATTTAGAAATAGGATGACATCATATGGCCAAGTTGTCCTGGCATGCTTATGCTTGTAAGCTGTTTGCTTGATTTTTTGGTTTCACCGAATTTGAGTTGCACAAGAGGGGTGTGACCATAATTTTTGTTTGTGAATATCTTACATATGCATATGAACTATGAAACTGTAAATATTTACTGAGTGGCAAAATTAAAAATGATTGTAGATTAAAGTCGTAGTGTTAGGCCCCTCTGGAGTGTTTCCAGAACAACTTGCGCCTCCATGATTTGAGATGCTCCTTGGTAAATGGTTTTTGTTTTTCATCTCCTTCAGTAGTTTTAGGACTTAATGGGTCATATGCACAGCTGTGTTCTGGATTTCTAATTTTAAAACTGTTAAATTCTTTCGTGATAATTCTCAAAAATAAACTTTCTGATCGTCTCTGAGAAGTCAAGTGAAAACAGGCTTGATTTCCTATTGTTTCTTGTAATAAAAGTAAAAAACATATTATTGGCTGGCAGATTTGAGTATGTTTCCATGTTTATTTTTCTGATAATTAAGATAAATGATAACAAATTGGCATGAAGGGAATGCAAATAGTGCAAAACCTCTGATATATCTAAACTCCACTGGGTACTTTTAAAAAAACTTAAAATTTCCTATATTGAAGACGTGATAAAAAATTTTGAAAAAATTCTACCTATAATATCTACATCAGTTTTTTGTATGAATACATACAAAACAAATTTTATTTTTCATTTAATGAAAGAACTTGTTTTGAAAGGAATGCTGCTGAATCTTTGAACAGGTCAGATCATTTTGATGATTAATCTAGAAAAAACTGTGTTTGCATTGATGTACTGCCTTCTCCTTATCTTCATTCCCCTTATTCACCTCCCAAAAATTGCAAAAAAAAAAGGGGGACGTCTACAAACATATTCTCTTTCCTGATTTTCTTCGTTCTGTGATTGGAACAAATGGCTTTTTATGAAAAGCACAGTTGACACATGCAAGGCATTGAATATTTCATAACCTCTTAAGGATCTTTCTGCAGTCATGTTACTAATGAATGATTCTGAATTCCTTGGTAGGATGTATTTTACACATCTCATTACACAGTTATTTTATTGTGCTAATATTTCTGTTTTAGCGCCAGCGGCTCAATTTGTTGAACTGGGCTACCAGTTCAATTTCTCGTTGATTTGCAGAATGTCTACGTTTCCATCTTTTTGTTGTTAACATTTTCTAGTTAATTTTAAAAAAGAGGCTAACGAGCTGTTTTGTTAAGCTGATGTTGACGGTTGTTTATTTATTTTGCCTTCTAATTGTTTTTTAATTTCAACAAAATAGCTCTATGTCATTCATAAGTTTTGTTGTGATATAATCACAGGTAGGCTGGAAGCATTGTTGCTCGAAGCCATGGGTTTATGGGAAGAGGCAGAAAAAGCTTACTCGAGCCTTCTGGAGGATAATGAGCTTGATCCGGTAGGTACAAAAACTGGAGGTTAATCATTTTTTGGGTTGGTCATTTTTTTTTTTTTTTTTTTGGGTGCGTAGGGGGTGGTGTTATTTTAATGCAGTAAGTAGTGTGAGGGAAAAATTCGTGGTGACTCGTTGAGTGCTTTAGATAGAAAAATGCAGAATTTTGATGCATTTATCAAAGAAGTAGAATTGATAGACCCTCCATTGAAGAATGCAGATCTCTCAAGTTCAAACTCAAGAGGCAATATTGTTTGTTCTCAGCTGTACATATTTTTGTTCACTATCAAGTGGAGTGATCTTTTTACCGGATGTCTACCAACATGTTTTGCTGCAGAGAGTCTCGAATCCTTGTTCAATAGTAATTGATACTTCACCTTTTATGGGAGGGTCAACTCCTTTTTTTGAAACATGTGGCATAACCGTAAGCTATTTAGTAATGCACTTAAACTGTGACGGTCAAAAGGCAGTCTTCATGGGTGCAAGTTGTATGAATTTATGCAGAAGCTTAAGGTTATTAAGGAAACACTGGATAGGAATAAAGAAGTTTTTAGTAATTTAAGGTAGGAAAAAACATCGATTACGAGAAGGATCTGAGGAATTGGAAAAGGCTGAAAAGAATCTGATTTAAGTCAAGCTCTTAAATAATAAGAATGATGCTATTCGAAATGCTTTGAAGATCTTTTAATGTGAGAGGAAAGCTCTTTGAAGCAGAAGACGAAAATCAAGTGTATCATAGAAGGTGGTGCCAATTCGATGTTGTTCCATAGTGTCTTCAGGGTTAAATTATGTTATTTGTTATCAAGATCGAAAAAGAGGAGGTGGTATGTGAGGAGTTGATAGAAAAGAAGTTAGACCCAAAATTATACTTGTTTCACATTGGTGTTGCTTGGATAGGTGTATTACAAAAGAAGGGGGTAGAGTTACGTCTAGGAAAACATGGAAACGTGTATCACAATTTACTCAACAATTTCTCTCTTATACAAGATTGGAGGTTGGTAATTGGGAGAAGGTTAAACTTTGAGAGATGTGGAGAGGAGGAGGAGGAAGAGGGGTGTGTATGTGTGTGTGTCTTTTGCTACTCATTTTCCTTGGCTATTTTGTTTTACTTCCATTTCTAGAGTTTTTATTTCCTCTTCTTTTTTTAAATTCTTTGGAGAGATTCCGTATTTCTCGTCAGTGTCTTGTGACAAAACAGAAGAACTAATTCTTTTGCTTAATGTATTTGAGGGTTTCCCAAATTGGGTAGATTCGAAGGATAAGAGGATTTGGTTCTAGATTATTCTGGTCTTTTTTTCGAACCAATCATTTATCTCTTCCAGTCATCCTTCGTGATTTTTCTGAAATTTCTCATTTCCTTCCTTTAAAGTTCATTTGGAAGTTGTCTATTCCCACCAAAGCTGAAGTTTTTGCTTGGTTAGTGGGTTATGATAAGTTAAAATGCTACTTATATTATCCAAAAGAAGAGACTGTGGATCCTTTTGTCTCATTCATGGTGTTTTTCTGTCATCATGATGTTGAATCGATTTGATCACATTGTGTTGCATTCTAAGTTGGGCTTGAGATGTTGGACCAACGTGTCATTGGAAGCAGAAATTGATCCCATGATGTATGGAACCTGTTTTACCATGCTGTCTCGGTATTATAGTGTTTTTGGTTTGGCTAAAGAAGTTAAAGTTATTTGGAAGTCTACAATTTAGCCATCTTTTGTGTTTTATGGTTAGCAATGAATGCTAGAATTTTTTAGGGGATGGCACTAGACTCTGGGATAGGATTATATTTTCGGCTTCTCTTTGGATGTCTACTAAGATTTTAAGCACTTCCTGTATAGGTTTTAGGGAACTTGGTGATACCATGTAGTTTTCTATGTTGTTTCTACTATTAGTGGATGTCTTGTCCTCTTATTTTGTTCTCCTTATATTTTTTACTGTTTTTAGTAAAAAAAGCATGCATTTCTGTTTGATAAATCCCATCATGATGTGTAAAATGTGTATGCCTTTTGTAGTCAGAAAAAAGTGTATGCCCTTTGTAGTAAGAGGTGGTTAGAAGAGTTTGTTTGATAAAAGACCCTTAACTTATAATTTTATCATTCAGGTAATTCACAAGAGGAGGGTAGCCCTGGCAAAGGCACAGGGCAATATTTCCGGGGCAATTGAGTGGCTCAACAAATATCTCGAAATGTGAGAAAATCTTTAAAGCTTCAAGCTTTATATGTTTTGAAAATGTAGAGTGTCTCTGACTGGTGGGTCTTTCCCCAGATTCATGGCAGATCATGATGCATGGAGGGAACTAGCTGAAATCTATGTATCCCTACAAATGTAATCTTCTTCTTTTTTTTCCTTCTAAAATATCGTGGTGTGGCTGTGGGGAATCTAGCTAAAATGCTTGTATTGTTGGGGTATATATTACCGAGAATTGATCTATATTTCTTATATTTAATATTGTTTTCCTGGTTGAAATTAGGTATAAGCAAGCTGCCTTCTGTTATGAGGAACTAATTTTATCTCAATCAACTATACCATTGTATCACGTGGCCTATGCTGATGTAAGTAGCTCCTCAAGATACGTTTCTCATTTTCTCTTAAACCGAGGATAAATTTATGTGCACTACTTCACATGCAAGTTTCATATTAGTTTTTCATTCCCTTTTTTCCCCTCCAAGGTGTACAAGATTGCAAGCTTTTAGCTTTGTGCCTAGTCAATAGGGTGTGTCCAGTCATTTATAGCTTACTATCCTGTTAAAATTTCTTATAGTCACCAAACTTATGTGGCACTGTTTCACTTTGGTCACCAGACTTATTTTTTTTCTAAATTAGTCACTAGACTAAATTTTTGTTTCAGTTCAGGTATTCTGTCTACTTCTGTCTTGTAAAAAATGGAGTTTAGTGATTAATTTGTGTAAGAATCAGCAGGAGGAAGAGGAGGTAATTTCCCACACATGTATTAATAAATCTCTTAGGTATATATACAAGTTACAAACCTATTATAGGAAAGAATATAAAGTCTTAATAATTCAATCCCTATAATAGGAAGTAAATAGATTTACTTCCTATTCTAAATATATATATTCTGTAACACTCCCCCTCAAGTTGGAGCATAGATGTTTATCATGCCCAGCTTGTTACAAAGATAGTCAACTCGAACCCCATTTAGAGCTTTTGTGAAGATATCTCTCAATTGTTCTCCTGTTTTCACATATCCTGTAGAAATCAATCCTTGCTGAATCTTCTCACGAACAAAATGACAATCAATCTCAATGTGTTTAGTTCGTTCATGAAACACTGGATTAGATGCAATATGAAGTGCAGCTTGGTTGTCACATCATAGCTTAGCCGGTATTGAAATCTTGAGGCCCACTTCAGTGAGGAGTTGATGTATCCACATTACTTCACACGCAAATTTAGCCATAGCCCTATATTCTGATTCCGCACTCGAACGTGAAACCACATTCTGCTTCTTGCTTTTCCATGAAACCAAATTTCCTCCAACAAATACACAGTAGCCGGAAGTAGATCTTCGATCTTCCTTGGATCCTACCCAATCAACATCTGAAAAACATTCAATCCTAGTATGATCATGATTGCTAAACAGAATTCCTCTCCCAGGCGCTCCTTTTAAGTAGCATAAAATCTGTTCTACAGCTCTCCAGTGATCGACCGTTGGGGAAGACATATACTGACTTACCACACTCACTGAATAGGCAATATCTGGACGAGTCACGGTAAGATAGTTCAGCTTCCCAACCAATTTTCTATACCTCTCAGGATCTTCAAATAATTCACCATCTTTTGTAAGCTGCAAATTAGGAACCATTGGAGTGCTATACGGTTTAGCCCCCAATTTTCCTGTTTCAGTCAACAAGTCAAGCACATACTTTCTTTGAGATAAGAAGATCCCTTTTTTACTTCTCGTCACCTCAACTCCCAAGAAATACTTTAGTGTCCCTAAGTCCTTCGTGTGAAACTGACCGTGAAGAAAAGATTTTAGAGATGAAATACCACCAGAATCACTTCCAGTAATAACAATATCATCAACATAGACAACTAATAGGATGATACCAACTGCAGACTGTTTATAGAAGACAGAATGATCAGATTTACTCTTTTTCATGCCAAACTTTTCAATAGCTTGACTAAACTTTCCAAACCAGGCCCGAGGACTTTGTTTCAGGCCATACAAGGATTTACGAAGATGACAAACTTTCCCATACTCCCCCTGAGCAACAAAATCAGGTGGTTGCTCCATATAGACTTCCTCTTGAAGATCATCATGAAGGAATGCATTCTTAATGTCCAATTGATGCAAAGGCCAATCATATGTAGCCGCCATAGAAATAAATAACCTGACAGAAGTAAGTTTGGCAACTGGAGAAAACGTGTCAGAGTAATCAACTCCGTATACTTGAGCAAACCCCTTTAGCAACAAGGCGAGCTTTTAATCTAGCCACGGTCCCATCAGGGTTGACTTTAACTGTAAACACCCATTTACAGCCAATAGCCTTTTTACCTGCAGGCAAGAATACCAGGGCCTAAGTACCATTGTCATCTAAAGCATTCATCTCCTCAATCATAGCATTACGCCATCCAGGATGAGACAGAGCATCACGAACAGTCTTAGGAAGAGTGACAGAATCAAGAGATGCAACAAATGAACAAGAAGATGGCGATAAATGGTTATATGACACAAAAGAAGAGACCGGATAAGTACATTGACGTTTACCTTTACGAAGTGCAATAGGAAGATCATCACTAGAGTCGGGAGCCGGATCTGATGACGAAGGAACTGGTGCAGGGCATGAATCAAGAGGCACAGGGACAGGAACCGGATCAGGAACAGTAGGATGGGAGCGGCGAGAATAAACCTGTTGTATAGGAGGCGGAACAAGCGCAGGGGAAGGAAGAGCAGAACTCGGGGATGGAAAAGTGTAAAGTAATAAATCATCACCCTCCCACGGAGTAATAGAACCCGAAGCTGAAGCACATGGTGTTTGTTCTAGAAATGTAACATCGGCTGACACAAGGTACCTGTTAAGACCGGGACAGTAACAACGATACCCTTTTTGCACACGAGAATAGCCAAGAAAGATGCACTTTAAAGATTTGGGATCAAGTTTTGTAACATGAGGTCGAACATCCCGAACAAAGCAAGTACAACCAAATATTTTAGGTTCAATGGGAAATAATGACTTATGAGGAAAAAGGGCGTGAAAGGGGGTCTCACCAGACAGGACAGATGAAGGCATACGATTAATCAGAAAGCAAGCTGTAGAAATGGCATCAGCCCAAAAATGTTTAGGGACCTTCATTTGAAATAGCAAAGTTCTGGCAGTTTCAAGAAGATATCTATTCTTTCTTTCAGCAACACCATTTTGAGATGGTGTATCCACACATGAAGTTTGATGAATAATGCCATGTTGAATCATATAGTGTTGAAATTGTTTTGATAAATATTCCTTAACATTATTGTAACGCCCCAAATTTCACTATTAACTCGAGGCGCTACTCAAGTCAAAGTAGTCTGTAAATAAATATTTTCAAAAGTCGCCACAATAAGAAGGCAAACATATACTTTAAAAATCCATAGCAATTTAACACAAAACGCGGAAACATTACTTCTAAAATAATTTTTCTCACATTCAAGAGTCAATACCAAATATGATTGGCAAAACCAACATTTGCAAAAATACCAAAATTCAATACTTAAGTGTTAAAATGGAAATCAACTATTTAAAATTCCTTGTTCAAAATTTGAAATTCAAAAGTTCTACTATTAAATTAGAATTGCCACGCTCGTTGCCTTGCCCTGCCAAACTCCTTAACCTGAAAGGGTGGAAAAATAGTGGGGTGAGCATAACGAATTATACTCAGTGGAGTTACAGCAATCAGTCCAAATTAAATCAAAATATGCAATCAAGTGGTGAACATAATATCCATACAACATACTATAGAATATGTACTGTGGGCATTCCCAAGGACCCAATTTCGATCCCGGACCTATTTACGGTCCCTGACAACATGGCATAAGCTTAGCAAATTTTAGCACTGTGGGCATTCCCAAGGACCCGATTTCGATCCCGGACCTATTTACGGTCCCTGGCAACATTTTCATATGTATAAACATCATATCACAATCAAAATCACACATCGAGAATTAACATGGACAAATAACCACAATTGCTTAAAAGTAAACCCCACCTCGAAGTCTTGAAAGTTTTCTTGGAAATTGAACAATTGTAACGTTACCGTGCTTCACACTTTGTCCGCGATCTCGTCTAGCAAGAACAAAATTAATTTAATTTAAGATACTAAGTTTAATTAAAACTTTAAAAACTTTAGGGACCAAATTGGAAAGATTTAAAACTGAAATTTAAAAGTTTAAAGTTGAAAATAAACTTTTTGAAATTCAATGGGCTGATTTAAAAGTTATTAAAATATAGGGGCTGAATTAAACAATTTATAAAACTTTGAAATTTAAAATAATAAACATTTAAAAACTTGGGCTAAATTGGAGAACCTTTAAAAGCTGGGGCTTAAGGAGTAATTTTCGAAAATTAAAAATTTACAAAAACCTATCTCTACTCTATCTCTCTCTCTCGCGATGCAGGGAGAAAGAAGAGGGGGAGAAGCCGGCGACGGGTAGCGGTGGAAAGGTGAGGCGAAGTGGGTGATTTCCGGCCACAATTCGAAGGCGTCGCCGTCGCAAGGACGCCGACAGGTGAGGGGGTCGATTGGGTATCTTTTTGGGGGACGACCGAGGCTAAACCGAGGCTAGGAGGCGGCGATTTCCTGGGTTTTCCGGCGAGAAGTCCGGCCAAATCGTGCGTGGAGTCGAGGTAAGTGAATGGGCTTTGTGATTTCTTGATTTTGTGGTTGTTTGGAGTTGATTTTGGATGAGATGGAGGTGGTCGATGGTGTTGTAGGCGGCGGGTTGGTGGCCGTGTGGTGGTGGTTTGTTGGTGGTTCGATTTCTTGGTGGCGGCAGTGATTTGTGTGATTTGCAACAGGGTTCGAAAGTAGGTAGTTGGGTCGTGGGATGGAGGCTCGACTGGATTGGTGGTTTGACTGTGGAATGTGCGAATTGCAATAGGGTGTTTGCAGTCGGTTTGGTGATGGTGTAGTTTGCGAAAACAGTTTTGGGTTTGGGTGATTTCGACATTGGTGGCTGCAACGGGTGAGTGGCTGAAATTGGATTAACTGTGTATGTGTGTGAGAAATTGCGTGACATTCTTGGTTGATTATTGATCGAGATTGAAAGTAGGTGGGATGTGGATTCTTACCTGTTGTGGTGCCGAGGAGATGTTGGTGAGGGGTTGAGAGGCTTGGTGAAGATGAATGAATAGTGATCAACAGAAGGTTAAGGCATAGAAAACAAGGCAATAAATTGGACCTAGAGTTTGTATTGGAAAATAATTCCTTGACTAATAAGATTTAATGAAATTGGATTAAAATATAAGATTTGGAATTAATGAAATTGGATTTTAAATAGAATATCGAACCTTAAAATTGGATTTAAATCGATAAGAATTTAATACTTTTAAAATTGTTTGAAATTGGATTCGATAAATAAATATTGAAATTTTAAGATTAAAAATCGTTTTGAAATTCTTAAATTAATCGTTTTCGCTAGACAATTCGACGAACATAAAATAAATTCTAAACTTTAACGGGATTGTCGTAGCGATACAATTGAAGTTATGAAATTTGTATTTTGAAAATTCGGGTCGCTACAATTATCACTCCGCAAAATTTGCACAGACACATTAAATTGAGTTTTGATTTCAGCACAAAAAGCGGTAAAATGAGATAACAATTCGGAACGATTTTTCATAAAAAATAACCATGTCATTCGAGAATAATCGTCAACAAAGGTAACAAAATATTTAAACCCAACTTTAGACACAACCGGACACGGACCCCAAACATCGGAGTGAACTAACTCAAAATAAGCACTAGCTCTTTTAGCAACTCTAGGACTAGAACTCAAACGATGATGTTTGGCAAATTGACAAGATTCACAATCTAATGAAGACAGACTAGAAAACAGAGGATGAAGTTTTTTTAATATAGGCAACGAAGGATGACCGAACCGACAATGTGCTTCAAAAGGGGTCACAACTCCAGAGCAAGCAACAGACTTTGGTATTTGTGTATCAAGAATGTAGAGGCCTCCAGACTCATGTCCTTTACCAATAATCTTCTTCTTCAAAAGATCCTGAAAGAGACAAAAATTAGGATAGAATAAGAAACAACAATTAAGAGAACGTGTAAGTTTACTTACAGAGACTAAATTAAAAGACAAGTTAGGTAAACTTAAAACGGATTGCAAAGGAATTGAAAGTGTTGGAATAATTGTACCGGACTCCAGAACATGAGATGTAGTCCCATCTGCTAAAGTAACTCTAGAACTAGAAGCATGTGACTGGAAATAAGAAAATAGACTAGAATTACCTGTCATGTGATCTGTGGCATCAGAATCAATGACCCATTTGGAAGATGAGGAAGCAAGACATGTGTTCATTTTACCTGAATCAGAGATGGCAGTAATAGAAGTAGATGAAGACTTTAGAGATTCCTGATATTGTGAGAACTTGGCATACTCATCTGCAGGTATTAGAATGGACTCAAAAGCATCATTAGTATAAGCAATATGGGCGGACTGGTGCAATTGATTCCCGCGCTGCAACTTTCTACAATCTTTCTTCAAATGTCCTGGCTTATGACAATAGTAACACACAGCGCCTCCCGAATCCTGTCCCCGAGTACCAAGGTGTCGATCATAGTTACTTGCGTTTTCTCTTTTATTGCCACCTCGAAATGGCTGTCTCCCAGAGTCAAAGGTGCGGTTGACAAGAGCACTATTAGGTTGAGCAGGAGCTGAATTTTCTGTGCGGAGTACCCTACTAAACGCTTCTTCCAAAGAGGATATCGCAGAACTAGAAAGAATTTGAGATTTAGCCGTCTCAAACTCAGAAGGAAGACCAGCCAAGAAACTCATAACCGCCATCTTTTATCTCTGAGCTTGCTGAACTTTTACATCAATACTGACTGGAAGTAGCATATTAAGTTCCTCATGAGTCTTCTTAAAATCCATAAAGTAGTCAGTGAGGGATCTGTCACCCTTTTCTGCATGATAAAATGCTTGACACACCTCATAAGTGTGTCTGATATTTCCCTTGCCAGAGTACACAAACTCCAAATACTTCATCAATTCTTTCACAAATTCACAGTGATTAATCAAACCAACCACCTCACTATCAATAGAGTTACGTATTTGCAAAAACAGACGAGCATCCTCTCTTAGCCATGAGGCTTTCGAGTCATCACTAGGTGGTTCATCAGTTAGGTGATTATCCATAGCAATACTTCGCAAATAAAGTCTAATAGTTTTACTCCAATCTAAATAATTAGATTTATTAAGTTTATGTTCTGTAATTTTTGACATCATAGAGACCAAATCAGACATAATCGATTTCTTTTCCTCCATAAAACTAAATATAGGCGTGCAGACCAAATAATAACACACTTAACGTCAAAAAACCTTGAAGAAACTTAACCTTTCTCACTGTAGATCAAAGACTTGAAGAGGCGAACCTGTGTCACTGTAGATCCACTACCGACCTAAGTTTTGACCGAAGCAGGTAGCGACGTCTGTTGTGGAGGTCGAGGCGAGCAGACCGGCACACAAATCCGGACCAGAATCCGGCAACGAAGCTCCGAGCGAAGGATGCGTGAGGGTTCCGGAATTGCTTCGAACCAAGCTGGGCTATGGGATGCAAAGTGAGGGTTCCGGCGGCAAGACTCCGGGCGAAGGCTAAATGGCGAGTGGCGCTTCCCCAGGTGCAGGCGGCGAGGGCTGAAGATGCAGGCGGCGAGAGCAGAAAATCCCAGAATTGGGTGACACACGAGAGCCGGAAGGAGGAGACCCAAGAAAACCCTAAAACTCCAAGTCGCCGGCTGGCTCTGATACCATGTAAGAATCGGCAGGAGGAAGAGGAGGTAATTTCCCACACATGTATTAATAAATTTCTTAGGTATATATACAAGTTACAAACCTATTATAGGAAAGAATATAAAGTCTTAATAATTCAATCCCTATAATAGGAAGTAAATAGATTTACTTCCTATTCTAAATATATATATTCTGTAACAATTTGGAAAGAAGAAAAGTCAGCAGCCAGATTAGTGAGTCTAGGACTGCTAGAGTAGAGTCAAGTCAAAAGGTGTGGTATAGCAGACTTTCCGAGCGAGCCTCCACAGGAACAAAGCTATAGGTTCAGTGATGAATAGAATTATTACCCCTCCTACTATCTCTAGTACTTGATAATAAATGATCATTAGATAGGGACTGCTGTAAAAAATAGTCCATGATCACTAAATACGAGTGACGAGACAGACAGAAATAACTAAGCTGTATATGTTTATCTGACCTCTCAATAAGGCATTGAAAGATTTAAGTCTGGCAAATTGGTGGAGCTACTAATTTTTATTTTTTGCCATTCTCGGTTCTGCTGTGGTTTGTAATCCATATTGCCAAAATGACCAGACTGAGTCATTGACTGTTGATGCATTTTCTCTTAATCAAATGAGTACTGGTCCAAGGCCATTTTGTCTACAATATAGTTGCCATAATATTTGAATTTGGAAGAATAAAAGTTAATACGACAGCATTTCTGATGTTAGCTGCATACCTTTCTGGTTGAGTGTAGCCAGAAATATTGGCTAACTGGTGCATATCAGATTGAACACTTTTGTTTGTCAAAAGTTTCTTTGCCAAAACAAGAAGTTGAAACTTGGAAGGTCATAAACAGGAAATTTATATCAAGTTACGGCATGGGAGGAAAATCTCTACATTTTTCACCACAAAAAGGATATTTTCTTGTTCCATTAGATGGTTTCCTATGCTCACTAATTTCAAGAGGCCAAGAAGCAATTTTTTGGTTTGGTGCTTTAACATGTTGATGGATTCTTTGAACAAAACTGTAGGAAATTTGTACATCATTCAATATCAGTTCTGTATATATTTAACAATAACAGTGATAAAATCATTTCACTTTTTTCTTGGATTTTTTTTGGGTGAACCCAGGTGCTCTACACTCTTGGAGGAGTCGAAAATCTTCATATGGCAAAGAAGTATTATGCGTCTACCACAGACTTAACTGGTGGCAAGAATACCAGAGCGCTTTTTGGCATATGCTTGGTGACTTTCCCTCCTTGGCTCCCTCCCTCTCTCTCTCTCTCTCTCTTCATTTTTTGGACTTCGTATTTATATTTCATTTTGTTAAATGCATTATCCATTTTGTCGATCTTACAACCTTGAGTAACTGGAAGTCATACGTTACCGTTTCAGTGTACATCTGCCATTGAGCAACTGACTAAAGGGCGTAACAAGGACGATAAGGAGAACTCGCAACTGGCATCTCTGTCCGCGATGGCTTTGGGAAAAGACTACAAGCAGAGAGCTCCCAACAAAGTTTCCCTGCTTGCTTCCACTTTAAGAAGCTTGAAACTGTCATCTTAATTACCAATTTAACCTGTCCAAATAGCCCCCTTTCATTTTGACTTCCTGTTTGGATATATGACTATTTGGATCATAGTATCATGGAAAAGCACTCGAGTGTATATTAAACTTGAGACACTTCTTTGCTTGCATCGATCAGTTCTGCTCTGTATTACAATTGGAGAGAACCGTGTTTAATTTTGAATCAAGTCCAATATGTTTTCTTTTTTTAGTCATGTTTGGTACACCATGATTTAACTATTTTAATTTCTTCTATTGCTTGCAATTCACCTTATTAAACAAGCAAAAAAGAATCTTACAAGAGTGTTTTAATTTGAAATTTAGTGAAATAGGAACTAGATCAATCAATAATTATTGAATAATGCCACTCAATCTGCATGGATAATACTCTCACTGAGCTCTAACATGGGATACGTGGGTCATGTGTGAATTAAAAAATGCAGCCCCCCACGTGAGTTTTCAAGGGTATCATCCATTATGTTAGTATAGCAAAACCCATAATTATTTGAGTGTTTTGGGACCCACTAATTTGAAGAGTGATATCTTTGGAACTTGTATGTATTTCAAACTCTTACCATTCTTGACCAACTTGGAGCGATGACCAGTATGCACGGATTATGGTCAGTTACAAAACAAGAGACTGCCAATTAATCATTTTCACCCTAAAATATAGCATAAAGCTTTTACCCAATGGACAAAACTCACGAGATGTCTTAACAAATAAAATCTACTTCACAAGTGAAAGTACAGGAAAATCTTGGGAGAAAATTTCTTATTTGCTTTGTCACTCTTCCTCCTCAGCCTCATTCTCAGCAATGTTGAAGTACCTTAGTTCATAGACAGTACGATCCTTGTTAGATGCGATCACTCGAAGCCAATCTCGTACATTGTTCTTCTTCAGGTATTTCTTTGTCAGGTATTTCAAGTACCTAAGAATCATATGCCACCCACAATGAATGTTGCTAAAGAAAAAATAATAATATACACAAAAAAGTGAGGTAGATCTAGAAGAATCGGCAAATTTAAGTGCAGAGCAAACAAAAATGCAAATATCAAACATCAATAACTTGCAAGTCGCACACTATCAATGTCATAATCCATGTTTGCCATGGTCCAAACAACCATCCCCCAAGCCCCTTTTATCTTCTTCCCTTTCTCATAGAGAATGTGGCAAGAGAGAATGAGGCCATGGGATCAGTCCCCATGTGCCGTGGATACTGAAACAGATAACATTGTTATAGAACTAATGGAGGGGCCATGTCACACTCAAAAATCTAAGCACCATAGATAAGTTCCAATTTCTAGACAAAGCTCCGTCCCAATCCTAAATGCAAGGGATTAAAAAGACATCTCCAATTCAATACAATAACAATGCATAAAAGTTATACTTCTCCTAATTTTATTCAATTGCCGCCACAGATGCACAGAACTCAATGATAACATAGTCCAGTGGGCAGTGGGGGACTGCCACAACCCTACGCATATTATCTAGTTTACAAATATCCATGTGTCAACTAATTATCTTTCCCCTCACATTCATTCTGTTAACCTTCAGCTCTTAAAGCTTGTACTATACAAATACCAAAGTAAAAAATACATGAAAAAGAAAAGAAATGACTCTCTCTATTCGGTGTGCACAATGGAGACTAACACCCATAGCCTCAATGACATACAAATAAAGCTCCATCTTACCCATCTACCAGCAGCAGCAGCAGAGTTACTGTGCTTCTGGAAAGGAAGCCCACCCTACTAAATCATGGATTTTTGAACGAGCCATTGAAAAACTAAAATTGATAAAATATGATCCAAGAGCTCTTTTGTTTCCTACATCAGCTAATATGCTTTTATTTTATTAAAGACAAACTAGAATACATAGCGACATCGTAAAAGCATATAGTACACTATATCTAAAAAACATGAATGGTTAACATAATCCAATCACAACGAAAGATCTATCAGCTTTTCAATTCACGCTTTTGCATTAAAAAATAAATAAAAAGCACATGCGGACAAAATAAAAGAAATGAAATAAATATGAATTTTGAAGAAGACAACGGAGCTACCTTTTGGAGAAGCTAGTCTCGTTAGCAGTAACAGAGATCTTGTTCTTGTCACGGGTGACAGTTACGGAATCTCCTAGTGCACCGGGCTTACCGCCGACCTTGATGCGCTCCTGGAGGAATTTTTCGAGTGAGGCGATGTCCATGATCTTATCCTCTACCGGCTTCGAGCAGTCGATAACAAACGTCACTGCCTTCTTCTTCCCTCCTTTCTGAGCACCGGTCGAAGCTCCTCCTTTACTCATTTTCGTTCACTTCGAATCAATTTCTTCTACAATAGAACTAAATTTTCAAAAATAACAAAGATAAACGTACTGTATTGACCATAAGAGTGCAAATATATAATACAAATTTATGAATATGTAAACTGACCGAATGAGAACGGCAAATGGGATGAAGAAATGAGAGTTAGGGTTTTGCCTTTGTTTTAATACACAGTTGTGTATACGCTTTATGGGCTAATGGCTATTTTAGTGGTGTCAAAACGGGGCGTTCCGGGCTGGCCTGCGCACCTTTCGGCCCGGATCGACCCGTTCACAAAAAAAGTGATCTGTCGGAACCGTTAAAAAGTAGTCAATTCGGACCATCTGCGAAGTCCGCTCGTGCTGGGTTGGTGGTCTAGATTGGCCCGGGATCGACCCATATTTTCTTTTTCCAATTTTTTTTTTCAAAATTATCATTTAAAAAATGATTTTTTTAATTATAGTACAAGCTAAAAATAGATAAAAATTGCATAACATTAATTTAATTTTCAATAAATTTTACATCAATAACAAAAATATTACAATTTTTTAAACAATATTTTGCCTAATTTGACAAATTAAACAGTTTTTAACTATTTATAAATTTATAGTTAAAGTACATCCCAATTAGGTAGGCACCTGCTTAACTATAATTTCGTTATTACAACTCAAA
Source organism: Osmanthus fragrans (assembly GCA_019395295.1). Classification (NCBI taxonomy): domain Eukaryota; kingdom Viridiplantae; phylum Streptophyta; class Magnoliopsida; order Lamiales; family Oleaceae; genus Osmanthus; species Osmanthus fragrans. Next base: position 14,382,549 of record CM033363.1, read on the forward strand.
TTCTACTCATCTTGAGCTACATTAAGATTTTTAAAAGTCTTGAGCAATATCGTCAACAACTTTATCTTGCATTCTTCTATATGCAAAAATCCAATCATTCACGCATATGAGAGTTTCTAAAACATCTTCTTTAAGCCTTGATCTTCTTTCATCTAGCACCCTGTTACCTGCACTAAAAGTAGACTCCGATGCCATTGTTGAGACTGGAACTGTTAGTAGATCTCGGGTCATTTTTGATAATATTGGATATGACCATTCATTTAACTTCCATCATTGTAAAATATTTAAGTTATCAACCTCATCTTGTGGAATTAAATTGTAGTGATCAAATTGATAATATCTTTCTAATTTAGCAGGTGTAGCATTCTCATTTGAAACTGAACTAGTAGTAAATGAAGTATAAGACACATTGCGTTTCTTCTTGGCAATTAGAGAAAAGAAAGAATTTTACCTTTAGAAGCTGTAGTAGAACTCGTATTAGAAGGAACATTTTCATTATTACCATATTTCATAAAATAACTATTGTACATTTCATTAATAAAAAATTCTATTTCCCGATTTGAAACACTTATATTGAAAGATAAAGTTTCAGAAAGTTGTTTCATAGCACATTGAACTCCAAAAAGTTTAATACGAGGATCCATTACAGCTACAACTGAAAAAATCATTGGCATATTTTCGTAATATTTTTTAAACTTGTCTTCCATTGTACAAACAATATCACAGAAAAATGTATTGTCTTTATGACTTGAAAATTGATTAGCAATTTCTACAAATTGTAAAAGTACAAGATTACTTGTTGGATAATAAATTCTGGAACTAATTTTAGTTGCCTTATATAATGGTTTCAAAAATTTCATGACTTTAAATGCAACTTCCCAATCAAAATCATCTAATTGAAATTGATGTTGCTTTGAATTAACGAAAGCATTAATAGCATTTTTGTAACCAACACATGATTTTAACATAAGATATGTTGAATTCCACCTATTTAGAATATCATCAATAAATCTTCATCTCCTCAATCCAAGATTTTTACAAATTTTTTCAAATTCTTGTCGTCTAGAATTTGAACAAGAAATGTAGTTAATACCTTCTCTAATTTTATGTATTTGTGGTGTTATTAATTTTAAACCATCTTGTACTACTAAATTATATATATGACAAACACACATCATATGAAATAATTTAGAGTCAAATGAGGGAGTAAGGGTCATTTTCAAAAGATCAATACATGCAGTATTTGTACTAGCATTATCAAAACCAATGCTTGTTCGCTATGAAAACGTACCGCAAGCACACGGATTGTGAACAAGTAATATAGTGGACCTTTTAAGTCCGAATATCGATCTCACGAGAAATGTTACTTTGAAGTTACGTACTCTAATTGATTTTAGTTCTAACAACGACTGATACACACACACAATTAATATTGAAATTAAATTATAAACTAATAACTATAAAACTAAACTAACAAACTAAAAAAACGTAGTTGCATATTTGATTTGAAAAATGGTTGGAATTTATGATTTCACTTAACCTTTATTTCATTAACATCAATTCAATAAAGTACATGCAAATTACCAAAAAAAAGTGATTAGACCCGATTCTCCAATTTTAGTTAACAACCTCTCTCGAGTGAAATTAACTCTAATCAATCACGCCCCTCCACGATATTTCTATGCCAAGTAAGACTTAATCAATTGCATTCAATTGTTGTGAGAATACTCAAAGGATCACCTAAGGTAGGTGTATATTTCTATACACCTAAACAAGCATAGTATATTACACAACTTAGGGCATTAATTATTTTGGTCTAGTTAGTGTAACAATTTCTCAATAATTACCTCCAACCACTTAACACATCATTTAGTGATTAAGTAAATGAAGGAAAATCAAACATAATAATTAATACATCATGATTTTGATAACAAATGCATCTTCAACAACATATATCAATATTAATAAAAATAAGTATTAAGATTCAACATAAATTCCAAATCAATAAACTTAACTCATTTTATAAAGATGATAAACAAAGAGATTCTATTACAATACATATCAAACATGGAGATTAAATGAAGGAAAAATAAGATATAGATATACAATCCTTGTAGTCTTTGAATTCCTTCAAATTTTCTACCAATTTCTTTATGTAATCTCCTAGCTCCCTTGATGGTTCTTCTCAAAATGAGTTAAATAAACAAAGAAACAACAAACTAAAAAGAAGAAAAAGAGAGAGAAGAGAGAAAATACAAACTAAACTAGAAAGAGGAGGAAGAGACTGAAAATGTTTTATAAAGGTAGTAGACTAATATTAGATATTCTAGTATATTTTGTCTCACAAACAAAAAATCCTAAAATATCTACCAATAAATAACTCCAGAATAATGCAAGTTGGATCAATTACAAAGGTAGACGGAATTTTAAACCGCCTCCATTTTTCAACTCTATGTGGCCGCATGGTAGAATTCCATGCGACCGCATGGAAGAGCCAATAAATACATTTGACGTCTCTAGGCAAGCCATGCGACCGCATGGTTCAATCCAAAAATCCACTTGCAGCACAGTCCTTCCATATTTGCACGTCAGGTCCCTCATCTTTCATCTCGTACACTTTGGTCCTCAGACTTTGATCTTCATTATATTTAAGTCCTTGATAAATTGCAGTCAAAGCCCTCCATCTTTTGGTCAAGTACATTTCAATCCTCAACTTCACATTTTTGTACAATTGAAGTCTTTTTTCACTTGTTTTGCCTCTGTTTCATTCCAATTCAGGGTTTTGGCCTATAAATACAAAAAGTACACAATTATGGGTAGAAATATATTCAAATTTATCAACAATTAAATTCCAAAAAGTGTCTAATAAGTGTGCAAAAGCGCACTTATCAATGCTAAATAATTTGTTGAATACATTAAATTCATTAAAAATCTGTAATAAATTGTCACATAAATTTATTCCATCATGTGGATATTCAAGTAAGCGAAAAGCAATAATTTTTTTGTGAAGTAACCAATTATTATCAATAAAATGTACAGTGACACACGCATAACCATTGTGATTACGTCCAGACCAACAATCAGACGTAAAAAACATAACTCCATCAAAGTTATTAAATTCAATTTTTAAATTTTCAACCATTATATGAAATAATTTCAAAATATCTGATCGAGCAGTATTTCTACTTACAGACCGATAAGCGGGTTGAACATATTTTTGCATAAATTCTTCGAAGTATTGATCTTCTGCGAAAGTAAAAGGCATCTTCATTGTTGCCAAAAATTTAGACATTCCTACTCTCATTCGATCCTGCGAATAAACAAAATTAGAAAAAGTAGCCGATCCACTAGTATTAGTAAAAGCAGTAATTTGAGCTTGTTTATGATCTAAATGCCCTTTTTCATTCATATGTTTCTCTTTGTGTCTTCGCAATGTGCCTATGCCTTGACCTTTAACCCATGCATAACCCTTTCTGCAAAAAGTGCATATTACTCTTTTGTTTGGTTCATCTACTGTAAAGATTTTCCAAACATCAGATGTCTGTTTTTTTTCTCCTTGGCTGTTGAGAAGATCCAATATTTGGATCATTATCATCTTCTAAATTTATTGGAGAACTACTATCATGAAAATTGACATTTCTTGAAGAAAAATCACGAGAATCCATAACACTTTAACAAATATTTTTGAAATAATAAGATGAAAAGAAAACACAAAATACTAAATATTAAAAATACTTGCTGAAAATATTAAGAGAGATTGAGAATGAGAAAATAGAATTTTCAAACTTGTAGATTGTAAGAGAGAATGGAATTTTTGCACAAAAATCACAAGATGCAAATGAAAGCAAAAAATACACAATTTATAGAAAAAATGACCGTTTGTACTTTTCAATTGAAAAAAAAAAATTAATTTTTCTAGTCAAAATAGCCAACGGTCACTGTGTCAGTGACTGTTGGGCTACTGCGGGCCTAGCGGCACGCCTGCAGCAGAATTATTATTATTATTTTTAATTAAACGGGCCAGCGGTTAACCCCTGACCTGGTTTTTAAAAAATCGGCCCGGACCGGTAATTCATTTTTAAGGCCCGTGATTCGGCTCGCACAATTCGCGGGCCAGTTCGCCTTCGTGCGGGGCCTGAGCGACCCGCCCGTCTTGACACCACTATGGCTATTCCTGTGGGCCACGGAGTTTTGACTTTGTCTCTTAGCCCGGTTTAGCCCCCACTGTCCTCTGTTAAATTATAATTCATTTTTTTCTTTCTTCTTATCAGCAACGTACTCTTTAATAAGATAATATTATATGTAAATTCAAAACTTTTTTTAACCACATATTCTTCAAAAAATTATTATTCCTCTCATTATAATGTGGAATAATTGGAGCAAACGGGTGCCAATTAGGTTTGGCTATTTGAGGCCCATATATTTATGTATCGTCTTTAAAAAATCAGCCACTAATACATTTTTAGAGAAGAATGAATACATAATTACAAAAATAAGAAACTTGTGAAAAAGTTATAACAGGTCAATATCACAATAACACATACTTATGATTATAGTTACAAATCACATAAGAGCACAGTTACAAAAACACAAATTATGAGTCATAATTATAAATTTAATTGCAATCACACATGTTGACCAACGACTTCCGATCTCAATATAATGTGTACTTAGTAGTGGTCCCACTCACTTGGCAGATCGATCATATTACCTCAATTCGGTCATCAGTTGGAAGCACGGTCTTTTCCCGACGTCGTTCCAGGGGACATCATAATTATAGATCATTAATGTCTCATCCAATCAGCCAAATACACTTGGAAGGAAAGGATGATAGCATCGCCTTCATCGTCGAATGAGCTTCCTCTAACACTAATTCCATGCAGGTCATGATTACCTTATAAAAGATGGCACGGTTAGGATTTGATGGGAATCGACATCATCCACCAATCAGGGTGAATAGTGGCGGCACACAAATGTTAGCTCAACACTGCTTGATATGACTGATTAGACACATTTTTTTAATCATTTTTCTAGCCTAAGATCTCCTATAAAAGGATCGAAACCTTCGTACTTAAGAAAAAAGGAAAAAAAAAAAAAAAAAAAAAAAAAAAAAACTAAACTGACCTCATAATTTTACTCTCAAACGCAATTATCAAGGCAAAATTCAACTTTTTTTCTTCAAGTTAGGTCAAATCAGTATTTACATTTTTAGCGTCAACAGTTTAGCGCTAAAAAGGAGGACCCCTATTGTGAAAAACAACGTCTTTTCTCGCAAAAAACCAGAACAATGAATCGAAATCTCATCTCGGAGAGTGAATCCCACACTCACCCCAACGAAACTACTATCCCACATGATTCCCGAAGGAGACAAGACCAAACTAACTTGGACAACCCTCAAATGATCGCGATGAGAAAAGCCATTGAGAGGCTGACAAATACTGTCAGCAAATTGGAACGAAACCAAGCTCGTAACTCCCCACCCGATACCGAGGTGGAATCTCTCACCAGAAGGAAAACAGGGTGACTCCCTACTAGAAGATCCGTTCACTTCTCCAAGGGGGAATCCTCTAAAAGCCAAATGGACAAAGAGCCTATCACTAAGAAAACTGATAGTATGTTCAGCAAATTTAGGCTCCCAACATTCATTGACACCTCGGCAAAGGCATGCTGAATCGAGCCTGAAACGCCCATTGGAACAAGAAAGGCCTAAAATAAGTGCTTTGAAAAACTGTAGGGTCGATTGTGAAAGACAATTAGACACTTTTGACAATTAGTTGAAATTTTCTGAAACAAAAAACAATCATGCTACACATACAGGTTCAAAAATAGGTTAAAATACAGGTGAGATACGTGTCGACGTGTGATTGACAGTTTGAACAATTAAAACAAAAAAACACAAATCATTTGCTGTCAAATCAGTCTGTCTCATTTTCCCCTATTTTAAAGCCTAGTTAAGTGGTTTTATTCAACAAAAAAATTATAATCTCTATTTCTATTTTTTAAATTTTAAGTATAAATATTTTCAAAACTTTTTGCCTCCATGTTTGTCTCATAAGTTTCAAAAACTATTTTTCTATCAAACTTATTTTCAATCACACATTCACAAAATAAAATATTTTTCATGTAAATTCAAAAAATTTTTCCTACTTTTCAACCATACATTTTTCGAAAAATCACTATTCAAAATTCATTTTCCCCAAAAACTCTTTAAAAAGGAGAAACAGAGGCATAAATCTTTCTTGTATCATTGTGTTCTTTAGAGTTAATACCAATATGAAAATCATCTTTCCCATCTTCTATTACAAAATTTTCTTTATAATTTTTCATTTTATATTTTTAGATTAGAGGTTAATTTTACAAACCTTCACTGAAGTTACGTAAAAAAACACAAAATGATCACTGAAGTTCAAAAGTTGCACAAACGGCCACTGAAGTTTCAAGTGGTTTCACAAATAGTCACTGGAGGACCAAACTCATTTTCAGTCCAATCAGCCACCTTTGGACCACCATAACTCCAATCTCGGGCCACGTTGGCCATCGATTAACATACATTCTTGAAGCCCTCAATGCCCTCTTCGCAACCTACCCAACCATTGGCCGTAACCCCGTCGGAATTGGCTGAAAAATCGAGCCAAAGTGGGCTACTTGGGCTGAAAATCTCGAAAAATTAGTCAAAGCAGCCACTTTTGGACCACCATAACTCTAACATCCGGCCACCTTGGCCACCGCCCAATGTATCATCTTGAAGCCCTCAATGTCCTCTTCGCAACCCATCCAACCACTAGCCGTAACCCCATCTAAATTGGCCAAAAAATCGCTCCAAAGTTGGCTACGCGCACACAGCGATTTTCCCGCCAACTTTGGAGCGATGTTTCGGGCAATTTCGTCTGGTTTACGGCCAGTGGTTGGGTGGGTTTCGAAGAGGGAATTGAGGGCTTTAAGATGGATGTTGGGCGGTGGCCGAATGTTGGAGTTATGGTGGCCCAAAAATGGCTGCTTTGACTGATTTTTCGGGATTTTTAGTCCAAGCAGCCCATTTTGGCTAGATTTTTCGGCCAATTCCGACGGAATTACGGCCAGTGATTGAGTGGATTGCGAAGAGGGCATTGAGGGCTTCAAGAAGATATGTTGTTCGATGGCTAACGTGGCCCGAGATTGGAGTTATGGTAGTCCAAAGGTGGCTGATTGGGTTGAAAATGAGTTTGATCCTCCAGTGATTATTTGTGAAACCACTTGAAACTTCAGTAACCGTTTGTGCAACTTTTAAATTTTAGTGACCGTTTTGTATTTTTTACGTAACTTCAGTGACCGTTTTTGAAATTAACCCTTTAGATTAGACAAGAACATCATTTTTAGCTTAAACAAAGTTAATTTAAGGGTTTTTTTTTTTTTTCCAAAGCTGTTACATTTTAATTTTTAAATTACAAAATGAAATTGATTGAAATTTTTTACTGGCTCAAGACAAAAATGACAAGTCAAATTCATTCACATTAAAAATTCAAAGATCTATCCAACAAAAGAACATTTGAATTATATAATATGCAAACGAATATTTTTGTTGGTCAAAATTTTAAAAATAAGCAATTTATTTTGAGATTAACTCAAAATAAGTAACTTTTATTAGGTACAAATGGAAAAGATAACCTCTCCAAAAACGTTTGGAGACCAAATTTACTTCCACAGCTTGCAGTTCCTGGAACCCTATTGCAAGTAAACCTGGCTGATTTGCCTGCAAATTATAACATAGGAAATTCAACATACAAATATCACAATCCCCACTTGGATCAGGTGAAGATAAATTTGTTCAAAGACCAGCTTTTGCTATAAACATGAATATTATTATCCCCAGGTCAGAGAAACAAGAGAGAAGCCACAGTCCATCACACAACCTTTGTGGCAGTAAAAAGCATTAATTTCAAGGCCACACAATAGTTTCAGGCCTGCTGTTCTTAGCAACTCCAACATTACAAATCATTTCTCAAACATACAGAATCCGGGTTTCAGTCATAGTACTCACAGTTTTCATCACAAGAAGAAAATTCGTCTATTACCGATTTTGAGATGACATTCTCTCAGATCCATGTCTCTGGCGGAAACTCCCAGATCTGAATCCAGTATTAGATCCACTGCCTGCAGGATGGAATGACCCCCAAACGGGATCTCTGTCAACCCGGTGTTCTCGATCCCAAGAATGAAAGCGATTAGGAACAGGATTTCCGTTTTCTTGTACAGTTCTTCCAGATGAACCTGATGACAAATAGTAAAAGCCACCGGATTGATCTGATGGTGAAGCCACGGGAGCAACCTGTGGCAAACCCCTATGACTGTTGGATCTTCGAGAGGTAAATATAAGAGGTGTGCTTGCAGCTGGGCTACTACTGGGTTGCTGATAATATCCATGAAGAGCATGAACCCTATCACGTGCCCGAGCCACACTACCGGGGTAAGGAGGAACCATTGATGAGGTAGAACTGGACGTTCTAGTACCGGAACTGTTATGATACATGTCAACATTACACAAATATAAAAACTTAGACCATTTTGCAAATAAAGTAATTAATGTTGAAGATGGTATTTGAATAATATACAGGTGGCCTTATTCAACAGCTTAAACTTTTAGATCAAGTGGTTTTTCATGGCAACAAAGCATGTAGAGGTCTTGTGTTCAAGTCTCTCTGCTAATTATTTAAATGAATTGTCCATGTGTTAGGCTTTGATAGAAAAAAGTTATTCTGCCTATACGTAAGGGTAAGTGTTGAAGACAATATTTAAATAATATACACGGCGCCTTATGACTTATCTAACAGCTTAAGCTTTTAAACCAACCAATATTTAGACTACAACTTGGTCCTTCTGACTTTTTCCATTAGATTACAATCAATACTCAGTTTTTGGTGTCAATGCTAAAAGGTCAAAGGTTGAGTTTAAGATAATGGGAAGTATCAAATCAACCCTTCCCACTTCACCCTTTCTTCATAATTAATTACTTTTTTCCTGACTGAGGAAGAGTATTGTAATGAGGCAGTTGTGAAAGCCACCTGGAAGCTGCACTTGTAAATTTGCCTGATTTTATCAAAAGGAAGTGTTCAATCAGTGATGGGTTCACCACGAACTAACCTGTGACCAACAAATAATGGGTGCATGACGGATCCAGGTCTTTGGATATCAGAACTTGTCCTAGCTGTTCTCTGAGTCACAGATGGCATCAAGGATTGATCTGCACCACCAATGTGGCTGCTTGTAGCGAAAGGAGAGGTGTGGTGCTCCCAACTGTGATAATGTACATCCATGGCAGGGAAAGCATAAGAACTGGGTATCTCACTTGGAACCGATTGGGCACTCCACTGATTATTAAAATTAATCCCATCCGATATAGTTCCACTAGAGGTTGAAGATGGATGAATTGGTCCAAAGTACGCAATATAAGGGCACGGATGCACCATAGGCGATACAGGTGTATGTTCGGCAGAGATAGCATGTTGTCCAAGATCATGATCTATAAAACAATGAAAACTTGTAAATTTACTGAAGCTTGATGTAAACCTTGCTACATAATGTAAAAGGATGAAAATCTTACATGCACTTGATGAAATTTCTCCTTCACTGTGAAGACAAAGAAGGATATGAAGAAAACAAAATGAAGCACTGTTAGTGGGATAGCTAGTATTTGAACAGAAGAAAAATTAATATCAATGAAATTAACTACAGAAAATTCAAAAAAAATAAAGGAACATGCTCTCTCTCTCTCTCCCACACACACACACACACTTTTCTTTCCTCGGTGATTATGTTATGATTGTAAGTTGTAACCATATACTTAACGAATCCTAGGCAGCTGATAGAATTTTTCTCCACTAGAACCAATAACAAGAAAAAGAATAAGCAACAATTGATCACAAAATAAGCATTCAGCCTTCAGATCTGTCCATGTCAAAATTATATTCCACAACAAGGAACATTGCCCTTCCGATCGGTTTCATACTTTTTCCATGAACCTTGTGTCCTGAATATAAACCGGCATATCTGCATTGTACAAAATGTAGCATGTCTCACTGTATGACTTGCAGTGGTGGTGCTACCTTGTAACTTGGAGCTCGTTAAGACTGCTGCATTATGAGTTAGGACATTAAGAAATAATATTCTGACTGACGGAGAGGGAGAAGCAAGTACTAGACCAAAAGAGAAACTAAGCATAGCCCTGAAAAATTGCTGACCTGAGTTAAACATCTTTTTTTTGTTTAACCTGAGTTAAACATCTAAGCTTGACTAGTTCATGTCTTAATTGCTACTCCAGAGGAGTAAAATAATTTGATAGACAGAGGTACATTAACCAAAAGGCAGTGTTAAAATGATTCAAGTTTCTATTAGGCAGCACACAAGCTGATTAGATACAATTTCCTTCACATACAAAATACACACATCAAGACTCTGCTAATCGGACATGACCATTTTATGTTGTCCAGCCTAAAGAGAATCCATACCAGGAGAACCATATTCTTTTCCCATACTCAGATCATGAAAAGGACAGCAGGAAAAACAAAGAATGGATGGATACTTTTGAGAGTCCCCTCCCTTCATCAATCAAGCTTTCCTTAGAGAAAAAGAAAATAGAGACTCGCTCAAAATATATATACAACTATCTGAATGCATTTTGAGCTCACAAGATGAGTTTAAGCACACCCCGTATCTATTAATACAACCTAAGATTAAACTTTGATGCATTAATGATATCTATCATTCCTATACTTCTATGCATTAATTACACCTGTATTTTTAAATTATTGACTGACTACATTAAGAAAGAGAAGAGAAAAATGTTGACAAGGTTGCCATTAAGGAACATTACAAAGAACTAGGTACCTAACCTCCATTTTGTAACACACTTGTATCAATGTGTCCTCAAGGCAACAACATTTCTCGCAATGAAGTTAAATTTGTGTATACAGAGTCATTATAAGGCTGTGAAAACATGAAGATAAGCCACTAATAAAATGACACCTACATTTCAAAATCGTGAAGTTAAAAAGTCTGCAGTACACCCAGTGGCAGATGGAAAAGAAATCAATGAGAACAACTTCAAAATGAGAATGACAAATGATACAAGATCATTTACATCAAAACATCTATGAAGAAACTTATTCAAAAAAAATATCTGACAACTTAGGTTGAAGTAAATAAGTTATATGTTTGAACTTTAACATGAGGTAAAATAAGGCTTACTCAAAAGATGAAGGAAGCCGAGTTAATCCCGCGAATGGACACCAATGAACTCCAAATGACTGCAAAAACAATTCACAAGTTATGAGTGAAAACTGATAACCTAAGTAGTCAGCTTTTTGCCATGCACAACCAGCTATGAAAGGTAAAAATTTGCAGTGAGCAATACGTCCAGGCTGAAATGAGAACACAAGTAGAGAACAAAGACAGCATTTGAAGTTCATGAAAATCTAGGATAATTAGGAGTACTGCAACAAATTTGTAACCACCAAAAAATTTAAGTGTTGTAATGGCCTGAAAGACAGTATCTAACGCAACTATCCTAAGTGTATTAATTCCTCAGTTATACAGTACACAAATGGCTATAGTTAACTAACCATTCTTACAAGGCAAAGCAAAAAAATAAAGGATATATGTGCAAGGCAAAAATACACAATTAAGGATAACAGTAAATGTACAACGAAATACGCGAGATCCATCTAATTAGCACCTATAATAGTAATGCGTAGATCACATTCCCAACAAAAAGAACAAGTCTCTCTCTCTCTCTCCCTCCCCCCCCCCCCCCCCCCCCCCCCCCCCCCCCCCCCCCCCCAACCCGAACACACCCCAAAAAAAGAGTAGCTTGCAGTGCATGTGAGCTTCCTTGTGCAATAAACATAAATGGTGAACCTAAAACTATTTTTTTTTTTTTTTAAAAGTCTACAGCTACCGCCACCAGTAATGCCTGCAGTAAATCCTGCCTCACCATCTCCTAAAACCATAGGCATCAAAGACAGTGAAATTCATGTTGACTCATTTGCATGCAACCTAAGTTTAAGCGTGAATCTATGTACACATGGAGAAAATGTTATTTCTATAGTAAGATGGTATTTATTTTAATGAGGGCACAAGGGCAATTTAGGTAAGGAGTTGAAGAGTGTCAAGAAAGTGGAAATAATTTCGAATGAAGTGGCTCAAATGGAAAGGGAATGCCCAATTAAAAACTAAGGGAGTAAATTGGCATTCCAAGTATCTGCTCGATGCATATAACACTGCTCAAAATAGTCATGAGATATATTAAACAAAAGAAAAAATATAGACAACAATAGCAACAACGAGCATCTGAGCTTTATTCTCAATAAATCAGGTTCAGCAACATCATCGTGTACGCTTTTTTGCTGTTCCATAACTCCATATGACCCAGCACTAAAGATACTAAAATGTAGGCCAAACGAAAGGCCTTAACGTTCTTGATTCTTGAACTATCACATAGCTGTCAGTCCAGGCAAACAGATCCACAAATGTCACTCAAGTATCTATCAGATAATAAGAGTTCATAAAAGCCAATATATGATAAGGTTAAGTACAACATTACTGTTCCCCATACAAATACAGAAGGACAAGTAGGAAGTGTACAAACTGACAATGCTTGATTATGTAGTGTGTTGAATATAGACACGTGAAAATTGGTCTAAGAAGCGGACAAGACAATAAAACCCAATAGATGTACTTACAGCCATCAATGGGGCACCCAAATAAGCTTAAGAAAGAAAATGTAAACTTTATGGGAAATCAAATGCAAAAGCATATACCATATTCCAACAAACATAATAATCTCTTCAATCATATTCTTTTGAAAGCCTATAGTAAATTATTCCGATCAAGCAACGAATCGAAGGTAGTAAATGTGACACAGAAAGATAATAAAGCAGAAATCAAACATATGGCTTCCAGTACATGAAGACAAATAACAAAGAAAATCCTCATAAGATTTAGAGATTTTTTTACTATTACCATTTCATAATAGCTTAGATCATATAGATCCTCATCATGGGCCCAGTCATCCATGCTATATTCAGGCAACGGACGACTACCATTGGCATAAAGCCATTGACCTTTCTCAATTTTTCGACAGTTGGGACACTGCATTGCTCCCTTAATGTTAAATGCCGAACCTATGCAATCTACACAGATTATAAACATAACATAATATAGTGAGAAACAAAGTAAGCTAACAACTCGCTAAAAAATAATTATGAAGAAAGGAATAAAATGTGCAGTAAATGTCAATTCTAAGCAATAACTGAATTTCTTGAGTAGAAGAAATTGAAGATTCCAATGCTTGAGAAATGTTGTCAGTCACATGGCACAGTAGTCAAAATTTAGAAAAGAAATTCTACAAGCATAATACGATGCATATAGTTGTTTGACTTCTCAGTCAAGCAAAATGAGTCTAACTTCAAATATCATCTCAATCTGAAGCACCAAACGTGGGAAAGATGAAGCTTGAGGATTATGAGAGAAAGTTCGAACAACAAGGTACGCACCACACACTAGTGGACACAGAGGTAAAGAAAGCAAGGAGGTTCGAACTGGGATTGCGTCCGAAGACTGGTGGAATAATGGCAGCCCGCCAATTCACCAGCTATAGTCGAGTTTTGCAAACTGCTCAGGCAATCTCAAATAGGTTAGAGATTGATCAAATTTTCAGCAAGGTGACGGATCTTCAGGAAAGCGAAAATGATATGAGTCCAATGAAGAGAAAGGAGATGGACAGAACAAGAAGATTAACATTAGATCAAGATTTGGACAAACTAGTTCGTCCTATCCAAAGTGTAGCAAGACTCATAGGGGTGAATGTTTAGTTGGGAGTAATAGGTGCTATCGATGCGATAAGACATGTCACATTGCTAAAAATTGCGAAGAAACCCCCTCAAAGAAAGATGTTGAGCAAGAAAAGAAAGGAAATGCCAGAGTTTTTGCTTTAACTAATGATGGAACAACGAAGGATCCGAATGCAGGTAATTTCGAGGATGAAATTCTTTTAAGGAGAAGAGATTGTAACACTCGAAAAATTTTGGTATAAAAATTTAATTGTTTTATGTGTTAGCTTAAAGTTGAGGAACTAAAATGAAATAAGTTTTGATTTCTTATTTTATTTGAGCCAAATAATTAGATTTTAATAGGGCAAAGATAAGTATATCAATATTGGACTCTTTTTGTAGGTTTTAATTAATTAGAAGTCTTTGACTTGGGAAAAAGTTGATTTGGATAAGTTAAGTCTAAGTTATTGAAGTTCAAAGAAGTTATCTTTAATTGTTAATTAATTAAGTTGGTTTATGATTCGATTTTTGTGACAGCCTACGTATAGGATAAGTAGTAATCATAGTTTGGTAAATGTTTATTCATTAATTGTAATCATATTTTGGTTTTGATAAATGTTAAAAAGGTTCATTGTAATCCTAACTTAATCCCATTTAAATTATATTTAAGTGTGATGTTTTACTAGGAAACCATTAGTAGAATACAATCCAAATTCTTTTTTTTTCTGAAACCATATTTAATTGATTAATCTTTATAAGTTGGCAACTGATTAATCTTTATAAGTTGGCAACTGATTAATCTTTATAAGTTGGGAACCACGTGTATGTAGATTTCTAGGAATTAATATCTTATTCTCGGATTAGGACGAAAACTAATTCTAATCCTACTTTTATTAGATTTTCATTGATTACATGTTTAGTTCAACTAAACAACTAGAATCCTACTTTCAAAAAGAAATCTCGAATCTCACCTATTTATACCCCAAACTTGAAGCCAATTTGCATTCATTGAAATTATTTCAAAGCATTACACGCACCATTATTCACCAAAACAGAGAAAAAGATTTAGAACTTGCAATCAATTTTTTTTTTAATATGACGAGGTAAGATACTTTTGTGCAAGTGGATATTTCCATAGGCTCTTATATTCAATAATTTATGCATGAATTGTCAGTGAACATTCAGGTTCAACCTAACGGAATGTGAACTCTTATGGGTTCTTCATAACGAAATGTGAAATCCTTCGAGAATTCAAAGTACAACTGATGGGTGTATCGCTTGGTCATCGATATACTCCATAAGATATATGGTATGGAGTGTTTAATTTATTATTATATAATTGTCTATGGGAGTTGCACGTATCTTACTGAGTATTTTTAAACTACTCGCTCTTACAATAATTTTATAGGTTAGTTCGAGTTGATTGGATCTGTGGCAAGATGGTGATGCGGGCTGCCAAGTGGATCGAGGACAAAAATAAACATTAAGTTCTTTTTTAACATCAAATTTATTAGTTAGTTTTAATTTGTTCAAAAACAGGTTTATTAGTTAGGTGATTATGGTTTTCCATGTCTAGTTTAAGTTTATGAATATTTCAGTTATTTATTTTTAACACTTTAGGGTTTATGAAAATTTAGGGTGTCACAGAAGTCCAGTGAGACCTCCTTCCAATCACCAAATTTAAAGCGATCCCAATGCCATCACTCTCGCTTTACGAAACTCTGTGCTCCCATCGCCAAGGAAACCATCTTTTTAATATTTGTTGGATCTTATGAGGTTTAATCACATATATGCTATAGCAAAAAACCATTGATTGCTTCAACCCGATCAATGAAGTGAAAATGAACAGTTTGCATGAAACTAACATCGCCAGTTGTGGGAAAAAAAAAGTCTGGCTAACGTGATGGATCTGCTTCCACTTCTTTAATTAATTTTCAATTCAAATTTTACTGTCACGTGGAGTAGTAATTGCACCTATGAACTGAGAGGTCATTCAATTTCAAGCAAAAAAAATTATGCCAATGTCATTGGCATGCACAGCGTCAGAATAAACTGCACCTTCATTCAATGGATGTAAGAAGATCCCTAATGCAAAAACCTAAAATTCCATCCATAAAGCCAATGGAAGACAAAATTAAACACTTGTCTTACCACTTCAACAATTTCAATTTGACTTTATCACTAGCAACATCAATTATACACTCCACGAAGCATGTATTTCCACATAATACAAACCTCCCAAACTCCCAATTAACCTAATCAACACAACTTGGCAGGGACAACATCCTACAGCTTGATCGTCTTACTACCCAATTCCAATAATTTATTCATCCGGAATTTTGCATCCAGATCCTAAACTTAAAAAATGGTCAAGTCTAAATCTCCACAATTCAAAACCAAATTCAAGCAACTGCACAAATTCAGTAAATAAATCCACAGAATGACAACCAAGAATTTCAGCCAGAATTGAACAAAAATCTCCTTCTAAATTCAATTAAAACAAGAGTTAAATTCAAAATCTTCAATTGCATCGGGAGACAAATTTGGTCAGATCTCAATCATTTCCAAATGTACTGAAAATTTTAGACTCACCAAGGTGAAATTGATGGCCGCATTGAAGCTTAGCCCAGGATCTAGCCACATTATCAGTCACCCCCTCTAAGCAAATTGAGCACGAAACAACCGCCGATTCCGCCTTGCCCCCACCCCTATCACCATCATCCAGAAGATCCGCATCACCCAATCCCATAGTTCAATCACCAATTCCCAAAAACCCTACCTCAATTTGAATCTTGCAAAAGATAATTTACATAAAATTTCGAATTATTAGAGGTTGAACGAATGAATAATTTGACCAAATTAAGTGAATTTATGAGAAACGCGTAACTGTTAGAGAGAGAGAGAGAGAGAGAGAGAGAGAGAGAGAGAGAGAGAGAGAGAGAGAGTTTGGGATGTAAAAAAACTGTGAACCAGTTTCTTTCTAGTTTCTACCCACCGCCTGCCTAGTTTATTATTATTATAATTGCAAGGACAAGGATTTGGGTCAGTTTCAACTGCTGTCCAAACACGCCAACGAGGACAGAGTTAGAACGGGTTAATTTTGTCAATAATTACTGAACTTTACCCTATTTTTTGTTTTGACCACCAAACTTTTAATTGTATCATTTACGTTGTAAAATTGAAATTTTGTTTTAGTAAATAATAATGTTCTATTTTATATTTTATTTTAATATTTACTGACTTAAAAATGGGATCAAAGAACGTTGTTCAATATTAGAAGTGACGAGGTTAGAAACTCAAATTGAGTGGAATCGGCACAAATCGATCTAATTCGACATGGATTGATTCACATGTTAAATTATATATCATTATAACACTTTAGTTGTTTGGGGATGGTATTCGTTGAAATTTTATTGAAAAATTATATTCTACGTGTTGTGGGTCAACAAGTCAACTTCAAACAAACTTTGACACGACGCTATAATTTTGAAGTGTCAAAATTTTTGTAATAAAGTCTGACCAGCAACCAAAAAATTTGTTCCACAAAAATTGTGTTTTTTGCCTCAAAATTATACTAATGGGTCAAATTTTGATAACAGAAATTCCTTAAGTACATGAAATTTCTACAGATTTTATACAGAATATTGATGTATCAGCATCAAGTCTCTTTGTATTTTATCTGGACCCACATTTATTTTAATTGTGTTTATTGAATTTGAATTTATGTATCAATTCTATATAAATTTTTTGTACCCATAGAACTTTTCTTTTGATAATAATGACAACGAGATAAGGACATCGGATATTAACTCTATTCAGATAACGAAATTTTTTCTATCAAATCCTTGACTGGAAATTTACCAAAAAAATAGTTAAGATAAAAAGGGAAAAAAAATGAAAGATGAGCTTATGTCATTACCAAGAGGCACACAAATTCTTTTGATGGAATGTGCATTATCTCGATTGAAGTGGATAGATAACGTGGGACACCGAAAAGCAGTTGAGTTCAGCCAGCCTATGTGCATGTACTTGGCTTGATTCTTGTTTTATCTCCAATTTTCAAATTTCATGCATTTTTTTCTTTCCTTAGATTTTTTATATAAGACTAGTGAGACGCACGTGCAAAGCACGTGCAATAACATAGTTGGCTAAGTGATAGCGTGACAAATGAAGAATGGGACGAAAGTATTCAATGAAAATAGAGTTGACGTTCTTATTTTACAGTTTACAGGTTCAATGTATCTACTTATACATTGGAGTGTCTTTGCCGAAAACTTAATGATTCATACTAACAAAATGATTGGAGAAATAGACCATTCGTTAAAAATTGAAAAGGCTTTGAGCATCTGTAGGAAATAAATGACATAACAACAAATTTTGTCTTTGAAGATGTGTTGCATTGATGAGGCAGAATTGGAACATTATACACAAGCAAGAATTCGCATAGAAGAAGTTTACACTCTAGCATAACTATAATGGAGTGCTTCCTTAGAGGACTCTATTGATGCAGTAATATGATCAATTTTCTTGGATGCAATAGACTAAAAAACTGCTATATGATAAGAAAGAGTGAGTCATTCATAAGCAAAACATATGTGATACAAGAATTTCTTATCGGCAATTTCATTATCAAGTCTGCAATCTCTAACACCTGCAATTTCTTTTTCACCATCTGTTCCAATTACAACAAATATAATCATTCTTCACAATTAATAAAGAAAATAGCAAAAGAATATTTGAAATAACATGTAGCCAAGTGTGAAGGTTAGTTTTTGGATTTTTGATCCAATACGAGTTCAATCTGCTCGTAAGGACAATGGACTTTGTATTTCTGTCATTGTGATTTTTGAGTTACTTACTCAGCGTGATTTATTTGGATCCAATAAACCTGTAGCAGTGGTTAACTATGAAGTCTTAAACGTTCATGCATTTGATGATTTATTGCATAGGTTTTTATAACAATGATTTTAGATTCTTGTGCTGGTTTTTTTATTTTTCTTCATTTTCAAGGTTCGGTTGACTATCAATGTATTCATAACTATTTAGTTGTTCCTAGATCTGTGTGGACATTAACAATTTCTAATGATGCATTAAAAAATGAAAAGTGCACAGTCGAAATTTAACTACTTTATCTCTCACATAACTATGCACTGAATAATTAATTTTATTCACATTTTATTGTAATCTTTTGCATATTCAACCTTTTTCCCCTCTCTATAATCCTACTTTGCCCTCTACTATTCTAATTGTTAGGATTCCTACCTAGAGCCCACCAAAAAAAAGTAGTCAGGACCTACTACAAAACCTGGATTTCATGGCTGTTTATCAACATTTCAGGCTGTATTTAACAATCCCAGGAAAAAATATACCCAAATAAAGATAGATATGCTATGTTTTTTATTCATTTAACTTCATTCTGGCAGATCCAAAATTACATTAATACAATACTATCAACTTCCAGACACCTTAGTCCAAGCATCTTAAAGCACTTTAAAAAAAAAAAAAAAAAAAAAAACACTCTACAGCTGAAATGAACTTTCAACCAAAATAAACTACTATTACCATAAACTTTGAGTAGATTCATTGACTCTCAACTGATCTTTTGCATAGATTTAATCTTCAATCGGCATAATTCATAAATAAAATAAATAAATAAAAAGGTTTACATTCTCCGAGTTCAATAGCTACATACATAAAAATCTAAATTGCAAAAGATGTTCCAAACCCATAGAATTTTGTTGCAAACACCAAATGCTCGTTATACAAGTTTAAAATAATAATAAAAAATGTAATTCAAATGCAGGAACTATTGTCCAAGCTTTAGTCCTAGGAAATAAAATTACATCAGCTGGCGTAAAATTATATACCTTAACTAAAATCAAGCTATTAAACAAAATCATCGACAACGTTCTCATCAGTTTCCCTACAACCATCCATTTGACATAATCCTAGACAAGCCCAAAATAAGAGCACATATTGCAACTAAAATCAAGTCCTCTATACAATTAAAACACCATCATATTAAATCCGTTATAATCACCAGAAAAAGAAGTACTTTACAATTTCCAAAACCTTTTTTCACCTCACTATCGTTTGAATAATAAATTAGATCATATACTAACTCAAATGTTCATGTTTATTATTCAATGTTCACACATTTTCTTTGAGCTGTAGAATTTTAAACAGAAAAAAAAAATAAAGACCTTTGTTAGAAATGCATCAAATGAAGCAGTAGTTTATGTTAAAGAAAGTGGTAATTTCACTTTCACACATTTGTTCCCTTTAGAGCAATGTATTGCACACTATGAGACATAAGCACCCAATCTTAAGTCTTTTTCAAATCAACGAGATGCATAAGAAAACATACTTTCGTGACCAAAAAATTCAAAAATGAAAGTTACACTTCGTTGATTGTCCATATAAAAACAACCACTTCATGTTTACAAAACACACACAAGAACTCAACTAAAATTAGATAAATTTATCACAAGAATTGAAACTATACTCTCAGTACTAAAATTTGGAAATAACTATAGTATTAAAACGTAATGAAAACAATAACATATAAATATAAACCCCCCATTTTTTTATTTTATATAAAAATACATAAATCAAACATACCTATGTATATGGACAAAAAAAGAAGAACATATCTCGTAAAAGAAAGAAAAAAAATTAATGGTAACCAAAATGAAAAAAATATTCAAAACGCACAAAATTTAGATCTTATCATAAACACGGTCTAATGGGATCATAGCGACCTCAATCGTCCTGACACATTGGCGAAGAACTTGTCGGTTAACCAGCAAGACGCACCAACGGTCTGGCTAGCCTTTCTAATAGGCAAAACAAATGTATCCCGTGCAAGGAAGAAATGGGTTGTGCAATAAAGAGAAAATGATGGATTTTTTGGGCAAAAGAAAATAAATTCAGAGCTTGTGCACGACATACACAACGAAAATGTTAATCACAACGGATCCAAGATATAGGCACAATAAGAACAATATGCACAAGAGAAGAATGAAAAGAGAAAGGATTAAATAACAAATCTAGGGTTTCTTCATCCTTAGAAGAAGACAACCAAAATTGGGAATGGAAATGACAAATGGAAGACAACACGTGAAAATGACAGGAATTATGTGGCTGAGAGTAAAGTGGTTGAGCTTTGACAAGTCCGGCTCGGCTAACAATGGCCAAACGGCTTGTGAATAGTGCCATGAAAACTCACTCTTTTATTTATGTAGGATAAGGGTAGATATATTCGCACCATTTTTATAAATATGTCACATTTTAATTGTATTATTGACCTCTAATCTTCATTGATTGTTATATTTATGTTTTTAATTTTTTCATAACATTCTTATCGCTAACCCTTAATCAATTAACAAATTTTGTCTTTAATGACGATTTTTCATCAAAAAAATTTGTTATCGTGGTTTAAAATGATGGACAAGTATTTAAACATAATTTTGAATTGTTTTTCTTATTAAATACATATGGGATAAATAAATCTTTATTTTCCCTCTTATTAAAATTTTTGACAGAAATCGGGGATAAGATGTATTAGTGAAATACTCAAAATAAGAATACAACGAAAAAAGTTGGAGAAATAAGTATGACAATGACAAAAGGTTTTGAATATTTCATGCCATTAAAATATGGTGCACTCATAAAAAAATGTGTTGTGAACAGGGACGAATCCAAACGATTTGGATTTAGGAATCACAATCAAAATTTGTAGTTATTTTTTACTGTATATAAAAATTTAAAAATAAAAAATAAAAAAAGTGGGGGGTCACTTGACTCTAGGGGACCCTCAGGTCCGCCCCAGGTTGTGAATAATAGCATTTATTTACTCTTTGTAGGGATGGCAATAAAGAAAGCTAACACTGGGAGCGGTCATTATCAATTTATCATCCTCACCCCGTTGGGAATTTTTGGGAGGCGGGGATGGGGATGAGGATTAAAAAATCTGTATTTATCGCCCATAAAATTTATCATTTAGTTTTAAAACATTATTTTACATTTCTAAACACGATTTATTTTATATTTCTCGTCACCGTCCCATTTAACCACTCGGGTTGGAGCAATGCGGCTAGGTCGGGAATAAGGAATTTTGTCATTCTAGTTTTTGTTCCATTTTAATGTATAATCAAGTTTCTACACACAATCATTAGTTAGGGTCATAGGGATTATGTTTTCCACGTCCAAAATTTTTGTTTACACATTTTTGCTTTCCACGTCCAAACCCCCATGGCCGACCCCCTCTCCATTTTTGTTTACACATTTCATTTCTTTTTTTCTTTTTTCTTTTTCTTTTTCTTTTTTTTTTTGGTTCATTTCACAAGTTAGAAACACTCTCTTAAATTTTAGTTCAAGAAAAGTTGAAGAAGAAATCTTATATTGGAAACAAGTTCACGCGAACTTTTTAAAGTTTGAAGATTGCTCTTCTTGTTTTCAAAATGTTTACAAGTTAAGCAATCAACAAGTGTTAAGGTAAGACACACTACGAGCCTAAGTTGTGATTTCTTGTTTTAAGGTTTTAAGGTTAAAGTATCGAAATATGTGAACCAATGATCTTAAAGTAGGGTTTAAGATTGGATCAATGGTTCTAGATTTCAGATTGAGATGAACTCGAAGTCTTATATAGTACTACTTGAAAAATTGTTTTAAATTTGAGATTAAAATGATTAATATGTTCTTGTTATGGTCTAAATTTGAGATTGAGATGATTAATTTTCTCTCAATGTAAGTTAAGTTATTCTACATAACATTCATGTATGAAATCGAACTTGCGCATCTTCTGGAGTATTTATATATTCACTAAATTTTAATTTTTATAGGTACACATTCAATGGCGAAGGTGCATGATCAAGAAATTTGAGGGTGGTGAATGTATAATTTGTAAAATACCAATGAGTTATGTCTTAAATTCTACAATTTAATTTTTTTTTTTTTTTTTTTTAAACTAGGGCATGTTGCAACATGTTGTCTTTATGAACCAATTATGTTTGAAAAAAATATGTAAGTATTGCACCATACTATCTTTTGAAGAGATTATGGTTTACAAATATATTTTGTTGACTTTGTGTCACAACAAAGTGTTCGTATTATATATCTGATTTAGCGTATTGCAATAACTTATTCACATATTGTGAGTTACAACGTTTTGTTAAACAATATATTTTGTTTCTCCAAGTTGTAACATAAATTTTATACTACGTTGCAACATTCTATTCACCTATACTTCTTTATGTACTTTCTGATGTGTTGAGAAATATCATGTTTTAAAATGGAACTCTGGTTACATAATTGTACAAGTCTGTTTTTAAAAAATAATTTCATGTTTTGTTTTATAACTATTTGATGTTCTAACAAATTGATAAACTGTTTGATGTTACGGTCCTCTATTATTTTATAAAACTATGATGTTGCAACGTGCAATTCATACTATAATATTTTATTGATAATGCATGTTGACCACTTGTTTAAAACTTTAAATTATTGGACTCGACATCTTGCAAGCCACAAACCACGTTAGCAGGGACAGCTACATCGATCATCTTTGGATACGACAAGTTCAAATGATATATGTAATTTTGAAAAGTGTAATTTTGATTTTTTTTTTTTTTTTTTTCAAGTATTCCTCAAATGATACATGTAGTAGAGGTGGACATTTTTTCTGAAATCAGGCCAGAACCAAATAGAACCGGTTAGTTCGGTTAGGCTTCTCTACTAAATGGATCAACTCTAGGATCGTACGTCTAGAACCGATCGATTTTTATCCGGTTCTCAGTACCGTCTTGAGAACCAGTAGTGAATTTGATTCTCACAAATTTCTATTTTTGCTTCCATTAAGATGCACTAGATCTTTGAACATTAAATTTCAAAATTATTTCATGTCAAAATTTCATTTTTCATACGCTTCTTTTTTTTCTTTAATGGATAATCAAAATTAAAATTTAAATAAATTTATAAATACTTTACGAATTCATAGTTTTAATACAATCCAATGTAAAAATATATATTTTTAGTTCAATATTTCACAAAAATTCAAATTTCTCATTGTTTTCAAACGATCAACCATTAAGAATCAATATCACGAAGAACTTTTAAAAATAATCAAGTTACTATTATATGGATTTTCGTAAGAATTAATTTTTGATCGAGATTTTACCATTTATGACGTATTCCATAGGTTTTTTTTTTTTTTTTTGTTGATCTTGAATTTTGAAATGATTTTTTGTTTGTTGTATTGTTTAATTGATTTTTTGTATTATTATATTACAAGAATGACAAGTGATTTCATGCTCTATTTTATCTATTTTCAGTCTCACAAATAGTTTCATACTTTATTTTTACAATTTTTTTAATATAAAGAACCAGATCGGATCGAATCGGAACTGGTTGGTTTAGTTTCGGTTTGGTTCTATAGTTGAACATGAGATCAATGGTTCCATTTCAAATATTCTCATTAGTATTTGGTTTAGTTCTCTTTAAAATCGGATCGAACCAAACCGCATCCACTCCTAGATAGATGTTTCAAAAATTCCCTGATAGGTAAGTTATATTTCACATGTTGTAACAAAAGAAATTCATCCATAGTTTAGGGGTTTAAATGAAATTATTATGCTATATTATTAAATATGTTTTAAGTTTTTAAGAAGTATGGATTTTTCGCATCAAATTTTGTTGGAAACCCTAAATATGAGCCCTAAATTTTAGTAATAATTAATACTCGAGATCGAGACCTCCAAAAACATTTGGTTTTTCTTGAGCAAATTTCATGATATCTAAAGGTCCTTTTTTTTATGTTCTCCTAGTTCTGGTAATTTATATAACTATCGAGACACTTTTTTATTGATTTCTTTTATTCTAATCAATTTTATCGTAATTTTTCGACCATTAGTATCAGTTACAATTCTAATTTTTAAAATATTTTGATCCTTTTCTGAATCTATTCTTCCTTCTTATTCGTTTGAAAATATTGGTATAAATAACTCACTTTTTGGTGTTCGATCGACCATCTCAATAACTACGAACACCCCTGATCAGTGCAATGAGATGTATCTATTTATATTTATACTATTGCACGTGTTACACATTTAATGTTGAATTCAATTCACCTCAACAAAAAAGCTTACTTATATTAAGAAATTCTCACTAGTGAATTTGTGGTTAGAGATACAACTTGATTGCTAATATTAGAAATATACGTCTTATGAGTTGATTGGCCTACGTGGTAGTGTGGATTAGGTACGATGGCTGAAATTGAACCAAGAAGGGATGAAGGGGTTGAAGTCATCGACTTCAGAGACATGACAACCATTTTTTGAAAGGAACTCGATACTCGATAACTATCTATAAAGTAAGAAATCGTTATCTAACCTGATAAGGACAAATCAAAACCTCCAAATTAATAACAAAATTACCACATCCACCTCCCTTGACACGATCTTCAGTCCCTGTTTGGTGTAGATCAAAATAAGAATCTTAGTAAATTTTAATAAAAGTTGATGAAATGTGTAGTTAAAAAGTTATGAATCTCACGAAATGTGTAGTTAAAATTATTTGTTGACTTTAATTAGTATTATTTCTTATTTCTTTTATCTTCACAACATAATATTTACGTTTTTGTATCATTAACAATAATATTGATTTGATCGTCATAGTAACAATACGAGATAAACCCTAACCTTCTACGCGAGTTGCTTTTAAATTCTACTTCGAAGATACCAGACTTTTGAAATACTTTAAATGGTCCTAAGAGATTTTTTTTTTTATTTTTTTTTTTTTTTTTGTAGCGCGTCTTGTTTGTTAATAATTTGGTTAATTTACACCTATAATCTTTAAAACTTTATAATATTCACATATTAAATTATAACAAGGGAAACGTACATTTGTTCTCCATTCTCTAAAATTTCATGAACCAGTGATTGGAAAGAAATTGTGCAAAAACGCGTTGCTCACCCTTACCCATACTTTATTCTATATTATAATGATGGTGGGTTAATTATATGACTTATTACTGAATTTTGTCATATGTTACTACTTAATAATTAAACTTAAAAATATAATTAAATGGTCACTAAACTTCATTAAATGTTACTACTTCATAACTGAACTTAAAAATATATCTCAATGATTATTGAATTATGCATCGTGTTACCCATCCATCACTCAAGAAGAAATTAAAGAAAATGAAGGGAAAAAAAATTGAAAAATCAAATCGACCTCAGTTACATCGGCATTATTCGAACATTTTTGTACTTTTATTTAATTTTTCTCTGTCAATTTCTTCCAGTGTTCCTACTAGTTCTCTTTTAATCTGTTTATGCGAAATTAGAGATACGGTAAACTGATATTGTTGATCTAAAAGTAAAACGTACTTTCATCTTAACGGATGAATATCAACAAAAATTCTATTTTTATTCGATTTATAGGTCTATAATTTTTTGTTTCCCTTTTTTCCCTTCATTTTCTTTGATTTATTCTTTCATAGATATTGATTTGTTGAACTTAATGGATTTTTTCATTTAAGTAATGGATGGATAACACGGTGTATAGTTCAGTGATGATTGAGATATATTTTTAAATTTAGTTATAAAGTAGTTATACTTGATGAAATTTAGTGACCATTGAATTATATTTTAAAATTCAATTATTAGTAATAATATATGACAAAGTTCAATAATTATTTATATAATTAACCCTAATGATGATAATCATGATATTAGTATACATGTTATTGGATCGAGAGCGGACTTGTTCTTCTTACACGCTTTCATTAAATGTAAGATAAGATTAAATCAATGTGGGAGAGAATCTTTACAACATCTATTTAATAAAGTTCATTTATTTTGTAACCATAAGATAACATTAAATAATTCATTTTATTATTAAACCATGAACCATTCACACTTTTCTATGAACTTGATTAAGGTTCATTACTGGAAGACATGACCCACATAATTTCTTACATTATCTCTATTGAAGTAAATGCTAGAGGTGGATAAAGTATATTTCCTCCCTCTTCAATCTTGTATCCAAAATTTACATCATTTTGTACTAAATTTTGCATTAAATTAAAATTAATCTCCAACCATTACACCAAAACTTACACAAAACAAACAGTGTTTAATCATTTTTTTCTTTTTTTTTATATTTTCAATAATTTATTTATTTATTTTACAAAATACATAAATTACTAAATAAATAATTATATTAAATTAATGAAATGATTAAATTCATTAATAAATATAAAAAAAATTACACCAGAATGGTACAAAGTTTGGTGTTACATTGGAGTAGTTTTGCGCCATTTTTTGGTGCAATTTGATGTTTTGACGTTACCATTGGAGATGGACTAAAACTTGATTGAGACCTCTTTCTCGTATCAATCATAATGTTCTAATTTTGATCCATGTACTATGCAAATTTCTTTCTTGTTCTTACTCATTCATTTTTTCTCTAATTAACTCTATGAATTGCGAATTCGCCAGAAATTATTCGAGCTCTGGAAGTTGAAGAACATCATATACTAATACACTCATCAAGCTTATGCATCAAACACTAGATTATTTCATAGATTTTAGTTCCAAACACAAATTATATGTCCCAAAAATCGGGCTGCCAAATTATTTACACCATAATATAAGAAAGCATCTAGCTTCAAACGGTTTAAAATTCCTTGATGAAATCATGGATGTGAGCGTTAACTTCCTCGGCTCTCTCTTGGTTGATGAAGTGACCGGCTCCTTGAATCACGACGCATTCCTTCAATAATGGCACATCATTTTTGAACCAACCTCCATGTACATATTCCTTCATCCCTGGAGTAGTGTACATCATATCCAGATCCCCCACAATGAATTTAACAGGAATTTTTATCCGTACTCCTGTCCATGCTGCAGTTAGTTCCCAGTTTCTGCATCGGTTAAAAATATTAACTTCAATTTCTGCTAAAGCAAAAATTTTTGGCAAACAAACACATTTTGACTAGTGCATTTTTGGTACGTAGTACTCTAGACTAAATAGTATAACAGATCTTATCTCCGCCCACAGTGGACAAGATAAAAATTCTCATTGTTGACGTGGCAGGAGAGTCTTACTGATAGTTGTCTGCAACAATTATACATTTAGAGAATGTTCTATCTGTCACGTCAGCACCGTTGAGTTTTTATCCTATCTACCGAGGGTCCAGGGCAGGAGATCAATTCTAAATAGTATAATGAACATTGTAGTCGACATGAGTAGTGCTGTGGAGAGCTATTAGTCCTCCGTACCAAACGTTCCATATGAAACTAGTGCTTACAGATCAAGTGCACGGTAATAGTTCAATCCTCCGCTGAAGCCATTGTAGTTATATTTACTAGCATAATATTTGAGGTCCTCTTCCGAAAACCAGGTGGGTAATTTGATCTTATCGATATCACGGAGATTTCCGAACGGGTTTTGTTTGGGTAAGATGGGAGGACCCGGTTTACGATCAGTAAGGATTGTCTTGATCACTGCTGCAGCTCCATATTCTGAAATTTCCGATTCCATCTTTCCAGGCTCCTGCAAATTTACAACATAAGCTAGAAATTTAATCAAAATAGACAAGAATTTGAGAATAAGCACTCTTTTTTGCAATTCGAATTGATAAGGTACGCAAGTATAGAACATGTTTGAATTTGCATGAATTTAATTCATTGCAGATGATAGGTGGTAAAGAAATTGAGTCATAATGAAATGGGGTTGGACCGTTGGTGCACTGCGTGGACTTCACTAATATTGCAGATCCGAAATTAAATCAAACACATGGGCAATACTGCTAGCTAGCTAGCTGTAGAATCCTGATTCAAACTGCACAGCAATGAATGATCATTCATATCCGGTAACTTTCAAAGGATTTTACTTATAAGTTACTTATTTTGAAAGTAAACTAACAGTAGTAACTTTTTTTACCGCGCATGTCAAAAAAAAAAAAATAAATAAAAGAAGAAGAAAAACCTGGAATCTGCACATGTAGTATTCATCACCAAAGAAAGCTAGCATGCCCTCAATAGGCTTCAATTTGGGATGTCTCGGCCGGAAGGGCACAGCTAAAGCCACGAATGCCTTGATCAAATCGGGTCGAAACAAGCACAAATACCAGCCAACCATGGCACCCCAGTCGTGCGCCACCAAGAACACTTGATCAACGCCGAGGGATCCAATGAGCGCCACCATATCACCCACCACATGGAGGCAGGTATAGCTGGTGATGGATGAAGGAGCATCGGTGTCGCCAAAGCCACGGAGGTCCGGTGCGACGGCCCGGTAACCTAAGGCGGCGAAGGCCAGGATTTGGTGGCGCCATGTGTACCAAAGCTCGGGGAAGCCATGGAGGAATAGTACCACTGGGCCCTTACCTTTTTCAGCTACGTGCATGTTTATGCCGTTCACATTCACTATCTTGTGCACTATCCCTTCCATCTTTCCCTCAATAGAATGCGTGTTATGGAATTGACGTGAATTGTCCTATGTCCTCTCTATATATTGGTACGTGAAAATTTAACACCGACTCACAAAAAGTAAAAGGTCAAGAACGTGTAACTTGAGTTAAACGGGTAGTCAAGATAGAGTTTTCAGTAAACGATGGAGCTACAAATAGTTCACATCTTCAAGAATTTGTCCATATATTTTACAAAATCCTTTCTTCGAGACAATGTCCAAATTGTTTCATTTTTCATGCGAATCGAAACTTACTCGACAAAGAATTTCGCAACGTTAAAATCTTTATAGCTACGCAAGCCGTTCATCGAGGCATTGGTTGCCGCCTCTCCTACCGTTAGATGGCCAACTTTTGACCTTCCGGAACCGGAACTGAGTAGTTATCAATTGCTATTTAAAGAATTGTCCTTTTCCCACTATAATAATAGTAAATGAAGGAAATTCGTTCAAATCTGTGACCTTTTTAAGTGATCAGGTTTCACACGAGAACAGTGCACACGGCTTCTCCACATCAGCTAATAGAGAAATAAGCCCTCGATTTTTTAGAATAAATTTTGTGATAAGTGATTTTTTTTTTTTTTAAGAATGTGATTAAAAGGTAGGAAAATAATATGTATCTACATACAAAATTATTTTATTGAAAGAAATTTAATTAAAAACGAGACTAGAGCAAAATAAATTCAAAAATATGGGAGCAAGATGTAGGCATAAATGCGAGTTATAGAAATATTGCAAAATGCAAATGCAAATCCAAGAGATGCAGGCTACAGAAGCTTTGGAAATCGGTGATATCGACGATGATGAATTTTTAGAATACTAGACATTAAATTCAAAGAAAGTCTTCCACGTACACTTTTTTTGACAGTGTTTTTGACAGTTTAGACACATATACAAATGGGGAGCCCGCGATTAAAATCATCGTGGGCCCCTTGCTTGTGTCTACACTGTCAAAGACAGTGTCAAAAAAATAGTGTACGTGTAGATTTTTTCTTAAATTCATGGTTGGCCCCATTTTTTAAAATAAGTATTTACTCAAACTCCTTTTCAATCACAATTTAAAATTTTAAAATTTTTGAACCATATATTTCATCAATATTAATTATAAATTTTCTTTTTAACTAAATACAAATAGAGGCTTAATGACATCGGTGAGATATTGTCTCCTTTTTTAAGGTAATTACAGTTTGAATCAAGTCAGGTAAAAATCTCTGTTTTTCCTTTGCTGTGAAGTGCCAACTACCAACTACTGCTAATGCTTGGTTGATATTTCTAATATTTTATAAACTATTCAAGTGGTAAAAGTTCAAATTTTAAAAATATATTTGATGGGATTCATGATTTTTATTAATTTTTTAAACATGTATTTCATCGACATTTATCAAGAACTTTGTCAAACAATCACTCAACTTAATAATGAATGCTACTTAATTCTTTCTCAAATTAATTAGTTTTCACTTGATTTGTCAACAAGGTTATTTTCTTTGTTAAATGTGTGCATAAATGCTACATATTAAGCCTATGTTTGTCTCCTTTTTAAAAAAGTTTTGGGAGGGGGTGAATAATTTTTGGAATAATGATTTTTTGAAAAAAAAAAATATTTTAGAAAAATTTTATTATGTAAGCATGTGGTTAAAAATAAGTTTGAGGGAAAAAAAATTAAAAAAAGAGGACACAAATTAAGAAGAAAGTAATATAACATCTATAAGAAATAGCCCCCGATTGACAGCCTTTTTTGTAAAGAAATAGTTTTTGAATAGTAATTGCCCGGACAATGTATGATTAAGAGTATGTAAAAATTTAAAATTTATGTGAAAAATATTTTATTACGAAAATGTGTAATTGAAAATGAATATGAAAAAAAAAAAATGAAAGAATGGTTATGAAATAGGGGTTAATCAGTAGACAAATACAGTTTTATGTGTACGTGTCTATCTATAAAGATGAAGAATAAAATAAAAATATGGAACAGACAGCTAACTGTTCAATTAAGTCAAATAGTCAACCATATCTTGTTGATTACAAAACTTTGGCGCGTTTCAGCTGCACAATTGACCAAATGCAAAGTTATATGGCGCACCCGTTTGGTCCCATTTTTTGAAAATGGAAATGAGTGAAATAAAAGTCCATTTGATTGTAAAAGTGAAAAAAAAAATTAATGACAGAAAAGAGAATTGAATTGAATAGAATTTTTTTAGAGAAAATTAATAATTAATAATGTTTTATTGATATAATTTTTCACTTAATCCGTTTAATTTTATTTTTCATGCAAATTATTACATTTTTGGATAAATTTTTTCAAAATCTGTATTAAAATTTGTTTGGATGGCAAAAAAGTAAAAACAAATTTTGAAATTTTTTTGTATTCGTTTGACTTTATTTTTCATGTAAATTGTCAATTAAATGGATAAATTTTTTTAACATTGGATTTAGAATATATTTTCATTGTCAAAAAAAAAAAGGATGAAAAATTTTTCTCACCATACCCATAGGAAAATAAAAGATAGGGAATGTGTTTTAAATGGTTATACCTAAAAAATGGGTAAAAATGAATTCCATGAAAAAATTATGCAATCAAACACCAAATTTAAGGTATTTTTCTTTTTCACCCAATTCCACCTTAATCAAACAGGGCCTAATATTTTTTTTAAAAAAAATGAGTAATTGAAAAAAAAAAGAAATTTTTTTGATTTACGTGCAATATTATTTTATGAAAAATTGTGTGATTGAAAATATTAGAGAGAAAAAATAAAATATAATAGAATTTAATTTAATGAGACGTACTGTCCAGAAATTGGCCTAAAAGTCCTTATTTGCTGCCTTCTTCAATTTCGTTGATAACCAAGCTAAAATTAAAGACCTACATTTATTGAGGTCGACTTTCCAACTAAATTTAGTGAAACTTTCGTATCAAATCGAATGAATAATCATTTTTTAAATGTGGAGAGTTTGAAAGGAACAGATTTTTTCTAACTCGAAATGAATTGATTTGAACCATAATGAATGAAGACATAATTGAAGTAATGTACGTTTGAAAACCATTTTAAGAAAGGAGTAATTTAAAAAAAAAAAAATTATAACTATACTAAGCTAATTTAGGAAGCATAATAATTGCTACAATATTTTGAATACGGCCTTGTTAGTAGAGAGATATTTTCAAGATTATTGTAGTAAATTCCATCACTATCGTTCGAATTGAGGAGTAGATGTCTAGCATTTTCATTTTCAATAATTGTGTGACGTATGAGGTTGTTAGACTACGATGACCTGAATTTTGTTTGACCGAACACAAAAGCTCAATCGTGAAACTAAAATTATGAGAAAAAATGGGGTCTATGGTGGTAACGGTTATTTTCTCATGATTTTTTTTTTTCCGTCTTGAACGTAATTTGTGTTCTTGTTATTATTTTAATGTTGTCTATCATCGCTTTTTCATAACAGAGGCTATTAAAATATCAACTAGCCGACTTAATCTTTGTAGTGACAAATGGTGCACAATTCTTGTTAGCCATGTTTAAGTTTTTCTTTGATGAAATATCGGTCAACTGTGTTTAGTTCGATTGTTATATACAACTACAAGGTTGTGAGCTAAGGACTAATTGCTTTATTGTTAATAAACAATTTTATAGGACTTTTTACTTGTTCTGTTAAAGTTCTTTTAGAATAATCCTTAACACTATAACGATTCACATACTCCTTTAGGTCATAGCTTGAAATTCAAGTTCTGCACTTGATTCGGCTACTGCTTGATTATTACTTTTTCAAGTTACAAAATTGTCTCAAACAAAGATGCAGTAGCATGCAGTGGCGGATCCAACTAGTGGTGAGTTAGGGCGGCCGCTCTAGTTGAATCCGTCAAAAGTTTGAGCTCTGGTCTATGGAGTGCCGACCGGCGATGGAAGGAGAACTGGTATTCTGGGAACTGGGAACAAAGGAAGAAACAACCAGTTTCTGGCGGGCCATTTTTTAAAAAAAAAAAAAAAAAAAAGAAATTTGGCCCAAGTCATTTGGGTCTAGTCCAGTGACTCCAGTCCATGAGTGATGAGTCCAGCCTCTACTAGTACTAAGTGACCCAAATCCAATTTTATTCCCCCAATTCTAACCCACACGCCGGCAGATTGAGGAAGAGGAGAGGAGAGACCAAGAGAGCATCGATTCTTCCCAAACCCTTACTCCCAAATTTCAATTTCCAAATTTCCAGTTGAAGCCTCGAAGGCAGAAGCAAAAATCGGCGTTGGAGACTTGGAGTTCACTAATTGAGGCCGACGTCGCGTCACTAGCTCACTGTGTCAGGGTTGCAGTGGTTGCTCCATTTCTATGACTGGCTACGTGCGGCTGCGGGTTCGGATTTCGCCACTTCGACTTCGGTAAGTTCGATTTCTTTCCGTCTTCACTCTTCACCGTTAACTTCGGTCTTCAGTTGATTGATTCTATCACCTGTGACTTGTGAGCCTTGAAATTACTGTGTTGTGCCGTGTGATTTGTAAATCACTTGTGAGTCTTGTGCTGTGTGCGGTTGTCTTTTGAGTTGTGAGTTGTGACTTAAGAGTCTTAAGTTGGGTTTTATTATTTGATAATTTGGATTTGAGTTTGATTTTGATTGTTATTTTTGGATATTGGAATTGACTTTGTAAGTGTAGAAAGTTGTTCATATTTTTGGATATTGAAATTGACTTTGTGAGTGTAGTTATTTTTTAGCTTAATTGTTATTGGGGAGTAATTCATTGCAATTGAAAATTTATTACAACCTTTTTGCACATCAGAGTCATAATTGGGAATTGTGATTTTATTTATCAAAGTGTTATTACTTATTATTGAGAATTGTGAAATTGTTTATCAATTTTAATTGAAAAATTAAATTGGGCATTTTGCAGAATGTGGAACGATTTTTTCAACCGAAACGAAAATCTATATCTAGTATTCCTAGTTCTAGTTGTGTTTCTAGACCCGTTATTGTTTCTAATCCAGCACACGAGTTATTAGATAACACAAAGAAGTCCCGGGTTCAATTCAATGTGGATGATCTTGTATCTGATATAGGAAAATGCCCCCCTATCGAGTCATATGTTCTTAATATCAGAGATGATGTTAGGATGACATACTTGAAAAAAGGTCATTGTCAACCACATGGACATGACTTTCCAAGAAGACGAATGGGAAATGAAAACAGGTGTTTTCGAAAAGAATGATTTTCTGAATTTCATTAATTGGAGTACAATGTAGAAAATGAAGCGGCTTATTGTTTGCATTATTATTTGTTCAAACCAGATAGAGGGGGTCAAGGAGGTGGACATATATTCACTAAGACCGACTTTAGGGATTAGAAGCACAAAAATATATTGAGAGATCATGTCGGACTCGTTGATAGTGCTCATAATCAAGCTTTTGCAAAGTGTGCCAATTTGATAAATCAAAAGCAAAGTTTCGCCTACGTTATGTCTAGCCAAAATAGTAGCCAACAAAAAAGTTATAGGATAAGGTTGACTGCGGTGCTAGATTGTACTAGATTCCTCTTGATGCAAGGATTGTCGTCTCATGGTCATGATGAATCAAAAGAGTATCTTAATAGAGGAAATCTAATTGAGCTGCTAGATGCGATGTTTTCTACACATGAGTTGAGCATATCTAGTCTAAGAGGTCAAGTTTATGATGGAGCAAGCAATATGTCAGGTGAGTTTAATGGTTTGAAAGCTTTAATTTTAAGAGAGAACCCATATGCTATGTATGTTCATTGTTTTGCTCACCAGTTTCAGTTGACAGTTGTTTCTGTGGCACGTATGAATAACATGCTTGGTGATTTATTTAACATGCTTGCTATTATTGTGAATTTGGTTGGTGCATTATGTCAACGTGTAGATGCTCTTCGAGCCAGTTATCATTCTGAAATTCTGGAGAAGCATAATATTGAGGGACTTTCTGGTGGAACTGGTCAGTTTCAAAAAATGAGTTTGTCACGCCCAAGTGATATTAGATAGGATTCACATCTACTGACAATTACTCGCTTTATTAGTATGTTTAATGCAATCGTAGATATTCTTGAGAATATATCAGAAGATGACATAAATCTGGAGTAAAAATCAATGGCCGCAAGACAGATGGACACTATGCAAGATTTTCAGTTTGTGTTCAATCTCCATTTTATGTTTGAAATTCTTGCAATTACAAATGACATTTCTCAAGCCTTACAAAAAAGGATCAAGATATTCAGAATACTATGAGGTTATTGAAGTTGTGTAAGTACGCATTGCAGCGCATGAGAGACAATAGTTGAGATACTTTGTTGAGTAAGGTGAATAAATTTTGTGTTGATAGACATATTTCAGTGCCCAATATGGAGGATATTGTAATATTAAAATGTCGACCTAGGCTTACAGCTCAGCAAGTGACTTATTATCATCGTTTTTATATTGATTTGTATTGTCATGTGATAGATTCAATCTTGCAAGAATTGAATGATCATTTTTCAGAAACAACTACTGAGCTTTTGACTTGCATTTCTTGTTTAAGTCCAAGAGATTCATTTGCAGCTTTTGATATTTGTAAATTAGTACGTTTTGCTCAGTTTTATCCTTTGAATTTCAATAGTGAAGTCATTTTATTACTTAGACATCAACTTGACAAGTTTCTTATGCTTGTGAGAATGGACGAAACTTTCTTCAACCTTAAAAGCATATCTTGTGTAGCTCAGAAATTAGTTGAAACTAAAAGTGTTTGTTATTTTTCCTTGGTCTATAGGCTGATCACCTTGATTTTGATATTACCTGTGGAAACTACAAGTGTTAAAAATGTATTCTCTGTCATGAAACTAATCAAGAGTGACTTGCGCAACAAAATAAGAGATGAATTGTTGAATGCCAATTTGTTGGTGTACATGGAGAAATATCTTTTTGTAAAACTTGAGAATGAGGCAATATTGCAACGTTTTCAAAATATGAGGTCTCGTAGAATTCAGTTGTCTAAGTTTACAATTACAAAGTAAGGTTGCATTATATTTTTTTTTATTTTTTTTGGAACTTGGGTTATATTGAACAATATTTTCATATGTATATAATTTTTTAGGGGGTGTCAACGAGTCGGCTCGCAAGCCCAAACTCAAGACTCGGGCTAGACGAATCGGGCTTTTGACGAGCCCGAGCCGAGCGAAAGCTCATCGAAAAAATTGGGCTCGACTCGAGCTTTCGGCTCAGGCCTTTCCAAGCCGAGCGAAGCAAGCCTTTTTTTTTTTTTTTTTTTTTTTTTGTAAATTCGTGTAATGCTATTAAAGTACTAATCTGATTTTTGACATCCCTACTAAAGTCATTGTTTATGATTTTCAATCAATGTTTATAATTATTTCGTCCTTATAACAACTTTAAAAAGTAGCCTAATTTTTTTTAAAAAAAATTCTTTGAACCATGACCAATACTTGAATTGGATTAGTATTTAATTATCTATGTTTAGTACATTAATGGAATGAAATATACATCTTATACTAAACTACTATAACATTTTTTTTAAAAAGATAAATTTTTGCAAAGTTACAACCCTCCTCATTTTTCTGGGTTTGGGACTGGCTACAATCAATGTAAGCGGAGTTAAAATTGTACACGAATAAAATATTTCGTGTCCAATTTTTCTTGAAACAAATAAATTTAAAAATTACATATGTTTTTTTTACATTAATTAATTTAAAAACTTACAATATCTTACATTTGGATCTACTGCAATTCTTCGGT
The DNA here is from genome assembly GCA_019395295.1 of Osmanthus fragrans. NCBI lineage: Eukaryota > Viridiplantae > Streptophyta > Magnoliopsida > Lamiales > Oleaceae > Osmanthus > Osmanthus fragrans. The sequence continues at coordinate 14,419,540 of CM033363.1, forward strand.
TATTATTCTGTCAACTAGTTCTTGAGTACGTAAATCCGCACATTCTCAGTCCTTCAAGCATATTAAAGTCTCCAATATATCTTCTTTTAGTTTTGATCATTTACCTCATAAAATTCGACCACCTAAACTAAATGCAGCCTCCGATGTCACCGTAGACACCAGAGGTGTTAGTAGATCACGTGCAATTTTTGATACAATTGAATATTGCCTTTCGTTACACCTCCACCATGGTAAAAGACTAAATTCTTACAATTCTTCTGGATTTAACATACTACAAATTTACGCACAAATACCTAACTAACTCAGATGAAATTTCTACATTTGTGCCATTAACATTTATCACTCTAGATATTGATGAACTAGAACTAAATGAAGGAACACTGGTATTGGTGTCCAAATAATTCCATAACTTATCTGAATTTCTTGAAATTTTACTTGAAAAAGGATTTTGGAGAGTAGAGCTGCCCTGACCTTCTTTTTCAGCGTAATAGTTATACATTTCATATAATGTTGATTCTATATGCACATGTGATAATTTCAAATTCACGAAATTAGAAATCTCATTTATAATAGTTTTTTTGCCATGTAAATTAAGTCGAGAGTCTATCACCGAAACTAAAATAAATAAACAGGGCAATTCTTTCCAATATTTACGAGATTTTAATTCCATAGAGCGGACTATATCAACAAACAATGACAAACTCCTATATTTATGAAATACATGTGAAATGTAGAAAAATGATGTAAAACAAGTGAAGATGTAGGATAATAAACGGCGCTACATTCCTTTGTGGCGTCGAAAAAAGGTTTTAAAAATTTCTTCACGTAAAATGTAATAGACCATTCTCAATCTTCCAAATTATGTTCGGGTTCATATGTATGTCTACCATTATAATACATTGAAATAATTGTACTATAATTTTCACATAAATGTAACTAAGATATGTAGAGTTTCATCTATGTGTTACATCAGTTACAAATGATTTCTCTTCTAAGTCATACTCTGCACATAAACTGTTAAATACTTGCTTTCTTGATGGTGACACGATAATAAAATTTATTGCTTATCTAATTTTATCTAAATGTGATTTTATATGTTCTAATCCATCTTTGACAATCAAGTTGATAGTGTAACATACACAACGTTGATGAAAAAATAAACTTCCAAATAAAGGGTTAAGATTATGAATAAATTTTTTGATAGCACATTTGTTCACACCAGCATTATCAAAAGTGAAACTTTGAACCATATCTTGTATATCATAGTCTTGTATAATTTCTTTTAAAATCATGTATATATTAGTGGCATTATGAGGATATTTTACACATCTAAATGTAATAATTCTTTTATGTAGAATCCACATGTGATCAATATAATGAGCCGTAGCAGCAACATAACATTTTCTATTACCATCGGTCCATAAATTAGAGGTAAACGATATAATACTATTAAAATTCTTTAGTTATTCAATAGTAGTTTGTTTTATTTTGTTATATAATTTTATAGAATCTGAACGAAAAGTGTTTCTACAATAAAGAGTATACCTGGGTTGAAGATATTGTTGCATGAGTCGGGTAAAGTGCTTTGACTCTATCATCGTAAGCGACATCTTTGCAGCAACCACGTATGCAGTCATTCCTTCATGAAATCTTTCCTGTGAATATACAAATGTGGAAAGAGTATTATTAGAACAACCAAACACTAGTTCGGTCTGTTTCGAGTCGTTTGCTTTGCAATTCCTTGTTATGTGTCTATTCAAATGCGTCGTGCTTGAACCAGGCTTCCAACTAAGTTCTTTACCGCAGTAATTGTAACATGCTTTCTAAATATCAACTCCATTTTGAACATCAACTTTTTTACGTGTAATGTGTTGCCAACAATCCGATGATTCTTTTTTCGACATTTTTATCTCGAGTACTTCTTCCTCTTCGATATCTTCCAAATCAATTGGAACATTTTAAGTTGCATATTCGTAACCGGTTGGAGTACTCGAACTACCCCTAAACTGATTAATCTCATCACTAGTAAAAATTCATCTATATTTAATGGTTATTATAGCAAAAAATACTGATTGAAGAATAAACTAGAATATTAGAGCAAAAAAATTGAATATTAGAGTAAAGAAACTAGAATATTAGGAAAGTGAATATTAGAGCAAATAAATTGGAGATTGAAGTTGAAATTATAATACTACAAGGTAAAACTGATTGAAAAAAATTGATATGAAACTAAAAAATTTAACTCGTATTTATTAAAAAAAAAATAACAGTTTCAAATTTCAAATTTCAAATTTTGAATTGTCAAATCTAAAATTATATCTCGTGAATTCTTGTACAATTTACACTGTTAAATTCAACAAAAATTTTCAACAAACAACGGCAGCTTTTTCCCTTTTGTTTTCAAATTTTTTTAATTTTTGTTTTTGGTCACGGGCTGGCCCAAGCTTGAGTCGATGCCTCAAAACGGGTCTCAACCTGAGCCGCGAGCTGGACCCGACTCGGGCTTTTAATCGGCCGATCCCGCGAACCTTTTTGCCATTGCTATAATTTTTACGTTTTAGTATATTTACATATATATTCAAGAATTTTTAATATTATTTAATCAAATTTTAATAAACGAACGGTCAGATCGGTTTATTACGATCGTTGATTGTTGACGGTCAATGGTCAAAGTCAACTTTCGTCATAACTGAACATTTATGTTGGATTCGCCGATGGTAGCATGTCCAGTGTGGACATTGAACATTATTTGTAATCATTTCCTTTTTTTTTTTTCACAGCTATTGTTCAATTGAGATTATTATTACATTATTTTACAATTGGGAGAAGCCCCTTTTTGGCTTCATTTATAGTAAGAAGCACAGTGAAATATTCTCATTGTAGGATATTCAAAATAATAAAATTACTACAAGGAAATGATTACAAATAATGTATTTTATATGCTTATTGAGATTCTTAAATATACATTGTATTTGATTATTTGTACTAAATTTTACGCATATTAGTATATTTTGTGTTTATAAGTTAAATTCCAAATTTGAAGATCATTTTTTTTATGGTCGTGGGTGTTCGGGCCAGGTTACGTGCACCTCGACTAATTTCACGAGACCACGGAGTTTACAATCGGGTACTCACCTCAGTGGATAGTGGTCCTAAGAGAACTTGAACTGATGACCATCATTGATGCAAAAAGAAAGAAATTTGGACATAAAAAGACCAAAAGATGCAAAAAGAAAACCCCACATGCGGTGCATTTGAGAAAATTAGTGCACAAATTTTGATACAAAGATTTCTACAAAGAAAATAATATATTATTGAAAATATAATTAAAATTTGAAGCTCAACAAATAAAATGGATCACGATTTGAAGTTATGTGCGTTTGAAGTTTGGGGACTAAAAAAACCAATTTCAGACAAGTGGGGACTAAACTGTACGCTCCGAAAAGTTCAAGACTTCTGGCGCAGCAATGTTTGCTGCAACTGCAACTGCAACTGCAACCGGGCACGTTATAAGGAAAATTGTTCCATTTTTTGCAACAGCCGACCGCATCATAGCTTGTTGCAGTCGCAGCCGACACTTATTGCGAACGTGACTCCAAATTTTTAATCCAAAGTCGCGGACACTTTACGTATATTATTGGCATGACTTTCAAGGCATACAGCAGTTGTGCTCTTTGTTTGGTGGAGATTAAAATTATATTTTTAATAAATTTTAATAAAATTTGATGAAATATGTGATTGAAAAGTTGTGAGACCCGTGAAATATTTGATAAATTAATTTGACTTAAATTAAAATCTAAATTTTAATTTGTACCAAACAGTGACAAAAAGAGCAAACCTATTTAAACAAAGTGAAATTTCATACCACATAATAGAAAATCATGGAAGAATAATTCCATAACAGATTACATCAAACTCTTAGGTGCAAAATTACAAGACGGTCTTAGAGGCTTCGGAAGATTTTTTTTTTTTAAATAGATTATGACGTCCAAGATTTTGGAGTACTTCAAGATTAAGGTTGTATCCATCTCTCATTTCAAATTATTCGAGTTATGTATTGATAATTTATCTTGTGTTTTGTGATCAATGCTCGATAATTTTAAGGATGACAAAAAATTCCGTTAGACTTGATCCCCATGGGGACTCCGCTTGATATGAGCATAGATTTCACGCTTAGGCTTTTTCTTTTTCGATTGATTTACCTGATTTCAATTCGCTAATGAGGAACAAGGGAATAATAACAACGAGAGATGTTAGATCGTAAACTTGAAGGCATCTTTGTGAAAGATTTCTTCCTCGAAATGGACGTGAATGTCTTGCTCTTTGAAGAATTATGAAAACCACTGACTACACAAAAGTTCTTTAAAAACTAGGGTTGGCAAACATGTTCAACTTTGAAAAGAAAGAACATTAAAAAAAATTAGAAAGTGCTAAAATGACTCGGGAAACACTTCAAAACTTAAAGCAATCGGTTCATCCCGAAAGGCTCTTCATATAAAAAAAGTTTTATTATTGTTAAGTCCATCTTTGGTACAAATTCATTAAAATTAATTTTTAATCACACATTCTCTGGATAAAGTTTTTCACACGTAATTTCATAATATTTTCCTATTTTTTAATTACACATTTTTCAAAAATATTAATTTTTAAAAAATCTATTCGTAAGAAATCTATATTAAATAGACCCTTAAGTTTTAGACATCAAATTGACATTTAAACGTTTGACTTTTTACTTTTCTTCGTATCAACAATAATTGATTTGATTTTCAAAATATTAATCATTTGTGTGCAAATAACTTAGGGATAGCTTATTTTGCTGCAATTACTAACTAGACCTTGTTTGGGTTTCATTTTAATGAGATTTTAAGAAAAATATATTTTGAAATAGTAATTTTTTTAAAGAATATATAGTTAAAAAAGAAGAATAAATTTTAAATCTACATGTAATATTATTTTATTAAAAAATATGTAGTTGAAAAGAATAAATGAATAATGTATTAAAATTTTAATAGAGCCCAAACATTGGCTTAGTTACACTGAGATCTCAATAAATTAATAATCTCGCTTGAATAATAAAATTCGTTAGTTTTGACTCAAATCAATTACTAAATTAATAATCTTACTAAATGTATAAGATATTAATTTTATTTAAAATCCTTTCGAGCCATTTTAATCAACAATTTTAATTTACTCAATTCATTTTTATTTTTTAAAAATATGCATCTAAAGTTGTTTGTATTTTTCTTTCTACTTAGCCCCTATTTGTTGCACATTTTTAAGACAGAAAAATGTATTATTAAACTGTTATCCATTAAATCAACCCATATTTTTTTTACTTCAACACTTTATGGTGACTCACGTTCAAAAAAATTCTACTAATTCCTCAAAAATGTGCAACAAATAGGGGCTTAAATCCAACCCAACTTCATTTTTAATTTTTGCTATGCATGTGTACCACATTTGGAATAATTTTTCATTTTGTGGATAGTGATCATTTAGGCCCGTTTGATACAAAAAAAAAATTAATTTTTTTTTTCTTAAACTCATTTTCAATAAAATAATTTGCTAATGTAGATTCGTAATTTTTATTTTTATTTTTTTATCACATATTTTTTTTAAAAATCACAAAATATATTCTTAATATGCCCTTAACGTCGCTATCTCTTTTTGGGAGAATAATTGATATACTATGAGTGTGTTTGATAGAGATTATTTGGGAAAAATGAATTTTGAAATAATGATATGATGGGAAATGTGTGGTTGAAAAAGAAGGAAAAATTATTGATGTAATGGAAAATATTATTTTATTGAAGAATGTGTGGTTGAAAATGAGTAGAAGGATGAGAATAAGAATTAAAATGTGGATCAAACGGGGCCTATAACTATCATTAAAATTATGAACGCTCTCGCTAGCTGTATCCAGTGCTCCTTCAACAATCATTCGTCGATAGACTATCGAATCATTATATCAATTTCACTAACATAATTAAAGAGGTGTTCAACATCTATCACATTTTTTTTATAGAGTTGATTATATTATGCCTTCACATAATCTAAAAATAAATTATTAATCGATAAATTAATAATCCTTAAAAATAACAAATTTTCTATCTCAATATTTTAGACATTTGAGTGTCTCGTTTTTCCCTTTTTACGCATCAGTTCAACGTCTACAAATAAAAATGACCAAACACCCGTCCGTCGCTAAGTCTTTCTCTTTCTTAGGGTTTATGAAATCTCCCAATCCCGACACATTATACTGCCTGCATATTTTCAGGTAGGTAAAGTGTAAGAATGGCGAACAGGACGGACCCGCTGGCGAAGAGTATAAGGGGGACGAACCCGCAGAATCTGGTGGAGAAGATAGTGCGTTCAAAGATATACCAGAACTCCTACTGGAAGGAGCAGTGCTTTGGACTTACTGCCGAGACCCTTGTTGACAAGGCCATGGAGCTCGACCACTTGGGTGGTACTAATGGCGGAAACCGCAATCCCACCCCCTTCCTTTGTCTCGTTATGAAGATGCTTCAGATCCAACCCGACAAGGAAATCGTTGTCGAATTTATTAAAAACCCCGAATACAAGTAATCTGCCCATTATTATTATTAATATTATTTTGAACTTTGAAAATTAATTGATTTACCCTTATTTTGCTGTAGGATAAGTGATTGTTTGATAAACTAATTTTACTTCAATCTTGATAAATTATCGTAACCATGCATGTGAAAAAGGTAATTCTGTTTTTTGTGATTCTTTTTCCTGTGTACAATTAAATATTGTTTTTGTACATATTTGAGTTAAATAGGCTTCATTCCATGGTATGCAAGAGCAGCGTTCATTGATTTTGCATTCTTCTAACCTTGCAATCTGTCTTCTGTGTATTATTTCCTGCGATATCATTGTGTATTCGATTCCTGGGGTTAAGCATTCTATTGCTATTATTATTTTTTCATTTACTTTATAAGAATGACAAATGCATTTCTCAGGACTGATTGACATTACTGTCTCGTAACAGATATGTTCGGGCACTTGGAGCTTTTTATTTGCGTCTTACAGGGACAGACATTGATGTTTACCGTTACCTGGAACCTCTGTATAATGATTACCGAAAGCTGCGGTTCAAATCGTCTGATGGGCGTAAGACTTTCTTAGCTCTCTTGAGTATGATCTTTGTACAGGATATAGTTTGTGTCATGCTAATATTATGCTTCCCTTGCTTCAATTGTATCAGGCTTCACCTTGACACATGTTGATGAGATTATTGATGAACTTCTGACAAAAGATTATTCTTGTGATATTGCATTGCCACGCATCAAAAAAAGGTATCAGAAACCTTATTTTTGGGCAACTTTGATGCTAGACTTATTGTTTCTAGGCTTCCTCTAGTCTGACATAATTCATTTGATTTATTTTGATTCTAAGAATTGTTTCGCCGGCAAGGTTTACCCCATTTTCAGATTTTGTTACCCCCCCCCCCCCCCCCCCCCCAGGTTTTGTTTTATATGAAATCTTAGTTTCGCGCTTATTTGGTTTTACAATGGCTGTTCTTTCTGGTTCTCCTTTATTGCGACTTAGAGCATGTTTAGCTAAGTTTAAAAGGTTTACTTAGCCCCTGATTAGTAAGGATTAAAATTTTAATTTTAATTTAAGTCAAAGTCAATAATTAATTTTAATGACATATTTCATGGGATCCATAACTTTTCAACCATATATTTCATCAACTTTTATCAAAATCTACTATAAATCTATTTTAATCCCTACCAAACAGGGACTTATTGGTAAATAATTTTTAAAATAAATAAATTTTTATTGGTCAAAGATTTCAATATAATATTTTAAAAAAGAAAGTTATTGGAACATGTTATAAAATAAGTTTGGCCAAACAAACTTATAATTTATGGGTTGTTTTATTTTGATTTCTAAGAATTGTCTGAGGAGGCTAGAATTGCTTCATTTTTTGTTTTTTCCCCCTCTCAGAACTATTTATGTGCATAATGTAATATAAAAAAAATTATAGTTAAAAATCCTCATATCTCATCCCCGAAGCCCCACTTCACGTCCTGTTGAATTTGGTATTATGCTTTACTCTTAATTTAAAAGTTCTGGTTATTTAAAAGAATCCCATCGTATTCATATTGTCTGAGCTACAACACTGATCAGGGCAGTAATTTATTTGGTTACAAGTTTATACCTCCAGCTTCTTCCCGTCCTCTTATGATAGAAAATGAATTTACCTGGGGAAAAAGCTGCTGGTTATTTGCCACATGGTAAGCACAATTACTTCTGTCAATGGATTGCTGTCCCTTGTAATTCCTGGCATTATCAATTTCCTCATATTGTCTACATGATCTGTGTTAAGTCCATATTAGGATCTCCAATTGTTGAATCAAAAGATTTTTTCTAGTGTGAATTATTACTGGGACTCAATAGACAAATAGACTATCCTTGTAAAACTAGTAATTATTTGAATTGGTTCTTTTAGTTGATGAGAACTCTGATGGATGCTTTCTTTAATATTTTATATCTAATTGCTTTGTAGTTGTTTTGATTCCAAATTATTTCTTTTGATTTACTGTTTTCTCCTCCATTATCACCTTCGTTTGCTTTTTAATCTTCACAGATCGTAGTCTTATGTTAGTAGGTACTTAAATCTACTTATTTTGTTATGCTAGAATGACTCTTGAAGCTATCGATACACTGGAACCTAGAAGAAGTGCTCTTGAAGATGATTTTGAGGATGAGGAAGACAAGGATGAAAATGACCAACTTGCAGCTGGATTAGATTCTGGCGGCCATGACAAGGTTCAGTTCTTAATCTACTTAACCCCTCATGTTACATTTTCTATTTTTGTAGTTATGTCATACAAGCATGTTTACTGTCTTGATTTTATTAATTTTGCTCTTGTGCAACAGGATTACTACCGTGGACGAAGTCCAACTAGGGAAAGAGATCGAGATAGAAAACGAGACAGTCACAGATACAGGTATGATTTTCTCTGTATATATCTATTTTTGCCCCCTCTAGTTGTTTATTTAGAAACAATCTTATATTAAAGAAAGACTACTATCCATATTAGTTGTGTGGTGATTACCTTCTTGATGATTCTCAATTTCTCAAAGGATTTTTTTAAAAGACGGTAAAGCAGTTAACATTGAAATTGCTGGGATTGTTTCCTTAAACCCATTTTCAAGGTCACAGAGTTTGTGAATGACTGTTCTCTTAACTGGCTATAGTTTCTTCATATTGGCAGTTGAAATCTCTTTTTTTCCCCATCATTTCGTATACCTGATACCCCATTATTATGCATGATCCGAGTCACAAGGTCAGAACCATTTGTGCTTTGCTGTATTTTATATTTGTTCATGATTTGATTTCTGCTGTTTCTATTTTAATTCGGTAGGAGAGAAATAAAATAAAATGGAACTGTTGAATGGGTTAAGGAATAGCCTAATGATTATTCTGAAGACTGCATTTCTCTCATTTGTTGAGGGGCTGAAGAAGAATGCATTCTTTTGAATCTAATAAAATGAAATGTGAAGTTCTCTGTGTTTGGTATATCAGATATTCCTTCCATGTTAATTTATGCAAGATTTTATTTCTCGTAACTAGAAACTTGAAATCAGTTTGTAGGTCAAGAATTGCATCTTGCTCATATTATTTCCCTTGGTATAGGGGTATAAAAGATGAAATCAACATTGGTATTTCATGTTATCGTTGCATTATGAGCGATACATTGAGGTGGAAGCTGTCATTTGAACCTCAAACACGTTTACAACCTATCACTTGCGCGCACGCGCACACACACACACACACATCTTGTGGTTTTCTGAGCACGATGGCATTTGAATCCATCAGTGGCTTATGACAGCGTCCTAGAGCAATAATTAATGATCCTGCCAGGTTTCTCTGCACTGGCAGTGTGCAGCTGAGAAGTATGATGGATCAGACATGTTTACTGCAGTAAGGGTAGCAGTATTTTCTGCATGAAGTTCCTCTTATCTAGTTGTTCACGTCAACATTTTCTCTCATTTGTTGTTTCTGCTCATTTTTTAATGAGTTCTACTCTATCCTTACCCTTTATCAAGTTCTCCCATGAGTAAAAGCTTCCAAAATTTCTCCCATTTTCTAATAGGTCTGGATAAAGTGTTCAAGAATCTTGGATTGATATTCATGATAGTTTGTGCAAATTGTCGAAGACATTAGGTGGCAAAATATGTTATTTGGTGATACTGGTTTCATAATTTTTGTCACAAACACATGGACCATATTTCATACTTTTTTAAGCTGACCCTACCCCTGATGTACACTCGCAGGGATCGAGAATATGACAGAGATGAAGATTATGACAGAGATAGGGATTATGATAGGGATCGTGGGAGAGGGCGTGACAGAGATAGGGATAGAGACAGAGATAGAGATAAGGAAAGGGATCGCGTAAGAGAAGACAATGAATATGGTCACGAAAGGGACAGGGATAGGGAGCGGGACAGGCGGCGTGGCAGACGAAGGAGCCGGAGCAGAAGCAGAAGCAGAGATCGCAAGGATCGTGATGGCGATGAGCGTCGCAAAAGGCATGCTCGTAAGAGCGCAAGCCCTAAGAAGCGCAGGGAGGGACCTGATGGTGAGCCAAAAAAGAAGAAGGAAAAGAAGGATGATGGAACAGATCATCCAGATCCGGAGATAGCAGAAGCAAATAGGCTCAGGGCATCCCTTGGGTTGAAGCCTCTCAAGATGTGACTTGTCATAATAAATGGTCTACATGTAATTGCAGTTTTCAGTAGCTGTTGCTGTGCGTGATTAAAATTTAAACTACGTACCTAACCCCCGCCACACCAAAAAAAAAAAAAAAAGGAAGTACCCAACTACCCATATTAAGTTGCTGCAACAATCCACTCTAATACTCTATGAATTTGTCTTACAGTGTCTTGTTTCATGTGTATATTACTTTCTTTTTTAGATTTCTAGATCTGACTTTAGTTTGTTCTCATTACTTAAATTTTTTACCCTTTGGTGGTTCAGCTCTAATTAGAAAATGGAATACAACACAGTTACATTTAACATTTGAATGTCTACAAGAGCTGAACCACTGAGTTATCAAAAGTTCGGTCAGGAGACTTACAAAGCAAAATTGGGGCAGCAGATTTCAATACACACAATATTGAATTTTAATATTAAAATAAATGAGTAAATTACGTTATTTACATGACTAGATTGGATCAAACTAGAATCGGATGGTTCGGTCTGATTCTAATTGGTTCTGAGTATTAAAATCGTGAATTGACCTGTTTGTTTTGGTTCTCGATTCAATAGTAAAAACATATAAACTCAGTTTTTGAATTGTCAACTCGTTCAATTCTTTATTTTTAACTTTTCAAGAATTCATTCGAGCCAACACTGTTCTACTTCAAGAAAATCAGTTAGTTTAAATTATTAGTGAATTCGAGAACTTCAATTGAAGGAATCGAATTGGACTGAACCAAAATCAAAACTGAACCAAACGATTGTATTCCATACTTAGTGATAAAATCAATAATTTCATTTTTCAAATACTTATTAGTACTCAGTTCTCTACAAAATCAAATCACGATTTTCCCTATTTAAAACCAAATCGAACCAATTTAATTTTGGAATTTTATAACAAACAATGAATGAAAATACATTCCAACTCGTTGGAAAAGGAGCCGATAGGGTCCATTGCTATATAGGCAGAGATTACATAGCATTATTTGGTGAAGTAATAAATGGTGCAAATATTTAATTAACATGCTGCTGACCAACTAAAAATGGCCACAAAGTATCATTCAAAAAAATTTGAGTTTGAAATATTACAATAAATCACATAACAAAGAGGACCTAAAGTACTGATTTCGCCCACAACTCCCTCTTTCTCAAAACCAAAGCAATTAGTGTGAGGCCTTACTTAAACGAGCTCTGAAGTAGGCCGGAGATTGGCAATTTCAGGTCATGTGTCAATCTCTGAAGAACCCGTGCTACTAACTGCGCGTCTGATAGGGCTCTATGGGCCGATCCAACCAATGGAATATCGTAGTATTCCCGAAGGGCTTGTAAAGATACTTTTGATGGGACTTTGGATCCTGGTGGCAACATTTAAACCAAGTTAGCTATAAAAATGCATATGCATCTATGATTACACGTTCTGAGCAAAGGAGAGAGGGGGAAACCTTTAGATTTCATCACTAAATGAGCCAGTGGAAGGGTGTCGATGAACAACCAATCGGGAGGAATCTCGTAAGAGCAGCGACTAAATTCTCTTTTCAAAAAGGGGACGTCAAAAGTGCGAGCATTGTGAGCAATTAAAACCACAACTCCACCAGGTATCTGGCGGCTTTGGATATACTTCAGCAAAATAGGAATCAGCTGCTCCATACTACAAAGGAATTGTTTGGAAAAGCTTATTTCCTTTAACTTATAAGCAAAGACAGACCAATTATAACTCAAACGTGAGCATTTCAATTTGAAATTTTTTTAGACATCAGTCACGCATAGACACAGAAAAGCACAAGGTATTTAAAGGTTCATACACAGAATTCCAGGCAGGTAGATCAGAAAGGCACTATTTTTACACAATGGTCTGTAAAACATTAACAATTTCTGTAATTAAAATACCTGGGAACATCAGATCTGTTGACCATATTGCTTGAAATACCATGAATGTGTGTATTTGGCACGTAACGTCCTGGATTCACTAGAGTTTGGAAAGTACTGTTTTTTCCTCCTCGTAGATCTTGAAAGGCAATCTCAATAACCCGATCCTTCTCTCTGCCAAATCCAGTAGTTTCAATATCAAAAGCAATAATTGTTTCAAGCCTTTCCAAGTCTTTGTTGTCAGCAATCTTTTGTGAAACATAATATTGACTTCTTTCTATTTCAGTTGTTTCTAATTCATATGTATATAACTTAACGCTACTAGTTTCTTCTGATATTTCATGTCTGAGACTAGTTTTGCGGCTCAAGGTGTCCTTTTTCCCTCCTGTTTTCGTATTTATAGATCTTCTAATCCACTTCCCACTATATCCTCCTTCAAGCTCATATTTGTGAGAACCAAGAACCTCTAAGCTGGAATTACTAACACTATCCCTACCTAACTTGTATAAACTTCCCCACCAAGAATTAGTTAAGTTGTGAATTTTGCACCGAGGAATTTGCAATACAGAGAAGCACATTGCAATTGTTTTCATCGGAACCCAAGAACGACCTCACTACCAGATCCAAAGTGGAGAGAACGTGTAAAATAGCTTAACCTGCAGACGACGTCATAACAAATATTAAACAAATGCTTAATACAGATGCTAACATACTTTAAAATAGTACTACTAAAATTCCACTTGGCAAATTGTTCCAAGCTGTTCATCATCATATGATAAGCTTATCATTCAGACAACATTTTTTATCGAAAAGAGGACTTACCTGAATTAACTGTTTGTAAACTAAGTTTACTGCAATTTTAAAAGGCAAAACAAACTGAATCCCGTAGAGCAAGGAATATGGTTTGAATTATTGGTGGAGTAACGGTCTCACTTACATCTAAGGATCTTCATAATGGACCAATATAAACAGGAGTTGTTCAATACAGTGAATAGCAAGCTCATTATCAACCACATTTTGCATTGAAGCAGTGTTGAATTGAAATGGCTTAATTATGCAGAATATCTATTGTCACATAGATTAGTTCTAGCATGCTGCAATCTGTCCAGTAGCATAATTTTATTTTTAGGTACATCGTGTTGGGTAGCGTACTAATGTTAAAACAATATACTTTGTGACCAGTATGACAAGCAATCTTTGTCTTCATTAGCCTGTGGAACTACTGCTAGAACTGTGAGTATAAGCTCCTTAAATCACGTGTTCAAAATAATTGCATAACAAAACAGGAGAGGGCCGTGAATATTGAGTTACTAAAAAGTACACAGTTCAATCTGGTGCGGATAGAAAAAAGGCAACGGCTGTTTTCCACATTCATATATGACCTGCTTCATCTCTAACACCAAAACAGCCTATCTTGTACCCACAAATGACAAAACCCCACAAAAAACCTTTTCAACGTATGGCAGCAAAATAAACCCACAAAAATCCTTTTCAACCTACGGCACAAAACAGATCCTGACTAGGACGCAAGTGATTCCCTGCAAAAGGTGGTTAAGAAAATACTTTCAATAGCCAAAACTGAAGCACCCAAGGATGAGTCTAGATGATTTAGATTAATTGTATTCCGATGGCTTAAAGGAAATTAATGTGCCCTATACTTCGAACTCTACCATCTAGATACAGTCCTAAATGAATGCTCAACTGAATACCATTACCAACTTGTTCTTTCCTGAGTTCAACCACCAAATATGAGGTGGGTATTTATGTTTTTGTACTGAAACAATAGAGGATTGAATAAATTCAAAAATTCAACTCTGGTTCTAGTATCCAGATCCCATGAACACAAGTGCAAATTTTTTCTGGGAAGCCAGTACAAGATAATCTCTAAGAATATTCTGCAAGAAATGGCTGTGGAAAAAGAACAATTTGTAATTCGAATCTTCCAAATCCTTCATCCAACTAGTTTCTACTGCATATATAATGTGCTCTTAGCATATAAATCAACTATCAGAGTGCAATTACAGAATGACTCACTCATCCATATAGCACAGAGAAAAAGATTCTCGTTTAAACTAATATATAATTCCAGGCACTGTTTCTACATTTCAAGACACCTTTCACTGCAATTTTCCATTACTAAAACCTGCAGGCTGCATCTTAATAAGTATGCTCAACAGAAACAGTGGTATTTGACTCAGTAAAGGATATATCATGTGCAAGTGAAAAATTGTTTGCTAAAAATTTTTCAATGAGCAGTAAGTTCTATTACAGTAATATGTGCACAAATCCAAAATCCCTTTACTCTCGAGAAAATAACAAAGACTAATTTAAAAGTTACTGTTGACTGGATATTCTCAAAGCAAATAAGCCAAAAAGGTACGACAGAATATCAGGGTATCAAAAATAAAAATCCCAAAATAAAAAATTCCTAAGGTGGGATTGAAGTGCTACACAAGAGACTCGAAACAGCCATAATTAGCATGAGGAGTTTCTCAACTAGAGTCTTTTTCTGAAAGTCACAGAGATCATCAATACGGCCAAAATCTCTTCAAATTATTTCCTATAGCCTAAAAAATAGCGCGCACATGTCAAAAGAGAAATCTCATTTCTAATTCATCATAAAATCCTCAATAAGGAATCTTTGGGCTGCAGAAGAAAAAACTATATTGTCCATTCACTTCATCAATCAGTTATCTCTCTTATGCTCATTCATCAACTCGTGAACTCTTGTCATTCAAAATATCCCAAAAGGTAATGACATTTAACGTCTCCCTATAATCATCAATTAACTAAACTATCCTAATCGATGAATAGTTAAACTTCATTCTAAAACCTACACGCTGCGTAGTCATTTTTGAACAACTTCAAATCCAAGGGTCAATTGTATTTCCATCCTTCATTCTATCTATCTTATTGGTTATAACTCATAAACTAAACAAGAATTTTGCATTTGAAAAGCAGTTGCACGAAAAGGTTACAAAGCTACAGTTGCAACCAGGAATTTTGAATGAGCAGAGTATCAAACAAGAGCCATGCAAGAATGATATCATTCACGACTGACATGTCTAAAACTGTTTGAACTGCCATTAACAATTTGTGAACAAAACAAAAAATAAGAGAAAAAAGAAAAAGTACACACGTAGACTGATAATTCTATTATAATATTGGACTTAAACAAATGAAAACTTAGGAAACACCTTAAAAGGATGGTAAACCATATTGTAAGAGTGATTATGGTGAAAACTTTAATGCCCAGTACTAAAAACCATATGAAAAAATAAATAATAATAATAATAATTGTCCCAAAACCTAAATAATCTAAAAATGTGATTTCTCGTACTCAAAACGGACAATTTAAAACGAACCCATTCAATTTCAGCAAATGAAATTAACATTAAACTCGATCGCCCGTCAAGATATCTAAAAGAACTTGTTATTTCTCACCCAAAAAGACATTCCAGATCAAACCATTTTCAGTGTGAGCAAAAAAGATCTAATTCCTGATTCACGAATGGCAATTTATAAATTAAAAAAAAAAAAGAGTAAAAAAAAATGTGAATTTTTTTAATAACCATGAGGCTAAGTGGCTAACCCAATTAAAACAGCCTTATCATTTTCAGCAGTTAAAAATATCCCAAAAAATGAGTCTAAAAGAATCTTGTATTGCCACACAGGATAAAGTTTTTAAAGAGCAAACCCACTTTAAATATCACAAATGAATTCAGAAATGCAAATGAAACTGCAAATAAGATAATAAGGTGTAAGAAACATGCCTGTAATCGAAATGCTTTTCACTCATTGGTAAATTCTGCCCGTGTGCTGTGCGAAAATTTCGAGTGATTAATCATATACCATTGTGCAAAGAGGAGGCGAGAGAAACAGTGAGTTCAAAAAAGGAGGGTAAAAAGAGTGAAAAATCGAAAATTTACATCGACTGCCCATCAAAATGGGAAAAATTCTTAAGAATGTAAAGGCTTGTTCTGTAGAAATAAAAATTCAATTTTAATTGAAAATATAATCGTTACCCTTGACTTTCATTTCACGCACAAAACTTTGACTAATTTTTCAATTAAAATTTAATTTAAATTTCTACCAAATCCATTTTATAAGAGAACAAGTTTCAATTTTCAAAAATTAGATTTTTATTAAAATTTATTTATAATTTAATTAATTAAATAAATATTTAATTTATTAAATATATAAAGAGGTCACGGATATATATATATAATTGGGTCATAAATTTATTTATTGGTCACATATTTTCAAATTAATTAGTCACAAATTATTTCGAAATTACAAATCAAAAATTTTATAGGCCACAATTTATTTTTGAGGTCACAAATTAAAATTTTAATGTCACAAATTATTTTACGGTCATGATTAAAAAATTTCATAGGTCACAATTTGTTCATCA
This sequence comes from Osmanthus fragrans, assembly GCA_019395295.1. Classification (NCBI taxonomy): domain Eukaryota; kingdom Viridiplantae; phylum Streptophyta; class Magnoliopsida; order Lamiales; family Oleaceae; genus Osmanthus; species Osmanthus fragrans. The sequence continues at coordinate 14,436,561 of CM033363.1, forward strand.
GTCACAAATCATAATTATTGTAAGTCACAACTTATTATACAGTCACAAATGATCGTATTATTAGTCATAGATTAACAATTTTTTAGGTCGCATATTATTTTTTAAGCACAAATTATCCAAATCATTGGTCACAGATTAATCAATTTAGTCGTCACAGTGAACCAATAATATGTGACCACCATCCGACAACCGTCTCCACCATACCGCAGCACCATGACCAACCAAAAAATTTTCAAACCTACCATCACCGCCGCCACGACCACGACCACCACCACCACTAACATCATCACTGCTGCCAATCCACCACCGCCACCTCAGCTCGCCACCACGGCCCCAGACAAAAAATCAACAAAAACATAATTCTCACTCCATCCCAACAGCAGCATCGTGAGTTTATCGACACTAACACCGCCACCACCACCAATCACCTCACCACTGTACCGTACCGTACCACACTTCACCGCACATCGCCGTACCATTACAATCTAAAAATAGCCACCAACACCAACAAGAACTGCAAATACAACCAACAAAAACCTTTCCTAAAACTTCGGCGCTACTAAATCGCACAACCGCATCGCCACACCACACCACATCTCTACCTATATCCACCATACCAGACTCACTGCTCTCTAGATCCATCGCGTCGACGTTGTCGTTCACAGCAGCGTCGACCGACAAGTTGAGCAGAGAAAAAGCGACGCTCACGCCCCCTTGATCGTGCGGCTCTCTGATGCTGCGAGTGACACCATGAAATAGAGCTTACAACGAAGCCAGTGACCTGCTTCACTCGTTGCTGCTCCCAGTGTTGGCACCAGTCGCGACACACGCTGCGCACGACGGCCATACTTTATAGTTGTCAACCCTAGTCGGCGATTCACGCTTCTTCTGATCGACGACGCCGTGAGTGGCTGTGGTGAGAGGGAGGAAAAGAGATGGAGAAAACGACTCTGGGTGAAAACAAATCAATCAGTTTAATATATAATTGATTAAATTTTATTATTTTATTATTTAATATTAAAATATTTTATAATATTATTAATAATATCTGATTTCTGTATAACTAAACCTTCCACCTTATTTTTGAAATTGGATCTTGAAAAGTAGGACATTGTGTAATTTCCACCATAAAAAATACGGATCATTAGGCCTGACCCATGTTTAATGGGCCACATGGCCTGAAGTTGTTTTTACGAATTAATCTATTTGTACAAAATTAATTTACAAACTAACTCTTAACCAAAATCTAGGTCATTGACTTTCATTGATATCAAAAAACTGTTTTTGAAATAATTGATTTAGATGTTGACAACACATAGTTTATAAATCAAGTTTGTTAATCTAATTTGTACAAATAACATGAGTCTATTTTTACTGTGAGTCTTTTTTTTTTTTTTTTTTTGACAAAAATGCATTTTGAAATTGTGATTTGACAAAAAATGTGTGATTTAAAAATAGAAAAAAAGTTGGATAGAAGGCTCAGTTTTCAGGTATTAATTTGGCAGTGATGTTACACAAATAGGGTGAATGACAAAGATTTTGACATACATACCCTTGGCAGTCAAAAAAAAATTTAAACAAAAAAAACTACGCAACTGACACGTCCCAAGTTAAAAATTCTAAGGAGGAGAATTTGGGGTAGTTCAATGAAAACGCACTCAGACCCTGGGCAACTTGAGCATATCCCTCGATTTACCCTCACACCAAGGCCTATGACGCGAGCAGTTGTGGGCACGAGTAACGACGCGTAATATAAAAAAAAACTACTAAATCAATACCTAGAAATTGAGTCTGCCTATCCAAGCTTTTCATTATGATTGACATTTTTTTTTAACTGTTGAGCGTACGTGTGTCAAAACTCCTGTCATTCACCGTTTTGTATAGCATTTTTAAGAATTTTTTTTGAATTTACGTATAATGTTATTTTATTGAATAATGTATGGTTGAAAATAAGAGAGAAATTATATATTTTGAAAATAATGACAATCAAACAAGGTTTGAGTAATATTTTATAATAGTTACTTTTGAATCTGTTTAACTAATTTCATGAAAGTATTTCTTCAAGTTAGAACAAATTTTAGAGAAAACCGATTTAGTGTGACTTTCTTTAAAAACACTTTTAGAATAAGAAACATTTTTAAAAATTAGTTTTTCAAATAAAAATTAATATGGCTTCTTCCAAAACATTTTTTACATGAAGCAAAAGAAAAAAAAACAAAAGTCATATCAAATGAGTCCTTAATATCGTTTGACAAATCTATAAATAGCTTAAAAAACATAATAATAATAGAAATAGTAATAGTAATGGATCCCAGAAAATATGTAAATAACAATAAAAATTAGTTATGAGTGTGATTAAAATTAATATTTAATTTTGATGAAATTTATAAATTGTTTATTAATTTATATTCAAATGAAGGCTTAATTAAGGCCCCGTTTGATTCCCATTTTCATTTTCATTCTCATTATTCTACTCATTTTCAACCACACATTTTTCAATAAAATAATATTTTTCATCACATCAATAACTTTTTCTTCTTTTTCAACCACACATTTATCATCATATCACTATTTCAAAATTCATTTTTCCCAAATAATCTCTATCAAACACACTCTAAGAGTTACTCTAGGGAGTATTTAGATTTCCTTACGATCTCCTTATGGTAATGGATCCACAAAAGTGTCAATAATAAGTAGAATTGTGTTGCTTGTACAGGACTCGCATTAGGGGGGAGTATTTTTTATCATTTTTTTTCACACGGGTTTCACACGACATGTGAGTATCTGTCAAGAAAATGGTAAATCATTTTTTCTGTACAAATGATTTTTTTCCTAATAAGTAAGTATTATCTATGAATGTATTATCAAAATTAAAAGAATAAAGTCGGTTGAACATACAATCCATTGGATGTCCAGGTGATTGTTCAATGAGCAAAACTCAAATTAAAATTTTGTTTTGACTCAAAATTATAGGTAACTTATAATATTTACCAAAGATAGAATTCTGTTGAAAGTAATTACTAATGCGATCATTGTTGTTTGCTTGGTTTGAGACATAGTTATTATATATGGTATTGTCTAGACATCGATTTGATTGAGGTACTAATTGGTTAAGAAGAATCTTCGAGCGTGTGCCTTCATTTGCTCAAGTTTTGAAAGATTCGTAGTGGTTTTGTTTTTTCTTTTCATTTTGAATAATTTTGTGTCACCTCCCAACCAATTTTTTGAAGACATCAATAGCTAAATGGAACAACATGTATATAGTCTACGTCTGATAGATATTAAAATTAGATTTTAATAATTTTTGATAAAAAATAATAATGAAATATATGGTTGAATTGTGCATCCCATAAAATATGTTGTTAAAATTAATTATTATTTTTTATTTAAATTTTAATCCTTATCAAATAGTAGCATAATATTCCATAATATTTCCTCTTACATTGTCCAGTTTGAATATGCATAATGACAAACCTTGCGTAATTCACTGATGTGCTCATTGTTCCTTTGGAATATTGCATCCATCATCTCTCTTGGAGGGCCCTATATGTGATTGAAACATGAGATTGAATATAATTAGAAGGTGGAATCAACACTTAAATTGGTGATAATCTTACAAAGACTCTCATTAAAAAAAAAAATTAAATACTTAAATATTGAGATTAATATCAGTTTTTCAAAATCAACACTTAAGTTGGGCAACGAGCCGAGCCGAACCTTGTCACCACTGATTTAGCCACAATTTTTGACTTTTCATCTCTTATGTAGAGTCCATAATGATTATATTTTTTATTTTCATTCTACAAATAATGTGGATCAAACGGAACCATAATTTTCCACTCTATTAGCTTGACTAAAGACCTAATTGAGATTGACTTTTAAACAATAAGAAGTTATTTTAGGAGTTTGAAATTTTTTAAAAAGTGAATATAGAAAGAATCTATACCATCCGACAACAAATTTTGAGAAGTGTAAAATGATGGTTTTTCAAATTTTGGTTTTAACTTTTTATCTTATCTATTATCATCATATAAAACTTAAATCCTAACGGTTGCTTCCGATGAATAAAAGGTAATTCAAAATATATTTTAAAAAATTATATTATATGGACTGTGTTTTTATTTTATATTTAATATTTGCAATATAATATTAGTTATTATTATTTTATTTTATTTTGAATAAATATAGAGAACATATGTAATTTCACAGTGAAGACATAGATACGGTTAGTCCACACCAATATTTAATGGGTCGATGTCACGATTAAAGTGACCAAATATGTATTGTTGAAGTCCATTAACAAAGTGATAAAAAATGTATTGTTATTTACAATCATGCTACACAAACATAATGATTGACATAATTTTTAATATGTCACGTTGCAACATATTATTGGACTATTTAAAACACGATTAATTTTTTCATCAAATCATATCATGTCAACACCTATTGTGTCATCCTCTCCGTCACACACTTTCTGGCACATAAGCATTATTCCGTTATTTTAACTTCAACGACTCGATAAATAAATTTAAGAAAAAAAAAAAAAAAACACTTTAAGAACCATTTTAAAATTTTGCTTTAATATCAATGACCATTTTGACAAGCAGGACGGTTAACTTGTTTTGGTTTGATTTCTTTCTTTACTAAATAGTTTTCAAGAATGTGGATATCTTTCTCGATCTCTTTTGGTCTATATATATTCTTTAAAATGATAATTCATATTAACATACGTGTTTTAAGTTAATATATTATTAATATAAGTAAAAATAACGAATGTACGTACTATCTCCCAAAAAGATTTTGAAACCGTTTGATAGCAAATGTGGAAAGACAAACATTTTTCATGTAAGTTGAAAAATAAAAATTCACCTAAACCATAGGAAAATATTTTCCATGAAATTTGTTGAAAACAAGTTTAAAGTGGTTGTACCTTGAAAAATATTTTCTTTTTCCACGTTGCAATCAAACAGCCAAGGTGGAAAATTATTTTCCTCGGATGTGACATTTTTCATGACAAAAGTGGCAATCATACATGGCTAAACAAAATAAGTCGATGTAACAATGACTCTGGAAAATGCTCATCTAGGACATCGATTGATCGATATATCAAGAAGAACAAAATTATTGATTTTTGAGAGTGTATGGCTAGGGCTGTCTAAACTTGACCCGCAACTTATGAAACATAGAATAAACTTGAGAGTAGACGTTTTTACTACAACATGTATCTTTCTTGAGACTATGTTCCTAAAAATTAAAATTTCAAGAGATTAATGAGATGTTGCACCTGCATATAAAACCATGTAGTTTAAATTGATACCACGTGACATATAACACTATTAATGTATAAGATTTTTTGAGTTTTTTTTTTTTTTTTTTTTTTTTTTTTTTTTTATCATTACTTGGTTATATATGAATAAGCCTGGGAACCATTTGTGCAATTGAGTACTTACAACAAGAGTTTATGATCAGAAAAATAGCCATCTATATGTCAATAAGATCACTATTGCATTTTTGAACGAAGTTGAATGCATTTTGATTTATTGAAGAATATACCAATGATCTCAATGACACATAGACCATGTTTTGTAAATAGTGCTTACAATTGTTCTTGTGCAATTTTCTTGTTAATTTTTATTTGATAAGTGCAACTTATTGTAGGAGAAATTAGTAGAATTTAAAACTTTATTTAAAACTATATTCCAAATTTAGGATCCTTATTCTACTAATGAATTTCTCCATTTTTTTTAATATTTTTTTCTTATTTATATATAACATCATCTCTTTTCCTAAGATATTTCAATTTTTTATAATATGGATATGGACATAACGTTACATGTTTTGCATATTGCATTGTAAAATACTAAAATATATATCAACAACTTTTTATTATCATTATTATTATTATTATTATTATTTTATATTTTTATCTAATACTTATCATATGTGTACCAAATATGTTCATGGTTTGTTGAATGTTTTTTTCTTCCTTTCGAGAAATAACACTTAACAAAATTTTAAATTATTGAATAATTTTTTTATGAGTTGAGATTTATTGTCTCGTTTAGGTGCTGATACTACTAATTATGACTATAGGGACTCCACCTAGGTTGGAATGAACTATACCACAAACAATTTTGTAGTACCTAAGACAAAGGCAATGATGTATAACATTGTCGTTCTCACGATGTTTAAATTAGTAAAAGAGTGATGCTATAAACTAAATAAGTTTAAGTACTAAATAATGAATATAAGCCAAGTTTATATAGTGATATGTGGAGTACATTTAGGAAGGTTAGGACACTTGTGAGACCACATACAGTCTAATGACTGAGGATTCTAGTAGAATTAAGAGTCCTAATGAAAATATTTTTTTCCTGGTCAAGCCATAACAAGAGCATGAGATATGAGTCCTAACATAATTAAGCAATCATTGATCCGAGTAATGATATCAAGGATCGTAAGTTTGGCACATGATGTTCCACGCCTCAAGGCAGCCTTCTTCTTGTTCTAAGATCGACAAATTCGAAAAACTAGCACACACTAACCTTTATGGATGAGATACTGGACAATACATAAATATAACCACACCGTTAGTGTAATCTTCGATAAAATAGGTCATATGTTTGGCTATTAACGACCTTGTCATGCCGTATAAAGAAAGGAGCACTCTCAATGCATACCACATGGGGTTAGGCATATTAGAGGTCAATGTTTGCCCTCACCCAAATGAAGATCTCGAGGTTGGGGTTCTAGAGTCGTATTAAAAGAATGTTCAACGGGTTTTGGGAGTCTTGGCTGAAAATAACCTTTGTGTATAAGGGTTGGAATTGTGTGTGCCTGATGACGAGTTTGAGATTAATATCTTTTTTTGTTGTCTCTTTACTAAAATTATGACTTGTTGTCGCATTAGTTCGTATTAACAAATAGAAAGATGACAACACAAGTAACATCAACTTCGGATTTACACTTAGTCCCTCTTCTGGCCTATTAAAATTCATTTTTTTATACTCGTTTTCAATCACACTTTTTATAAGATTCATAGTTTTTATCAATTTTTAATTACATATTTCCTCAATTTTTATCAAACTCTATTAAAAATTTAATTTTTATTAAAAATAAAGGGAAAATTGCAGCCGCGGTCCTTAACCTTTGCGTTTTTTTAAACTTTACCCCAATATTGACTTTACACCACCTAGAGTCTCAAACCTTTCCTAAATTTGCACCCGAGATTCAAATGAACGGAAACCGTCCAATTTGACCATTAGTTGACCAATAAAATTGAACTTTGACCAATTTTGATTAATTTAAAAGGGTAAAATGGTAACTTTACTATTTAACCCTATAAAATAATTAAAATAACTAAAACGAAATTAAAAGAAAAGGAAAAAAAACTATTCATCTCCTTCTTCACCCCACCTCCACCCACACCCACCCAAAAAGACGATGAGTGCAAAGGTCGCAAGATAGACTTGGGGCTGCCAAAGAAGGAAGTTGGGAATGTAAAAGGGGATTATGATCGTTTTAGTGATGGAGACTGGGATAATGGACAAAGTCGAAATCAGGTTCAGGATTGAGATAATAGGGTTAGACAAAAGGATATTAAGAAAATGTTGGTGATAAACGGTGGGTATCAAACTACTTCAAATCAGAGTGATTCTAGCAGTAGTGGTGGTGGGAGGAGGAGTGAATATGCAGTTCGGGTCATGGATCAAGAGCCTGGGGAGCTGTCTAGTGATGGGTTTGATGGGGCTATTGATTTGGAATCTTAGATTAATACAGTGAGTGAGGTTAAGACGTTAGAAAATGAAAAACAATCATTGCCTGTCCAAAATAAGAAACAGAATTTTTCTCCAATTGTTTGGGATAGAGATGACAAGGAATTAAGTAGAGCATTTGAGAACGGGAAATTGAGGGGTCGAAGAAGGCCGTTGTTGGGGGCCTCCGCCTACTGGGAGGCGGCGTTGGAAGGAGGCCGTAGGGAGGCGGCGTTGCTGGGGCCTCCACCTGTGCTGCCGGCAGGGTTTCCACTGGAGGGGAATACCGCTGGAGGCACGTTTGGTTTGGGTGGGAAGAAGGAGATGAATAATTTTTTTTTTTTTTTCTTTTAGTTATTTTAACTATTTTATAGGGTTAAATAGCAAAGTTACCCTTTTAAATTAATCTAACAAAATTGGTCAAAGTTCAATTTTGTTGGTCAACTAATGGTCAAATTGGACGGTTGGGACTCTGGATGGTATAAAATAAAAATTAGGGTAAAATCTGAACACAAAAAAATGCAAAAATTTGGACCCCCGATTGCAGTTTTCCCAAAAATAAATAAGCACTTATTAACTTGAACTGACGTACCAACAAATAAATAGGACACTATTATTATTATTAAAAAAAAAAAAAAAAAAAAACTCTTCTTTATATATGGATAGAGTTATTAGTCAATGCACAACGGTGATGACGCCCTCTGTTCTTTGTCGGTACGTCAATTCGCAACATCTCACCTCTCTCTCTCACACACTCTTCCCATTTCTCTCTCTCTCTCTCTCTCTCTCTCTCTCTCTCTCTCTCTCTCACACACACACACACATCTGCTAAGACATTGATGATCAAATTTCAAAATCTATATATTTCACTTTTTTGTTACCCACTATAGATCTTCACCTCCACTCATTTTTTACTTATTTGTAATGTTTAAACAAAACATCAAGCTTTGAACTTTTTCTTTTTTATTGCTTGGGTGTTTGACTGTGGGCACTCTCTGGTGAGTTTCACTTGAAACGATCTAACTTTATTCTATTTTCTTCATTTTTTAAGAACCACCCACTCCAATGTGGCTATAAATTTATGAATAATTACACACAAAAACTTGTAATTACGTCTGGTTTGAATGATTATTAAATAAGGTTTGACTGTTAGGTTTTGCTTGTGGGGCTTTTTTATTTTTATTTTATGAAGTGGGTTTCTCTGTTTTCTTGAGTTTGCTCTGTGCCCGTGTGTATTTCTTGAATTTAGGGATTCTTAAGGAAATCAGTATGAATGTTTGAGTAATGCACTGTATGGTGATGTGATCTTTAGATTTTGGTTGATTTAGGGATTCTCAAGGAATTCAGTTTTCTTTTGTCGCCGACCATAGTTAGGTGCTTAAAGATTTTCTGGATCTTGATGACATTTCTGTGTGCTTCCTTTGGATATTTTATTAGGGCTTTCTTTCCATTCTATTTCTAAATCTAATTGTAGTATGGGTATGAAATGAGTAATGTAAGATCAATGTACATAAATTTTTTTTTTTTCTTTTCTTGTCCTTTATTGTCAATTTAATTTATTTTTCGATGCACTGATGAGATGAAGATTGCAGAATTATTTGAAACTTTTTGGTGCTCTGTGGAAAGTGTTGTGAACATACGTGATTAAAATGGAGGTTGAGAAAAGGGGTTCGAAGGGAGGTTTTTTTCAGTTGTTTGATTGGAATGTTAAATCTCGAAAGAAGCTCTTCTCTGGTAGATCTGAATTAACAGGTAATTCCTTATTACCCCTTCACAATTAAAACTTTCTAGATTTTTCCTTTTCCCCTTCGACAGGGTTTAATCCATTTCCTGTGGTGTTTTAATACTGTGAATAATTTGTTTGCTTCAGAAAGTTCTAAACAAGGGAAAGAAAATGTTAATAGCTCAGCTCTTTCACGACTTCAGCAAGTAATTCTCTTCGATTCTTCTCTTTAATTATTCACTAGAAAGCAGTTAGTATTTACCATTACAACGTTTCTATATATTTTAGGTGAATGGGCTTGAAAATGAGTTTGATCCAAATGCTAGAAGAGATATTGATTACCATTATGCTTCATCAGCAAATGGTGATTCAGAATGTGGAACAAAAGCACCTGGGGTTGTGGCACGTCTTATGGGATTGGATTCGTTGCCAACTTCAAATGTTTCTGATCCCTATTTAACCCCGTTTAATGAGTCTCATTCTTTTAGAGATTCTCATTACTTGGGTATTCCTTCTGTTCAGAGTGAACACGATATTCTAGTCTTTGATAACATACGAAATAAAGTGGATGGCTTCACTAGGAATCCTATGGAGCTGAGGCTGCAGAAGTTGCGCAGCCGACCGATTGAGAGGTTTCAAAGTGAGGTATTGCCTCCAAAATCTGCTAAGCCCATTTCCATTACTCATCACAGACTCTTATCTCCCGTCAAGAGTCCTGGGTTCATCCCGCCAAAGAATGCGGCTTACATAATGGAGGCAGCTGCCAAAATAATTGAGCACAGTCCTAGGTCAACCCCTAAAGGCAAGTCGCTGGCACTTGGATCTTCTTCTGTCCCTTTGAGAATTCAAGATTTGAAAGAGAAAATGGAGGCTGCTCAGAAATCATCTCCAATGGCTGTGGTATCCCAGAAGGTCAAAGAGCATAATTCCATTAAGAATACGAAGAAACAGTTTAGTGGCAGAGGTCAGGGTCGATCAGAAGATGCACATTCAATCAAAGGTTCTGGAGAATCTAAAAGGATTGGTCCTCAAAAAGTTAAGAGCAAGGAAAACTCAGTTTCTCCTGTAGTTCAAGCGAAGGGAAACATCCAGAAAAAGGAGGAACTAATTCCAGCTGGTAACAGAAGTTCAGAGAAGCAAAAGGAGCATAATGAGATCAAGTCCAACTGTGTTGGCAGGAATCAGTCCAATGGACCAAAAAGAGTGGAAAAGAAAAGTTCACCAAGCCGGCCTTCTGATGTTCTCAGGCAAAATCACCAAAAGCAGAATTGTGCATCCAACAGGGTGGAAGGAAATTATAAGCCTTCAGTTTCGCAACAAAAAGATAGAAAAGATATGCCCACCAATTATATTAATGGGCGAGCAAGAAAGACTGTAAATAAGATTGTTGTAAACAATGTAGTTTCTTCCAAGAAGACAAATTCCGTTACCAATGATGCGGGAAAAGAGTTTTTATCCTCTAGAGTAAATACACCTGTCAAAAAGAAACAACCAATTAATGGGAATATTCAGTCTGATAGAACTCTTGCTGAAAGTGTATTGATGGCAAAAGATGAAAGATCGGTAAAATGTAATGTTTCAATTGAAGGAAATACTGAGTGGGATGCATTTGACAGGAACAATGGCTTGGATGTTGTGTCATTTACATTTACATCACCAATAAAAAAATCAGGGGCTGCATTAAGCACATCTAGTAAAATGTTGGAAGTGGCTAGATCAGTGTCTCCCATTAGCAATCCTTCTGACCATCAATCTGACTTTAAAAATTCCGGTGTATCTTCTTCAGCAAGAAATATTATTGGCAGGGATGCACTTAGTGCAATTTTGGAGCACAAGCTAAAAGAACTGACTACTAGAGTTGAGACATCCCAGCAAGAGCTGTTGGAAGCAGGTTCTTTTTCTAGTATTGCCAACAGCTACCAGAATACGGGGCCCACTGTAAACTTGGTAAACAAAGATGATCCATATGTAGGCAAATGGGAATCTCAACATGACTTTGATTACCCATTTTTTGACAAACTTTGGCTGAAAGAAGTGAAAGAGCAGCAGGTATTTCACGTTTTACTATAACTTTGTTTATGAGTTTTCTATTGCCACCTTTTATGGGATTCCCTACACGGTGAGACAAAACAGTAACAGTGAAATAAACTTTATCCTCTAGTAATTTTGGGTTGTCTACACGAATAATATTTTGCCACTGCATCAGTCGACTCATCTACTAGAAGATGTAATTTGATCAAATTCTTCAGAACAACATTATGTCATGTTCAATTTAGTCTACCTCTCAATTTTCTAACATGTTCTACCAGCATTTAACCACTCTTGTGGACAGGAGTTTTTTTATGTTTATTTAAATCATTTCCCTTATTCTCTACGGTTCTACCTCCATTTGTTGATGTGTAAAATAAACGAATAAACACAGAACACTAAGGGGGCGTTCTCTTCGTGTTTCAGTTTTGTGTTTTGAGTTTTGAATTCGTTTTGTATTTTGTGTTTTGGGTGTCCATTTTGAGATTGTTGAAAACTCGTTCCTTTTGTCGTTTTGAAAAAATATTTTCCAACCCTTGTTTTTTGAGTTTTGGCAGATTTGTGAAGAAAACAGCCAAAACGTAAAAAAGTTGTTTTCTGTTTTCTTCACAAAATTTTCAGCCGTTTTCAAAAACTCGTTTTTGAAAATGGAAAAGAGAATGCGTTTTCAATATTTTGGAAAATTGAAAATAGAAAACGGCCAGAAAACAGCAAAAAGAATGCCCCTTAAGCTTTGTTTCCAATAAATTGGAATCAGTATGTAAATCCTTATTCACTATTCGGTTCAACTTATAACATGCTTACTTCCATTGCATTCTTCTTATAGAATTTTTTATTATCAATGCTCAACACTCACTACCCTAAGTCATAGATGCTCTGTAACTGTTTTATAGAATTTTTGGTTTCAAACTTATTTGTTCTTTTTCTATCACATAGAATTGTATTACTTGTTCTTTTCGTTCAATATGTTCTGAAATACATCATAATCAAGTCTTCATTCATTGTTAAAGTTGAACTTAATTACCTAAAACCCGTGACTCATGGGACAACGCGATCCTCTCTAGTAATCCACCGTAGTCTTATTCTGAAGATGACGAAAGGACATTTCTTGTATCGTGTTTTAGTTCGGCTTAACATAAACCTTCAAATCTATACTACTCCAGAAGTCTTAACTTCCTCTTTATCCCCCTTGTCTCATTATTAAAATTGTGATACATTCTCTAAAAATGCTTTCTGAAGCTTACGCCTCGAAACCTGCCATTAGTGAGGCTTACCCTCGACTTACGCCTCAAGGCTATTCCTCAGGGTGCAGGACATATGCACTCATTTTTATGGCCTCTTTTGGATGTGTTATTGGCCTCAAATTTCTGAGATGTTTTGTTTAAAGCCTAGAACATTTTATGAATTCTTTTATTGTCTTTTTTTGCCTTTAGATGGATGGAGAAGGGGAAGGGGTAGGGGGGGTGGAGAAAGCAAAATTACCAATAGATGATGATAACAAAGAGCGAGAGAAAACTAATAGTGATGGAGGATGATCGGGATATCAAATAAATGATTCTCGTGAGGATTGTATTAATAGTGATAATATATGATAATTCTAAATCGTATCTGCTTCTCATAGTGGATTGCAATTTGTTATGTTATTTTTCTAATTTCCAAACTTATTACTTGCTACTTTATTGATATATTTATATTTGTTTCGTAAGTTAGACTATTAATTTTGTTAATTTGTTTTATTATGGATTTTCTTGATGTTTTGTCGATTATTTTAAGCGTGTTTTTGTACTTCTATACTCTTTTAAATAATTTTATTGTTTTGTCTTGAGGTTTACACCTCGCCTCATCGAGATGAAACACCTTAGTACACGATTGAGCAAGAAGCATAAAGATACACTAAGGAACCTCATCTTAGATATCCCTCCCTTAAGCTCAACTATGAGAAAAGCCAAAAGATAAGGACTTAAAACTCAATCTTGATTCAAGACTATAGTTTGAAAGAATATTATAAATTTTTTATCGTAGAGTAGGATGCTACATTGCAATATTGGAGACTTGGTATCTCAAAGCTAGTATAGAAAATGGACGTGGTTTCCACGAAAGCCCAAATGTCCTCCAAAGTAATTGGTTCTAGATTTTGTTATCACCACCTCTTTCCTAGACAATGGAAGATATATTCATATATATGTCTTGTTTCTTTATCTTTTTCGTTAGATAACATTTCTAACGATGACATTGCTGGTTACACTCAAGTCACTCTTTATCCATACATTTCAAGGGATTCATAAGTACCGCTCACTTATTTACTACTCATTTCTATGTATTTATAATTTTAATTGTTTATAAACACTTCCCAAACATACTTCTAAGAGTGTGTTTGATGTTGATTTTAATGAGAATAGAATTTTTGGAATAGTGATTGATGGAAAAATGTGTGGTGGAAAAATGATGAAAAGTTTTAGATTTGTGTGTAATATTATTTTATTTGAAAAATGTGTGGTTGAAGAAAAAAATGAGAATGAGAATGAGAATAAAAAGGGGGCCAAACGGGCTCTAAGTCTTGTTGTTGAAAATCGATGTTAATGACATTGTTGGATGATAAATCTACACTTTCAAATGCCATATGTTTTTTCTTAGAGGACAATAACACCACATATCATTTGGTATGTGCCCTTAATTTCAAACAAAAGTTAGTATCTGATTTCACTTCAGGAGATTTTTCATTCGTAAACTAAATAGGCACTTGTGCTAATCCCCATTCATGTAAGAATAAGGGACCACAAATATGCCCTCTTTGTGGATGCTACCTCAGTCTGGCGTATGGATCCATTAAATAGATTAAGTAGTTCACTAGGCAGCACAGCCTGTATCTCTAGAAGGTCATATTGTCATTGTTACTGTTTTCACTTTAACTCAATTTATAGTCAGTCTCACCAGTTAATCTTCACCCAGAACTCTGTGGTGGTTATAAGTTATCTGTTGGATGCTTCGTCCTTTGACCTCCAAAAATGTATATCTGTAGAACACTAAATCCTGCTGTTGTAGCAACCACGAGAAGAAACCTTGAACCCCTTATGCGGACCCTTCTTAGATTGTTATTTCATATGTTCTGAAAGCATGGTGCAAGAACCTGAATGAAAATGGGATCACCATGAGAGTGTTTATGGTGAAAAAAACTTTGAAACATTTGTGCTTGAAGTTATTCCATAGGCAGATATCACATTGCAATATATTTTAGTTATAATTCTCATAACAGAAGCATCTTAAGGGAAAGTTATAGACACGCTTAAGTTCATATACACTTGTAACAGAAGCATCTTAATCCATTGGATATTCTCCTATGCTCTGTGGTACGTACACTTCAATTAGGGTAGCATGTCCGTGTTCGACACGTGTCGATACCGACGCTCCTCAGATATTCGACCATAAACATTTTTCATTTTTTATTAAAAAACAAATAAGTACTCATATTTTAAAAGATTTCGAAAAAAAAAATTGATGACAAGTATAAAACTAAATTTATACTATATAAATGTAGAATTTTAAAGAATTTAATCAACGTGTCGGCGACGTGTTGGGTATGTTCTTTTTTGAAAAATTGCGTGTCGACTTTTCCAACGCGTATCATTTCGGACACGTGTCGGTGCCGGTGCATCATAGCTCCTATGCATTGCTTGGTCCATTTCATGTGCTGAATACATCATACCTTAGGGGCAAGATTGAAACAAGCTAAATTTATTTCCTTCAACAAAAATGAAAAGCTGAACTATATACAAATACTATAGACCATGTTTGACTCAAGTTATGGTCAAATTTCTGGATTTTATTAGCTCAGACAAGAACATAGCCAGAATTTTTGGTAGAAGTAGAACTAGTGTACAAAAAATCTGAAATTAGTGAAAATTTAAATGTATATCAAATTAGAAAATACAGTTCCTGTCCCGACAACTATTTGAAATTTTGGGGAGGCCAAACTGTAAAATTTGAAAGAAGAATCCACAAATTTGTGATAACTATAGGTACCTAATTACAATCAATCATCATTGAATCCCCCCTCTAAAATCTTCTGGCTTTTCTCTGTCCAATGCAGAGCATACGGGCCTCAATAGTGAATTGGATCGTAAAACTTATTTATTTAACATACTGGGTTTGCTTCTCCAGTTAATCTCACATTTACTCAGAAATTCTTGTAAAATCTATCTTGGTTGAGTTTCCATATATTTGTTCACAATTTATAGGTCAGTTTGCTTATTTCTCTTCGCTTTCAGGGACTACAGGACAAGCAGGACTATAGCAATAACAGCAACACTGAACATGAAAGCTATCTTAATATTTCGAGGTCCAGTCCAGCCTCTAGTCTGGAGCCTTCTTTCTCAGGGGCAAGTTGTGACACATTAGATGGTGACAGAAGTTTTACAAATGATGGTAAGATTACTAATCCTATTTATTTATTCTTTTGGGGGCATTTTATCACGGTCATAAGTACCGATTGTGGATTATGTAAACGTGCATTGGAAATGTTATCTTAACCTACTTGAAAAGATGCTTGCTATTTCAAGAAGTTCAGGATCATGGATAGAAAAGAACCAAGTTATTGTTTCACTGGAAACTCTATAATTAGAAAAAAAATTGTGTGTGGTCTGGTGTTTTTAAGCCTAAGAAAGCTAGTAAGGACAGTGATCACCTCTTCATTGATCAACTCTGGCTTCTTTGTGCCCTTATTTTCACTCCTGGAAATTCACTGGGCCCCTGTTTGATGGCCATTATTTTGAAAGATTGATGTTTTGATAGTTATTTTTTGAAGAATGTGTGGTTAAAATATAGGAAAAGATTTTGAGTTTACGTGCCAATTTTTTTTGTTACGTGAATGTGTGGTTAAAAATGAGTATGAGAATTTAAAAGTTTTGTTTAAAGGGAGACAAAAAGGGGCTAGATATGCCATTCACAATGAAAGATTCACAGACAATCTTCAGGAGAACTGAAGCTGCGAGGACATGTTCAATATGCAGTATTGAACAAAACTTTACTTTCTTTATACTTTCCAATATGGCAAGTTCCACATTTCTAAACAAGCCAAAAGTGTGTAGGATAGGAGAAAGTAACTGATGAAATAGAGACTTGACTGACTTTGGAAATTCCTTAACCCTCCTTTTTTAGAGTTTTTGGAGAACTTTCTTTAAGGGGGTAGACAGAATATTTCCCTTCATATATCAGCCCTACTGATGCCCAACAAATAGCACATATATTGTCCCGAAAGGCGATATACGCATTTAGTGTAGAAGATGAACTTGCATGGGTCTTTTCTTTTAAGATAATTAGTTCACATCATAGTGTCACCTGTTACAAATTTTGTTATGCATCATTTCACGTTCTAATCAGAATAAACTGTAACTTCAGGTGGCTTGCGGTGTTTTTCAGTTGAATCTGATGAAGTGACAGATTGGAGCTCTGCCAGGAAATCTCACCCAATGGAAGGAGATGTGGAGTTATCAGATACTGCTTCGTCTTTATCTGTTGGGACTATATCTAGAAATATTTTGTCCACCTTATATCCTTCTACAAATTTGAAGGAGTCATCCCCGTGGCAGTTACAATTTATTAGAGATATGATCAGCAATGCAGAATTATTGTTGGAGGAATTTGCACTAGGTCAGGCGCACAAGATAGTAACTCCAGATCTCTTCGATCAGTTGGAGAATCAATACATGGAGTCAAATAAGAATACAGAAGAGTTCTTCGTGCTTGAGCGGAAGGTAGTGTTTAATTGCGTGTGTGAATGTCTGGAACTCAGATGCAGACGGCTTTCTGCTGGAACTTGCAGAGCTTGGACAAAGCAGACAATGCTTTTCCGAAGGAAGGAATGGTTGGCCAAAGAATTGTACAGAGAGATATCAAGTTGGTCAGACATGGATGAGTTAATGGTGGATGAGGTTGTGGACAAGGACATGAGTACCAATGATGGAAGATGGGTCGAGTTTGAAATCGAAGCATTTGAAGAAGGTGTAGAAATTGAGAATAGAATATTAACTTCTTTGGTTGATGAACTGATTGATGACTTCTTATTCTGAAGCCCCTTGATCGATTTTTCTCGTGGTATTGTTCAATTGTTACATGTAGGTTCGAATTAAAAAAAAAAAAAAACATATGTAGGTCACACGGTTAGCTTTATGATTGCCTTTTTGGTGTGCGACTCTCGATTTTCTTATGAAACTTGAATACGTAACTCATTTTTCATCGCTGTTCTTCATATCAGATATCGAATTTAATGTACTTAAAAATATTGAGTAGCCTTCAGATGCTTCCACCCTCTCATTTCTGCTGTTGTGAACGCTTAACCAATGTCAATTTTGCAAACATTCGGTTGAGAATGAAGAACTAAAGATGCAAAAAGAAAATGACACAAGCTAAACAAAAGTATGGAATATTAAACTCCTTGATCACAAAGGTAATCTAAACAGAAACAGAGAGTAAACAACCCCTGCTTTGCCATCACACCCTTACAACTGTGCTATCACAAGATCTAGTTTGACAAGAAAAATTTTCTTTCCTTGTTTCGATCAACCTCTTTTTGAAACCAATTAGAATACAAAATTTGATCTAATTCTTGGCCTATAAATACAAATCTTCATCTAAAAATAAAATAAATTCAATATAAAGATAAAGGCAACCAATCCACATACTTCGCAAAGTTTTGAAGAAACTTTTGTTGCAAAACACCAAATCCGTATCTTTCATACACAATTGCTTGAAGTTGAAGAAGAAGAAGATAAAAGAAGAAAAATCGAGAACCATTGTAGGAATTCAAATTCAAGATTATTATGGATGATATTGTATTTATTTGTTAGGAGTTTAATGCTTTACAATTAATTAGTCATTAATTGATTAGATGTATGATATTTATTTACATTCAGGAGAAGGAATAAGAATATAGCACGATAGTAAACATTATAATGTACTATAAACGTTAAGGGATAATTGTTTACGCTTTGTAGGATCCAAACAGATATTCTTGTGATTTAATGCATCTTCATATGTTCGCATTTGTGATAAGAATATTACCGAATCATATGTGAGGATAGATCTAGCTTCGCTCGGGAGAGATTAGTAGATGAATTAGGAACATTGATCTTCAAGTTCAAATAAATGTTTTCAAATTGTGGGATTGATATTAAGATAGATGAATGCAGGGATTATGAGGTCTTAGTGCTTTTACAATTATTTGAGTATCATAAACTTTTCGTAGCACTTATAGTTAAGTATTTTAGATAACTAGATTAAACTTAAATTGATAATATCATCACTCTCGTCTCTATCGTATATTTATATTTTATTAAAGTTAGGTTAACTGAAAACTAGACCGCATAATTATTTCTCGTGGGATCGATACTCGAACTCTCGTCCACTTTATTACTTATTTACGATCCGTATACTTGCATGCAAGTCTGGGCGCGGCTTGTTTTGGATCGATTTCGACTCCAACCCAAAACCAAAACCAAAACCAAAACCAAATTAGTCGATTTTAATGAATTTCAATCCAAACCAACTCATTCTAACTTTTAAACTGTTTGGTTTGGTTCGATTTGGACTTTTAGTCCAAATTAATTTTTTTAAAAAAAATTGTCCAAATTTTGGGCTCACGTAAATTACAAGAACTAAAATAATTAAATAACTTTATATTACAAGAATCATTAACTAATAAATAAAATCAAGTTAATAGAGACGTATCAGAGAAAATCTTAAGATTTTATTTTTATTTTTATGTAGCATGCCTGTATGAGTAGAGAAAAAATGTTAAGTAGAATATAATGAAATTGTGAAATGAAATTTTCAGTACTATTACTTACCGACAACATTATAAATTGGAGTGAATCGAAATATAATTAGGAGATTATGATTTATCTTTTGATTTTTATTTTTCTTAAAAAAGGGTAAATCTATAAATGTCGTGGGTTGTTGATTCAGTTAACCAGATGTTCGAGACTTCAAACCATAATCGAACCAATTCGCCATGATTTTGTTTAAAAGAAAATCAAATCAAATCAAATCAATTACCTATGTTAAACCGACCCAAATAAGGTCGATTTGATTGGTTTGATCGATTTTTCGATTTTTTTTGTCCAGACCTACTTGCATGATAAGAAAATCAACAATACTAAACTCGAACAAGAAGAGAGTCAAGCTTAAGAAGCCAAACACCACGAAGGCCAAAGTTTACGTACTGGCACATGAAATTCGAACAAGAAGAGCCTCTTCATAATACAAGTAGAATCTTCGGCGGTATGACTTATATTCCCGTAATACATAGGAAACATAATTTATAATATTATCTACTTTCCTCTTTGCATCCACTCCTCCGAAATTTAACGGTTAGCCAACTCGTCAACATAAATGAATTCCTCCATTCCTTCAAATACTCATCGAATGGTTACTAACTCTAACAAAACATGTAGTGAACTGTTAAATTTTTAGAATTTGGATAACATTATCCACTTTATTTGAAAAGTTGACCATATTTTTATCCCACATAGATTAGAAATAATTATTGATAGTCTCAAAATAATATTCTAACTCCAGACTAATTTCATAATATCTAAAACAAAATGGAACCAATTTTCCCCCCTCCTAATGGCCACCCAGTAACATGGCATTGAAGCAATCTGCAGCATCCTCCATTTGTTTCTTTTGCCTAATAAGAGATGCTACAGCTGAAAAATTGTGTGTTAAAATGGAAAAGATGTTGAGTGCTAAACTTCTCAAGCAATTCATCTTGATACTAACATTGTCAGTCGAGCATTACTCGATGCTTCCTACAGTTCATCCTGCACAATAAACGTAGAAGAAAATGAAGAAAAGCATCGAGTCACAATGCAAAGCATTTTGGTAAAACCAGCAGCAAAGGAAACACCCATACATGTACATCATCCACTGAAGCGTCATCATCTTCCATTGCGTCCGAATTGATGTCATCATCGGCGTCATCGCCTTCTGCATCATTGGAATCGTCATCACCATCCTCAGCCTGTAAAAAAGCCCTCGAATTTGGATCATAACTTAAAAGACACATTAAAAATAATTTTAAAAGAAGTACGAAGGCTTACATCTGAATCAACTGGATCATTCTTTGGTTCCTGAACAAAATAAAAAATAGTTAAGAGACATGCAAGGCATAGAAATTCGTTTTTACCAAAATAATAGCTTCTTCAGAGATTTTGCTATCAGTCATCAAAATATTATCCAACATCAGAAATGAATGCAGTACCTCCTCCTCTCTCTTCTTTTCAGCTTCATCAAATGCAGCCTTCTCAGCCTGCAAAATGAATATGGATTCATGTGTCACTTTCCATATGCTGGGGCGTGTTATAAAAAAGGGAGGAGAAAAGGCCTCTTTAAGCATAAAAGCAAACATATATCTTTGTGTTTACCCCATGTCTCTTCGGATACCTTCTTGGCATACTCCGCATCATCGGATAACAAGATATTGTCAAACAGGGTTCCAGATTTCACCTAAAAATTCATTCACTTGCTCAGTTTAAATTTTGATTATAACACAGAACTGAAAGAAATTCTGTCTTACCTGCCACAACTAGGCGTAGGCGTGGGCGTGGGTTAGGTTGGGTTGGGTTGGGTCAGTTTTTTTTCCAACCCAACTTGGTCGGTTTGCTCAAAAATCAATCCAACCCAACCCAATTATTGATTTAAACACAACCCAATCCAAACCAAACTTGATCGGTTTGGGTTGGGTTGGTCGGTTTGGGTTTCGATCCAATTAAAGTTGAATCTGATTTATTTGTTAAATTTGGATAATTTTTTGAAAATTGAAATTACTTGAAAACCTCCACTTTTTAAATACACATATAAGGAATTCTTTCTAAAAATAATGTATAAATAAATTTAAAATTTATGAAGCATTTATTTTTTCACAATTTTTTGGAATTCATTCATTTGATCATCTTGTCTTTAATTTTTATTTTATTATCAAATAAACATTGCATTTGTAAATAGTGTTCATGTGAATCAGTCTATGTGAAGAAAATTGACATTTATATATTATAAGTCATTCTCTTATCTTTACTATTATATCTATTTAATTTTTTTTTTCATCTTAGATATTAATTTTTTAATTCATCGGGTTGGGTTGGGTTGGGTTTTAATTCATAACCCGCAACCTAATCCAATCCAACCCAACCCAACCCAATGAACGTAAAAATCCAACCCAAACCGATCGGTTTGGTTTAGGTTGGTCGGGTTGGGTCGGGTTGGGTTTTGCTCAGCTCTAGCCACAACTCAATGCCCACATACTTCAAATTTGGGAAAACATAGAGATCTGGATCATTTTTGAAGTCTACAAGTTAAAACTCGTGCATTATGAAGAAGTAGTTAAGTTCTGAGAAGAGATGTTACAGACTGACCAGGATTATCAATCATTGGTGCCTTCCATTTGCCCTTGTATTTGCGATTCTTAATTTTCTGGGCGATAGAGATAGACAATTTTATAACCACTCGGATTAGCAAAAGCAACATTTACAACACTAACAGAGACTCAAAAAACCTTTGGCTTCCATGGACCCTTGTACTCAGGGTTGGCAATTGTTGGCGGTGTCCACTCACCATCTTCTTCATCATCCCAGTACTCGGGCTGCAATTGTAAACCATCATTGTCGAATCATGCCTCTATTTGTGAAGATTGTGGAATTATAGAATTCTTAGGGGTTATATTATTTTATTTATATTAGGGAGTTTTGTTACCATATTTAAATTGGTACTTATGTATATAAACCTAGTAGTTGTAACCTAATTAATCAAGACAGAAATTTACCCTCTTTCTCTCGACTTCTGTCATGGTATCAGAGCCACCGGCTCTTTCCTGCTAAAAACGGAACCCTTCGGCCATACCCAGTTAGCCGCACCCTCCAAACTCCTTCAACCGTCCTAGCCGCCCATCTCCACCATGTCGGAATCCCCTAACAGTTCTGCAGAAATTACCGGCCTTGTCACGAGAGCTCCTGCAGTCGAGAACTCTCCTGCGACACCTGCTGCAACCGGAGATCTGCAGAATATTCAGGCCGCTTACCGATTGGATGGGAAGAACTACCTAAAATGGTCTCAGTTAGTTCGGACATTCCTGAAGGGCAGAGGTAAATTGAGCCATTTAACAGGCTCGGGTCCTTCACCAGATGACCCCAGGTTTGCGGCGTGGGATGAACATGATTCTATGGTGATGTTCTGGCTATGGAACTCGATGCTTCCTGAAATCAACGACACCTGCATGTTTCTCGGGACAACGAAGGAAATCTGGGAAGCAATTCGACAGACCTACTCCAAGGTAAATGATGCTGCACAAATATATGAGATTAAGACCAAAATTTCAGCAACCAAACAGGGAACTAGAACCGTTACTGAGTATTCAAGTCTCCTACAAGGCTTGTGGCAAGAGATGGACCACTGTCAATGCATTCAAATGAGTTGCAGCAATGATGCTGCAATTCTGAAACGTTTTGTGGAAAAGAATCGTATATATGACTTCCTTGCAGGGTTAAACGTTGAATTTGATGCCGTTAGAGTTCAAGTTTTAGGAAAAACTGACTTGCCATCTCTGAATGAGACAATTTCTATAATACGGGCTGAAGAGGGACGTCGAAGTGTGATGCTTGAACCTCAAGGGGGAGATGGGTCGGCACTGATTACCAGAACTTCAGACTCTGGATTGATTACTAAAGCAATGGAATCGACAGAGGCGACCACGCCAATTAAATTCTGCACATACCGCAAGAAACACCGTCATAGTAGGGATAAGTGTTGGAAACTTCATGGCAGACCAAATGAAAGAACCAATCGTAGTCCAAAATCGAAGTCAGGCATATATGCTGAAGGGTTCACCAATGGGTGAAGAAAACTCCAGGAAGGCTACTCCTGACTTTAACAACAAAGAAATTGAGAAGATAAAGACCTTTTTGGGATCCCTTGATAAGCCATCCTCGACAGGTACTTGCTCTTGGTATTTTCAGGTATTTCTTCTTCCTCTTGTACTAAAGTCTCAGAAAGAAATTCTCTTGACATGTGGGTAATTGATTCTGGAGCTACTGACCATATGACATGTTCCTTCAATCGTTTTATCTCCTATACTCCCAGCAGTAGCCATAGAAAAATCACAATAGCCGACGGGTCCATCACCACCGTAGCTGGTCAAGGAGATATTTACATAAATGAATACCTTACACTAAAAAATGTCCTTCATGTTCCAAAACTATTTGCAAGCCTTGTTTCCATCCAAAAATTAACCAAAGATTTAAATTGCAGTGTAACCTTTTTCCCGTCACACTGTGTTTTTCAGGCACTGGACACGAAGAAGATGATTAGACGTGCTAGTCAGAGAGATGGCCTTTACTTTCTAGAAAAACAAGGCAGTGGGATAGGAATTGACAATCCCATATCTACATCATTTTTGTCTGAGTATGTCATGTCAAATCAAAATAAAGTTTGGCTTTTCCATCGTCGTTTAGGTCATCCATCTTTTAAAGTTCTGAAGTTGATGTTTCCTTCTTTATTTAAGGGCCTTGATTTTGACGCCCTACATTGTAATGATTGCGAACTTGCTAAGCACAAAAGTGCTTCCTTTTCAATAAGCAATACAAAAACTTTCGTTCCTTTTTCACTATGACATAGTGATATTTGGGGGCCCTCTACCATTCCAAATATTTCGGGTGCTCGATGGTTTGTTTTATTTATCGATGATTGTACTCGAGTAACATGGCTTTACCTTTTGAAGAATAAATCCGATGTGAGCACTGTTTTTCCGAATTTTTACAACATGATCAATACTCAATTCGATATAAAAATTAAGAGATTCCGATCCGACAATGCCAAAGATTATTTCAATCAAATCCTTACTCCTTTCTTTCAGAAAACAGGAATTATCCATGAGTCCTCTTGTGTTACTATCCCACAACAAAATGGGGTAGCTGAACGAAAAAATGGCCATCTCCTAGAAATTACGAGAGCGTTGCTATTTCACAAAACAATTCCCAAACAATACTGGGGTGAGGAAGTGTTAACTACAGCTCTTCTCATTAACAGGCTTCCGACACGTGTACTTGGGTTCAAATGCCCACTTGATATTCTCATAAAAATTTTCCCGAACTTCTTTGCTTCAAACAATCTTATCCCTCGAATTTTTGGATGTGTTGCTTTTGTCCATGTTCATTCTCACAATCGGAGCAAATTAGATCCACGTGCGCTTCGATGCATTTTCATTGGCTATTCCTCCACACAAAAAGGTTATAAGTGTTATCATCCACCTACTAAAAAATTTTATGTCTCAGCTGATGTTACTTTTGTCGAAGATGAATCCTTTTTTCCGCATGCTTATCTTCAGGGGGAGACCTTGAATGAAGATAAAACCAAGGATATGTTTCTTCTTGATCCGAGTTTTGTCCCCATAACCTCTGAGTCTGTTCCTAGAAAATCCACTTCTGTCGAGTCCACTTCTGTTGAGTCCGTTGAAATGATGGAAGATATGGGAAATCACAATACCACTCAGCCATTGCAGGTTTATTCCAGGAAGAAACTACCAGCCTCTCGACCAGTACAGGTACAATCTCCAATTCATGCTAGTTGCCAAACCCTCGAAACTGATAGTACCACACCAATGATTGAGCCAAATGAACCAACAAATGAACAAAAAAAACAAGGTACTGAAGACCTACCAATTGCACTTAGGAAAGGGACAAGAACTTGCACTAAACATCCATTATATCTTTTCATGTCCTATCAAAACCTATCCTAAAACCATAGAGCCTTTTTGACCAATCTCTATACAATTCCCACACCGAGAAATCTAACTGAGGCATTAGGAGACAAGAGATGGGAGGATGCTATGAAAACCGAGATGGAAGCCCTTGAGAGGAATAAGACATGGGAACTAATTGAATTGCTAAAGGGGAAGAAACTAGTCGGATGCAGGTGGGTCTTCACCATAAAATATAAGGCAGATGGGTCCGTAGAAAGATACAAAGCGAGGTTAGTGGCCAAAGGATACACTCAAACCTATGGCATCGATTATCTGAAAATATTCGCCCCTGTTGCAAAAATGAACACAGTGCGGATACTTGTCATTAGCAGCTAATTTTGGGTGGAATCTACAACAGTTTGATGTTAAGAATGCGTTTCTCCATGGTGATTTAGAAGAGGAGATTTACATGGAAGTTCCCCCTGGATTTGAATCAAAAGAGGGAATGGTGTGCAAATTGAAGAAAGCTTTGTATGGGCTCAAGCAGTCACCACGTGCCTGGTTTGGGAGGTTTGCTAAAGTGATGATCTTGCTGGGATATAAGCAAAGTCAAGGAGATCATACTTTGTTCGTGAGACACTCGAACTCTGGGAAAGTCACAGCATTGTTAGTTTATGTGGATGATATCATCGTAACCGGTAATGATGGAGAAGAGATGGAGAATTTGAAACAATGTCTCCTGAAGGAGTTTGATATCAAAGAACTTGGAAAATTGAAGTACTTCCTAGGCATTGAGGTAGCACATTCAAAGCAAGGAATTTTCATCTCACAACAAAAGTACGTACTTGACCTGTTGAAAGAAACCGGGAAAATGGGTTGTAAACCAGTTGAGACGCCTATCGAATTCAATCATGGATTATGTGATGTTCCAGAAGATCCTGTGGTAGATAGAGGATCCTATCAGAGACTGGTGGGGAGGTTAATATATTTGGCACACACAAGACCAGATATAGCATTTGCCGTTAGCATGGTCAGTTAATTTATGCACAACCCTAAAGAGTCTCACCTCAAAGCAGTTAATAGAATATTACAATACTTGAAAGGGACCCCGAGGAAAGGAATCCTATTTAAGCGAGGAACGGGCATAGGGATGACGCTAGAGGCTTATACTAATGCAGATTATGCAGGATCTTTGGTTGACAGGAGATCCACTTCGGGTTACTGTACTCTTCTAGGAGGGAATCTTGTGACATGGAGAAGTAAAAAGCAGAATGTAGTAGCAAGATCTAGCGCAGAATCAGAGTTCAGATCAATGGCGTTAGGAATATGTGAGCTACTCTGGTTGAAGATAATCCTCGATGACCTAAGGATTAAAAGTGAAGGACCTATGAGGCTGTACTGTGACAATAAATCAGCTATCAGTATTGCTCATAATCCTGTTCAACACGATCCAAACAAAACATATTGAAGTTGACAGACATTTTATCAAGGAGAAACTAGACAGTGGTCTGATATGCACTCCGTTCGTTTCAACCAAGGATCAATTGGCAGACGCACTTACAAAGGGACTGCCAAGTACTGTGTTTCAAAATATTATTAGCAAGCTTGGAATGGAAGATATCCATTCACCCGCTTGAGGGGGAGTGTCGAATCATGCCTCTATTTGTGAAGATTGTGGAATTATAGAATTCTTAGGGGTTATATTATTTTATTTATATTAGGGAGTTTTGTTACCATATTTAAATTGGTACTTATGTATATAAACCTAGTAGTTGTAACCTAATTAATCAAGACAGAAATTTACCCTCTTTCTCTCGACTTCTTTCAATCATAATTGAGTAAAGTAAATAGTGTAGAAGATTACATAGATATGTAGTGAAGCAGGAAACTCAGATTATAGGCCTTCTTGGCATGTGGATCTGGGAACTCCTTTGGGATGTCATCATAACCCTTCAGGCATAAAAGTAAATGTCATTATTATCAACTCACAAGTAATAAACATGTGCTCTAATGTTAAACAGGGTGATGGTACAGAAAAGGAAGGTCATGAAACTTTAAAGTTCGGTTACTTCAGGTTTCTTGTCTTCAGGGTCAGGAATGTACTCCTTGTCATCCCAATCTTCGGGCTGTCACCAACATGCAGCAAGATCAGTCATTGAACCAATGGAAGAACAAAATTTTAATGTATAATTGCACAAATGATTACTTTCTCAGCCTCTGGATCCTTGATCCTCTTTGGTGGGAGAATATCCCAATCAAAGTATAAGCTACCTGACTGCTTCTCCACATTGTCAACGAGGATGGTGCAAGAAGCATCAGGCCGGAGGACAAATGTATAGACATGAGTCAGTTGATCTCTCTCACATGGGACTTCCTTCTTGATCAAGTGGTTTGTCCCATTGTAGGTGAGAATAGCATGGACTTTCTTGGTGCTGTAGCCACAAATATCTGGTCCAAACATGATGCTACATTGACCCATATAGTACAACCAAATCAGCAACTTCAACAGGGACAACATACCAAAATAGGAAACACCTGTCAGAAGGCAAGAGAATATGATGTTATCTGTATGGGGTGTCACCACCAAATTGCTTCTGATCAATTTCACCACTAAGCAACTTCATGTATCCACCACCACAGTCAAGCTTCTGTTCATGCTTGACAGAGAACTGGAAAACTACTGTCTTGTCCTTGTTGCTGAATTCAGGGAACTCGGCTGAGATGGCATAAAACATGTAGTCTTCATTGGTCTGGATACCTGCACTAGGACATAGAAGTAAATCACCTTGGACGTCATATATTCAGCACATACAAAATCACATACATATATATTGTGCAAACATATGTATGTATTTAAGACTAGTCAACCAATGACATGTTTACCTTTGTCGGTAGAGTCTCCATTCCATTTACCAGAGGAAAAGTTCCATTCTCCAGCCATGTTCACATATTTCTTCCAGTCAGGTTTGACCCACCGATTCTCCCATCCATCTTCATATTTTACAAAGCAAAACACCCAATGCAACACAACAAAACAAATCTAACAGCAATTAAAGCTATCAATACTGTAAAAAAGAGTTGAATTTAACCAGTTTTTTTTATGAACAAAAGTGATCCACTTAAATCTTAATAGAGAAATATCACTTGTCCAAGGCAAAGGGAAAGCTCCAATAAGTGAAGTAAATGTTACATTTTTTCACAAGTCTCCTGTCTCTACATGCCTCGCTTTCTCACTAATACTGCACCAAAACATGCACACCGTGTTGTATCTAATCAGAAATCCTCCAATCCAATCATATCTCATACGCTAAACATAATTTTAAATAGTACACTGAACATTTTAAATGCCATGAAAAAAATTTTAATATCACAAAATTTCATATTGATATTGGTGAAGAATTGGGGCTAGTTTACAACAGCAGAAGTAAAGGATGCAAGATAGGACATGCTCTAAATTATGCTTAAAATTCACTTTTCCGCACGAAGTTCGCGACCTTCCTATGTTACATGCAGTTGCCCTCTAATTGGAATTTCAAGATATTGGCAAATACAAGAAATTTGATGCATAGTTTCCACTCCTCACAAAAGTAACCACAACATTTTCTTTCAAGAAAACTCTCCAAACGCCATTGCTAATCATTACCAAATAATACTCGGGTAACCTATGAAAGCCTGTAAACAATAGTTTCACCTTGTACCATCTGAACAATATTAGATGTGAAGTAACTACATATCTAAGAGGGGATTTATGGTAATATTACTTGTATCATGTGTTGAGGCCATTGGCCTAAAATAAACAGAAATAGACAGAAGAAAACATTGGCACGATCTAATTCATTATTAAGTGGTGCTTTTACATTGAAAAGGAGGGAAAAGAACAGGAAACTTCACCAAGTCAACTATTAGCAGACATAGAAACAATCCCTAGTCCTTATTTCAGAGAAGTGAGCAAAAGCTTCTTTGCTAAAATTTTGAAGCTTCGCGTATAAAGGGTCGCCCCTCATTGCACATGCACATGCACATGATAACATCACCTGTAACAGTGTATTTTTATTTAACTAGTTTAAAACAAAAAATGTCCACATACTTGTTCTTATATATCTAAGCATCCCCATCCCTGTGATTTTACGATTTTTAGTAGTACTCCTGTCTTCACAGTGGAGAAAGTAGCTCAACGTAATTTAAAATGCATTGGTTAATGTAAAACGCAATAATTTTGACGTGCAAAACTTTCAAATATGAGTGCTATTCATTTGCTATTCATTACAGAGTATACTTAATTCTCTTATCTTTTTTCCAAGCATGACTTCTTCTGGTTCAAGCATCATTTACCCTATAATGTAATATCATGATACATTTTGAGTACGTGGTCCATATCCCTATTTTGTTCCAAAAAAGCTACTCATTCACAAGATGTTATCCAAGACGATATTTCATTACTAGTATCTTCCTAGATCCTCTTATCAATTCATGTACCAATATAAGCAATTCGGTAGACTGCATAACATCGAGTCCCTGTCCAAAAATAAATGATCATTTCTAGCCAGTCCTCCGTTTCGTATAAATAACCGTGTCTAGCCAGTAGCTTTGTTACATACAACAATATACAAGTGAAATCATAGTATCAATAAACTTGAAGTTGACATAGTCAATCATTTTATAACACTCTATGCGATCTAGCTTTAGATCTACTAAAAGGTGCAACAATCTAGCTGTAAGTTAAGTAAAAGGGAAAAAAAGGTGTATCCAATTACTATACATAACCAAAAGGGGGCATAATGCACCTGAGAACAAGTCAATAGAGTCGAAAGAATCGAAGATTGCATTTGTTTATAAACAAAATGAACTCTTGCAGTTGAATCGGATTCTTAATAATTCCATAACTCAGAAAATCATTGTACAAAATGAAATGAAATTTGATGTGTAGTTACCAAATGTCATGAAGTTGATTTCTAACTATGTTGTTGACCAACCAGCAAAGCTTTATAGGTTTTATTCTCGAACAGTACAACTACTCATTCGTAGCAATCCTGGACCCAGTTTTTGGGCTGCCCACGAAGGCAGAGGTGCCCGAATCAAAACTGGCTGAGCTGTAACAGGATGCTCGAAAAGACAAGCTTTCTGCATGAAGTTCATGACCGTCATATGTTCTACCCTTCCATTCATAGACACCCTCATACTTCACATCGCCTCTTATAGGAATTCCAAGATACTGGCAATGCAAACGAATTTGATGGGTTCTTCCACTACTAGGATACGCTCTTAACAGAATCTCGTCTTTCTCCACATCACTATCAACTAAAGATTTCTCTTCAACAACAGTAACTCTTTTTTCTTGTTCTTTTGGTCTAGAAAATTCTTTCAACCGACATTGCCCATTTATCGAGATAACTTCAAACAAAGTTTCCATATCTCTGACCATTGATCCACCAGGTAGTTTCCGGCCAACATCGGATGCAGCATAAACACGCCAGGCTCCATACTTTGACCGACCATGACCAGATCTAACAGTGATATTTTCCCATTCTGGAGCTGGACCAATGCAGTATGCAATGTAGGATTTCCAAACCTCGTGTTTTGTAAAAGCCTTCACTAGCTTGGCAGCCACTTTGTGTGACTTGGTGACAATCGTAACACCACTTGTATCGCGATCAAGCCTATTAGCCAGATGGAGTTCTGGCAAATTAACTTGATCTCCTAAAAAAAATTAAACAAGTGTAAATTTATGTCCGAAGTAAGAATTATATTAACCAAATTATAATACATCTTTTTATCCCTTTCTAGAATCTGAGGCAATCATGATCAATATACTCAACAGAAGAGGGCTACATTTGGAATCAGTCAAAGACTAGATGGAAAAGTATGCTACTGGCATTATCCAAAGATCTACTATCGTTCATTCTCAAAATATATGTGAAGGTGGTGTGCATAATTCACTTCCAAATGTTAATAAGTTTCAAAAATTTCTATATATTGATTTGTCATAATTTTTGTAACCCCTAATTGCATACCAGAATGGAGAAGGAAACACCATTAAAGTACAGTCTTTTTATTTTTATTTTTTTTATATTTTCATTTAAAAAAAAAAAAAAAAAATTTGATATGGTCACAATAAGAAAGATAAAAGTACAGATACACATTGTAATAAATCTCCAAAGAACATCAGTTTAATATAAAACTCAAAAATGCGCTGAATTAAATCAATTTTATAGAATAAACCCAATAACAAAATTAAATGCCTGTTCAACTGAATGTACCCGAGTCAATAGAATCATTCTTAAGTAGAGTGGGAACAGCAGATAGGATACTCTCACAGTAAATTCCCCGAGGCTTATTGATAGCAATAAGCCACTCATCTTCAAAAAGAACATCAATTCTGTTAAGAGAAAAAATTGATGATTTTGAAGAAGCTGTCAAGGCCCTGTTCAACTCTATATTCTTGGATATGGCTGGCAATGGTGGGGACAGTGGCACTGGGTAATTCTGCAGATTGGGGTCTTTTTGCAACTGGTTTTCAAGAGAATCCATGTGGGTTGGAGCTGCCATGGAGAATAATCGCAAGGGTTTGGAGATTCTGAAGAAGGAATATGAGAAAGGGGAGATGTGCATTATTGTCAAGTCTTGCATCGACTGTACAAAGTTATTACCCTGTTTGATACCCATTTTCTCAAAATTCATTTTTCTCTCTCTTCTTTTCAATCACACATTCTTCAATAGAATAATATTACACGTAAATCCAAAACTTTTCTTTAATTTTCAACCACACATTTTCCATCAATCAACTATTCAAAATGCACTTTCTTTCTCAAAATAGGAATCAAACGGGGCATATAAATAACAAGGGAGTTAATTGTTCCAATGCTTATTAGGTTTATGGCTTTAGGTCACTAAAATTTATGTAAGTTTTGATCGCTAAATTTAGATTCATCCATGTCTTCGATTGCTCACTAAAATTTAAAATATCGAATTTTGACCACTG
Source organism: Osmanthus fragrans (assembly GCA_019395295.1). Lineage (NCBI taxonomy): Eukaryota > Viridiplantae > Streptophyta > Magnoliopsida > Lamiales > Oleaceae > Osmanthus > Osmanthus fragrans. The sequence goes on from CM033363.1 coordinate 14,468,771, forward strand.
AACTTTAAAAAATATTGTATATTACTCACTGTAAACTCGATATTTTTTAAAATTCAATATTTATGCTAGTGAGTAACGTAAAATATTTTCAAAGTTTAGTAATCGAAACTCGACATTTTAAATTTCAGTGAACAATCGAAAAAAAATGAACCTAAGTTCAGTGACCAAAACTCGACATTTTAAACTTCAGCGATCAATCAAAGACATGGATCTAAATTTAGTGATCATTGAAACAATTAATTCATAACAAGGTACAACATATCTACTTGCTCTTCTTTGTTTCTTAATGGTTGAACCCCAATATTGAGGATTTTTTCACCGTCCCCGCTTCTAGAACATTGTGGATGAGATAAATCGCAGAATGTGCCTCAGCAGATCAGGGTACAAAATAGTACAAGAACTATAATACTGGTGTCCACAAAAAGTTCAATTACATACCTTGTCAGAGGCCTCAGTTGAGACTACCTCACTCACGTTTTTTGTACCATTGAATTTTTCCTGGGCAGCTCTTCTTTGTTTCTTTTTCTTATTTTAATTTGTTTTTCTTCACACACTCATTTGTAGATACAATAGACAAAAATAGTTAGGTAAATTTGGATTTTTTTTTTTAATAGAAAAATTCTTTTTTCAAACATTTAATTAAAAACAAAAAAATCTATTGCGTTAGGTAACATGCCTGATCACAATTGTTTACTATTTGTACAGGGCTTAACTTTTTCGAAAGGATGGCTCAACTTTGTTTTGCAGCACGACTGAGATGAGGTGGAAGGGACTAAAAGTATAGAAGTGAAGAGGACAAATATATATTTTTAAACACGTCATTCAATTTATTTAAGAATTTAAAATTTGTATCATTCATCTTTGAAGATCATCTCAATCTTTCTTCACATCTTCGTTTAATCCAATGGCCACCACATAACCAAATATATTTTCACCATATGTTTAACAAATTAAGAAATGTAAACACCAATATATAAATAGAACATTGCTACACGAACACCCTTCTTGACCGCATGGATGATCGCAAGTGAATGTAGGAGAAAATATTATTTTATTCATTGGGACTCGCACCACTCACATGCGATCATTCATGTGGTCAGTCGGGGTATTCGTTTAGATTTTTTCATATAAATAACATATTTTAATCACCGGTTGTTAAAGCAAAGGTCCCTTGCGTGGCTTACAGGGCTGATTATTTGGGAGTTAAAACATAAGGTCCCTCCCATGGCTAATTGGGATAAATTTTTTAGGCACCATTCGATTTTCTTTGCTAAGTTGTATTCATCTCAAGCATTTTAGGGTATATTTGCTACATTAATACAATATAATGTCCAAGATTTTGGCTATTTTTTTAAGACTGTTGACGATATAAAGTTCATAAGAAAAAAAAAAACATATCGTTAGATTTCTATGCGATTAAGAAGCCAAATGAAAGTGAGCAATGCTAACATTTGGCTTCTCAAATTCCATGAATATTTGGCCGGAGCATCGTACAAGAAGAAAAGAGTTACATTGAACTAAAAAATCATCTTAATCGAAAAATTAACAGCAAAGAAATTGAAACTCCTTTCCCAACTAGTAGTTTGCACCAAAGAAAAGAGCAGTTCTATTACCATCTCTATGAAAGGTGGGAAAGCTAAAAAATATGGAGAGACGTACGAGGGATTATCACAAGATACTTACACTTATCCCTATTATGCAAATCCCCTAGTTCAGCTTCCTCACGTAGATACTAAGCCCAACTATGTATGTTTTGCATAGCATTTGGAGTCGAAAAATCTCTGATTGGCAACATGTATTGATAGAGCGAGTTGTTCGTTGCTGGTTCCATCTTTAAGCTTTCGTCGGGATCTTGATGAGATAACCAAGTCATGGGCTCTGAGTCGATGCCATCTGGCATTGACTTCTCGGAATTTTTTTGAATTACTTGTGTATCAGTGATTTGATAGTTTATAAGCAACTGATTTGCAGCATTTGAGTCGATTGGATTCACATCCAATGGACACGTCAATTTCACATTTGTGAAAAGTGTTTCCTCATTAGAGTATACAAATTGATTGTCTTCTATCATATGGTTCTCAATGTCATTTAGGACTCTCCTATTTGGACTAAATCCTCCAGCATCTTCCACTGACAGATAATCCGGTGGACTAAGAACATAATCAGCTAGTGATTCATCCCAATCAGCATTTTCTCCTTCGCCCCAAACTCTCTGCCTTTGATTCGGACATCTATAATTTCTTTCTTTTTCATCAAAAGCAATTAGTCTTATAGGTGACATTGTCATTGTTTTGAAGTTTTCAATCTTGTCAACGACGAAAGGAGTAGGATAATTTTGATGAGGATATTGCATTCCAAGAAGAAATTCTGATTCATATCCATTCAAAGTGAATAAAGATTTTGAACCTCCATTGACAGCTGAAAACAAAATAGGGAGATTCCTGGCTAGGGAAGGGCTTCTGGCTTAACGAGAACAATCGTTGATCGCAGTACAAAAGCTTCTCATAGTGTTTATCAAGCATCCCCGAAGCGAAAGTCACACGGTGTCTCCTGATGAAAGACAGAGGCAAAAGCAAGAGAAATCACTTGTTAAATAGTTGCTGAAAGTAAACTTTCACTACTTGAACAAAATCCTGATAAAAGGTATAAATATTCTTTGTGACTCAAACAAATCAAGAAAACAGTAAAACTCAGGAAAGTTAGGAATTGGAATAACAGTTAAACTGAAGTGGTAAGTTTAGTTTGTTAATGAAACTTCGAAAGACAATCAATTGGACTATGAAATCAGAAATGAAAGAAATATTCTGTTAAACAGTTTTTTCCTTTCTTAATTGTTGACTTGTTGTGATGTTTTGAACACAACCTTAAACTTTCTTGCTAATTATCTAAAAGAAATTGGTTTCTACTTATATGTGAGTATAAATTAGAAGGCACTTTCCATTTCATATGGAGACTCTTTTCTTTAAAAACTCGGAAATAACAAGAATTTTCTCGATGCATTACAGTTTATGTACTGATAATCAGAACAAATCAAGCCAAACGCCTTAAACTTCTCAAATTATACATCATGAAAAGGAATCTTGAAAAATATTTATGGAGAGTGGAAACAAGTTGGATACCTGAAAATTGAAGCTTGGCCTCCGGTGAAATCTAATGCTTGGTGCCAAAGAGTATGCTTTCGCGGCTGGGGACTGGTTTCTCTGAAGAACAAAGGCGGATGGTTCAACTGCATTCAGTTTATAGTAACATTTAGTTGATTGTGAACTAATAATTCAACTTCTTTGATAATTATGAACGCGAAAAAAAACAGATAAGTGCAAAAGGGATTAACCTCAATCTCGAGAATTCCTGGTTCATTGTCACAGATAATAGCTCTAATTGCAGTAATATTAGACCATTGAATCTCAATCTTACTCTTCAGTGCCCCACCCAACACTTCCCAAACCATTTTTTGTTTTCCATAGTACAACTTTGCTGTCAAATAGCCTTCATGCTCAGAAATCCACTGCTCAAATTTCAAAGTTAGTTAAAAAAAAAATCAAAACAATACGATTCTCTCAAGTTTTTAAGAAATTCTTGTGAAAAAAAAGTCAGTGCACACCTGCCAATTTCCAATTTTAAGTAATATTGCAGGGAAGTTAGTAGCCTTTAATTTCTCCGAACTTGGATGAGATCTTAAATCATCAAATTTTGTTTTAGAACTACGTTGTACCAATCTTGGGTTGCGTCTCCGATGAACAATCCTCTTTCCTCCATTGAGATAACTTCATCTCCAATAAATTCAGAAACGATGGCGTCTTTCTCAGTTTCAAACCAAGAGGACTAGACTCTTGAGCCGAATCTACATCTCCTTCCTGTAAAATCAAATACTTAAATAAAAACACAATCAAAATGGAAATGGGCTAAATATTTGCAAAAGAGAAAATAGCTGGAACCAAAACATCAAGTAACATATCTGAACCAGATCATACACTTTGGATAAAAATGATACAAAAAGAAGTTTATACGGTAAAAACGCATCATGCATGTATGCTGAATTTCTCATTCGACAATCATTTTGGTAAAAATTAAATCCTTCCACTTGTTAATTTCCATGGCAAAATAAAGATTTTGGTCTCACATATCTAGCACTGACTAATGGGAGGTTAACCGCAGGGATTGAAATAGGGGCCGGTTCGACAGAAAAGCTTTTGAAAACATAGTGCGCCCAGGTAAGAAGGAACGGAAAATTCTCCGTACTTCCGTAAAAGCACCATTGGGTTGTGGTTCCTCTCCTTCGATGGCTGAGGCAGCAAACCATCGAACACTCTGATACATTTATCGGCTCGAACATTGGAGCTTCTTGAGCATGGTAATCTGGATAGGCAATCTGGCGGATAGAACCCCCCCCCCCCCCCCCCCCCATTGTTTTAGGAGTACAAATAAATGACCAAGCCCGAATAGTCATCGCCACACCACGCACGGGATCCCGTCTCGTCCCATTCCGATTCTCCAACTAACCGGGGAATCTGCCGGATTTGGGACAGGTGGGGTCGGGACATTTTGCCATCGTAACGAAGAGGGACTAGAAATGAACAGTTTTGCTACAGTTACGTCAAGTTTGACATTATTGTGATTTTAACAATACTTAAACACACAAATAATAACACGTAGTTTAATTCAGTCATGAATAACATGTCACTCAAAAAGTAGGGAGAAGCTAAAAACCTGCAGAGTAAACTCAGGTGACAGCCTCATTCTCTTGGAAATAGAGCATTGTTCAAAACCCTGAATTCCCACATTCATTTTCTTGATTTGCATAGTCCACCAAAGGGTGACTTTGAAACTCTTCGGAGTTGGAGAATTCTACGCAATTCTCATTCCAAAGTACATTTTCCTCAACCATTTTGGCTTCGAACATATGTTTCTTCAATTCAATTCTCTCACATTTTTACTCTCTGTATATATAAGAGAAATTTCACAGAATTGATGAAGTAGTTTGAATTTTTTTTTTTTTTTTTTTTAAAATGGACTCTTTCTGACGTGAGACCATTACCTAATCCCGAAACCTAAGGGACCCGTTTTTCATCTGGCGGCAGGATCATAACTAATTTGTAATTTGTGAATCTCGAAATTATTAGTAGATTGGATTTGGAAGTATTTCATTTGCCTGGGTAAACTTTAGGGAGAATTATAGATTTGGTCCTCAACCTTTCTAGTATGACTATTCATCCTCAACTTATGTTTTTAAGCAATGTAGTCTCTCATTCATCCCAAGATCTTAAAAATATTTCATAATATATATATATTATTTTTTGTTTCTTTCAATATTTTTCTTTCATTTTCCATTTTATGGATATTAGATCTATAATTAAAAAAAATACATTTTTTTTCCTAAGGGTTATATTTGTTTTTATTTTTCTTTTTTTTCCTCTTTCTTATTGTTTATCTCCATTTTCTATGAAAAATAAATTGTAACTAAAAATTCTTATAATTTTTTTTCCTTTTTTCATCCATTTTTTATGAAAAATATCTATTTGTAATTAAATTATAAAATTTTATATGAAAAGACTAATTTATAATTAAATTTAAATATATTAATTTCTTACTTTATCTTTAAAAGTATGTCATATTAATAATATTGAAAAAGAATAATGGAATTTATAATTATTTATTTAATTAAAGAGACTTAAAGTTTTATTCTTAAAAAAAAATTGATTATTAGATGGGGATGGGCAAAGGAATTGTGGCAACCACCACCACATTTGTGAAAACTTCACACTATTGCAATACACACACATGGATTCATTTTAAATTAAAAAGTCTTTTAAATTATATAAAAATCTTAAAATGAAGTTTGTAGAGCCTAACGAAAGACTTTCATTAATTACATACAAAATTATAAAAATCCACGAAATTTACAAAAGTCATTGTCTAAAAAAAAATCTATAAAAATTTTCAAAAGTTCAATTGAATACGTACTTCTTTAAAGAATGAGGGCTTAAGTGTGACATGTGTTAGAGTTTGAGGCATGCAGGTGCAAATGTCCCTAGTTCCTACGAAAATGGACTCTTTGCAAAAACTCGAGGATACAACAAATCATAAGGGTGCGTTTGATTGTTAATATTTTCATGAGAATTATTGTTTTTTCACTCAAATTCTTACAAAATATCATGTTTGATTGATATTTTTTCACTAGAAAACATTTTTCTACTTTTGGTCATATGATCATATTTTTCTAGAACATAAGGAAAATATTTTCTTTCCATCTAAATTTCGTGCATGCCATCAAACACGCCCTAAGTGAATAACATACAAATAGTGGTGAATATTGTTTATGTAGAAAGAAAAAAAAAAAAGAAGAGAGGCAATCATGTTGGGGTCATTACCAAATACCAAATGAACTATTTTGTAGAGAGCTTAGGGAGTTGAGTCCAGGAAACTAATAACAACCTTAACCACTAAATCTTGTCACGTGTTTTACATGATTTAGAGAGAGGTGATAATAATGGAGGAACAACCAAACTCAAGAGTCAGACGAAAGATTAACTTAAGGAGTTCGAGCAAAGTGGCCAAATGTTCGTGTGAAAACTCTTGCACTCGTTGTAAATTTTTTATATTAAGGAGTTCTTTCTTAAAGTAATGTGAAGAATATACTTAAAATATATTACAGGAAAAGATCAAATAATTCTGAACATTAAATTAATAATAAATAAAAAAACTTCTACTTCCACGATTAATTATTAAGATATTAAATTTTCATAATCTTCTTGACGCTGGACAGAAACGTGTATAATAATAAAAAGTGAGTATTATTCGTAACACATGAACAGTTGTTGCTTGAACAAACGTGAAAAATATTATAATTCAATAAGTTATGAAATTTTTTGAAATATATTATTAATCAAGAAACATATGCATATTCTCAAATCTTTAATACATATGTAAAAAGTTACAATGAATCCTAATCAAATTGAAATCTCAATTATGTAGATAAATCCAAATAAAACTTTTAAAAAAATTGCAAAAAAAATAAATCGAAAGTACCTTTAAACGAACTCAAAACAAAAAAAAAATGTTAAATTTGACCTCTAAAAGAAGAAATTTAATGCCGAAAGTTTGACAATGTTGGGTAGACCCATATCTTCACTCAAAAAAATGCGCAGAATCGAAAAAAGCTTTCGAATTATATTCAAGGACGAAAATTCGACACTCGAACTGAATCTTACACACATTTTCGTTGATTTTTTTTTCTTCTTTTAACAATTGATTTAAAATTTTCTCGCCAATATTCCCACTTTAAGGTAGGTGTAATTGTAAAGGACCAAGTTACTTGTATCGCATGAATTATCATACGGTTGATAACATACATACACATTGGGAGAAAAATATTTTTTAAATAGATGTGGTCCATCGCACCTATGTAAAAGTGTGATAAAATTTGTGATAGATCATTGTTGTACAACAAAGTTAATTCAATTGTAAAGCAAATGAATCGGAAAGAGAGCAGCTGTTCCCGATTATTGCGGCGGCTTTTTTTTTTTTTTTTTTTTTTTGCAAAGACAGATCTAATCAAATACTATATTCAAGTGCAAAAAAATTTATCTCTTTTTTTTACATTTCGACGAAAACGAGGCCAAACGAACACAAAAGTTAACTAATTTTACTATTAACTTTTGGGAATCATTCTTGTTTTCTATCGAAATAAATATCAAAAGAGATAAATACGATAATTGAGTATAGTATTTGATAGATTGCCAAAAAAAATTGTTTCAAAAAAAAAAAAAAAATTTTTTTTGCCCTTAGGCCATTTTTTAATTCGGGAACAGCTGCTCTCTTCCCGATTCGGGGAAGAGAGCAGCCCTCTGTAAAGCAAATGAATTTTATATTGCGGCGGTTTGTGAAATGATTGGTGTGCAAAGACAGATGACACATGATTGAAGTGCAAACAGTGACTCCACTTTCACATCACGACAAGGGACGCGTTCACGCGTGGATTATGGTACTATGTGATCACTCCCGATTATACAAATATCATGACTGACTTTCGATCACAAAAATTATGATACTTAAAAAAAATGCTACTTGTACATCGAAGATGATCGTATAGGTGATCACATATGAGTGTGTGGGATCCATGTGAATAAAATAATTTTTTTTCATATTCACATACGGTCATCCCTGCAATCACTTCCCGATGTACAAATAGTATAGACTGTTTCAATAAAAAAAAATGCTACTTGTACATCGGAGGTGACAGCATTGGTGACCATATGTGAGTGTGTGGGACTCATGTGAATAAAATAATTTTTTCTCTCATACTCACATGCGGTCATTCCATGTGGTCACTTTCGATGTACAAGTAGCATGGCTGTTTCAATAAGAAAAATACTACTTGTACATCGGAGATGACCGCATGGGTGACCACAAGTGAGTGTGTGGGACCCATGTGAATAAAATAATTTTTTCCCTCATACTCACATGCGATCATCTCTGCGGTCACTCTCGATGTACAAGTAGTATGGCTGATTTCAATAAAGATCGTAAATTCAAGTCAGATGTGGCTTAGGGTCCGTTTGATTGCAATGGTGGAAAATGAGTAAAAAATAATGAATGGAAAAAAAATGAATTGAATAGAATTTTTTTTAAATATAATTGTAATTAATGGTGTTTGATTGGTATAATTTTTCTCCTAATCCGTTTGACTTTATTTTTTATGCAAATTATTATCCTCTTGGAATAAATTTTTTCACAATCTGTATTAAAATTTGTTTGGATTGCAAAAAAAAAAAAAAATAATAAAAAATTTTTTTTGAAATTTTTTGTGTTCGTTTAACTTTATTTTTCATGCAAATTGTCAATTAAATGAATAAATTTTTTTACCATTGAATTTAGAATATGTTTCCATTGCCAAAAAGTAAAAAAAAAAAAAAAAAAAAAGGATGAAAAATATTTTTCCACCATACCCATAGAAAAATAAAAAAATAAAAAATGTGTTTTAAATAGTTGTACATAGAAAAAGGGTGAAAATAAATTTCATTAAAAAATTATGTGATCAAATACCAAATTTAAGTTTTCAAAAAACACCCAATTTCCACCCCAATCAAATGGGGCCTTATAATGTGCCAATTTTAGTTGCATAATAGTTGCACAAAAGGTGACAAAAAATTATTCAGGCACATTTGATACGCAGCATAATTCTTTGATTTTGGAATTGTTTGCATAGCTACAATAAAATACAAAATAACAACAAAGAGAGCAGGTCGAACATTATTGATTCGTTCGTTAGGGTTTCTATTTTTGTTTTTATTTTTTATAAAAAAAAGTGTCCTGAAAAAATTACTTTATGATAGTTTCTTCTAAAACCTCTTTTATCCAGATAAAGTACTTTTATAAAATTATACAAATACATTCAAAAATAATTTTTTTAGTCTCAGAATTAATTTTTGACTTTAAAAAAACTCAACCAACCGGGTCCTAATTGAGAAATCATCACAATGAATTCTCTCTATTTAGGGTTTTGGTTTAAATTTTATAATTTACCTTATCTAATAAGCGATGACGGTAATTTATGAAAAAAATCCGACTTTTAATTAGTGAGTCGTAACCGTATATAGAACTTAAAGCTATTTTTTCCCCCAGAAACTAACTATTTTTCAGTAAACTTAAAATTTTAAAATATTTTGACATTTTTTCTCTTAAAAAAATAATTCAGTGAAAACTTTTTCTTAACTATTTTAAAATTTTTACACAATTTTCTATATTTATAAATTTTTATTTTTCAAACGGTGATTGATTGATGATAAAGTATAATCTTGGATCGCAAAAAATGATTCGGTTGATGATGAAGAAAGAGAATTCTTGGTTTAGTTCTATACCTTAACGATAAAAAAAAATGATTGATTAAATTTTATCGAGTCTGACTCATAGTGATCATTTATCAAAATATGATTCTGATTATCAAATCATCGAGGTTCTCATATAAATGAAAAGATGATGGGGTAGAGGAAATCTATAGAATATATAAAATCATATTTTGCTATATGAAGATTTGTAGGAGTATTGGATGCCAAATCTTTCCGTGTGGAATGGATAATGTTTAGGCTTATGGGTTCATTCGCACGAGGGGGCCCTTTTTTTTTCCCTATTCTATTACTTGAAAAAGTGATTGTGGTGTATTTTTGACTAATGACTCATTATTGAGAGGGACGGTTTCAAGTTTCTAGTCTAGAATTAGACTCACTTTATAAAAGGTAAAGGGTACAAACCCCTTTTTCTTGGTGGAAGTGTGACACCATCTACTTATTTAAGTTCGAACATGCTCCTTTTTTTCTCCACAAATCATTCTTCATTTCTAATTTTTGGGTACTATTTAAATATGTTATCTCCATCTCTTAGTCTTCTTCACGGTCATGTCCTAATAATTTTGAAGTGTCAAAATTCTAGTGTAGCATAGTTTGATACTTCAAAATGATTGTGACGTATCAAATTTAATTGGGGTAGCTAAGGAGACATGAAAAAGGGGATAGTAGATCTGAATTTATTGATATGATAGAGAAATAGATTTCACTATTCTAATGAGTTATTCTATATGTTTAAGCATCTTATTTATAAGATAGTCATCAATGTATAGTTGAGTAGGTTCAACTTCGTCAACCTTGAAGTATTTTCTTGATACCCACGATTTGTCGAATTTAACTTAATCCAACACTATGCATGTGAGCCCATGCCGGATGATTTTTCTTTCTTTGTATTAACAAAAAAATTAAAGAAATTGAAGACCAACAATTTCTCCATGGCCTTACTAGGAAGGGCCTTATCGGGCTAATAGATAACTAACAGTCACTTTGTCCGGCCAGGTTGTCAGCGACACCCCGCCCTGACAAGACGTTGGGACAATTTTGGGGGAGAATTTTACTATCCTGTTCCGTTACCAACCCTACGCACCCTCATGAAGAACTATTAATGAGTAATAAAGTGTGTCATGTTGGGGTTTGATGCTACTCTTGAAAATTTTGATATATTCAAGCATCTCATAGATATGCCAACAAGACCTGTTCAACATCTTTATGCATCACTATTATATGTCATTTGGTAATTGTTAAAATGGATGATTCATTTGATGCAATTTTATCGCTGCATCAAGAAATTCCTGCATAAGAAAAAAGGACCCTACAATTTAGATTTTTTGCATGAGAAGAAAATGATCTCACAATCTAGAGGAATCACGCTCACAATCTTTGTAGGGCCGATTACTTTGGTCATACGAAGTGTCATTTCCAAATGGGCATTGGCATTTGGCACAAAAATTTATCCATCAATGTGTCATTCTTAACTCCTATTGGTTGTGTACCTAATTGCAAATCTACTGAATCTCACTTGTTGATCCTACTTTTAGATGACTTCATTTCACCTTTTTCGCTCCTTTCATCGTCATCATAATTAAGATAATCATATGTTAGCCCCCTTTTCTTCTATTGTCATCATTAAAGCAAATTATAAGTTAATTTTAACTAAGAAAATCACGTGTGCATTTCCTCAAATTAATCTTTCTTTAAAGAAGAAGAATGGATGATATCTTAGTGGCCCTTTTTTAATGATATTGGATTTGGGGATTTCTTTCAAAAAGGAAGTATATTTTTGTGTGCTATGAAGTCAAAAGTTTATGTTTACATTGTAACATATGTACTTGAATTTCTACAAAAATAATGTAATATAGACAAGAACTTGCTTGGGAGATTATCTCTTTTTTCCTAAAGAAGATGTAAAGCATGGTTCTATTTCTCATTTTTACAAATTTAAAATCAATTTGTTGTACAGTTGGTTGCCTAGAAAGACGTTCCATCGTGAGAAAGGAATTAAAAAAAAAATAAAAAAGTAGCAAAATTCATTTTCATCTGTCTGAAAATTTGTCCCAGATAGGGATAGGGATGTCAACGAGCCGAGCCGGCTCGAGCTCAGCTCGGGCCCGAGGTGCAGGCTTTTTTTGCTAGTCGAGCCAAGCTTTTGCTCGATCCAAAAAGAGATACTCGCTCGGGCTTTTTTCGAGCCGGGTTAGGCCGTTTCCCCTCTCTTCCTGTCAATTTTTAATTTTATTTTTTTATTTTCTAACTTGCGGGGCGGCTCGGGCTCGGCCCAAGTTTAGGCTCGATTCCACCAAGCCGCGAGCAGAGCCCTACTCGAACTTTTTGCTGCCCAAATTTGCGAATCTTTTTGCCATCACTAGACATGAGCTAGATGTGGAGCATATCAATAAAGAAGTCTATCATTAGATGATGAATCTTGAAATTAATTATCAAATAATATGGTACATATGCACGGGTATCCTCCATATCATCTTTGAGACGTTGGATTAAACATAATTGAATAATATTATTGAATAAAGGAATGTAAGATGTTGGTGTATATTATCATGTTAATTGAAGTTCATTATCTATCGTGAAAGAAAACATTTTAAACTTTGTTACAATTAATTAAATGAAATGCGACAATTATAAATTCTCAATAGTAAATTTATTGGTCTAAAGGACTAAATTTTGTTCAAATGACAGTGGCCCTATTTTTTAAATTTATTTTGCGTTTGTCAAAATCAGTCGTTAATTAATCACAAGAAAAGACAAAATCATAACCTATGGTTGCATCCCTCGAATCTAACAATATAAACTTTAATTTTCTCTAATCGTTCGTAACTTTCTTTTAAAAAAAATAAAAAATAAAATAAAAGATAAAAAAATAAGATACATTGATCTGACTGATGACACCAACCCACTGAGGTCCGACTTTTGGATTTTTGTATAAGTACCGGGGGGGCGCGGGGTTACAGGGGGCTGCCAAGCCCCTCACTGTAGCGCCCCCCTCCCCCCAGTGAATAAAAAAAAAAAAAAAAGTAGGCGATGGATCCCATCATGTAAGTAACCTGGCAGCCCCTGTACCCTCCTCCCTGTATGTGAAGCACGACTGCCGACTTTTATTAAGAAAAATTGACCAAATTAAGCATTTTTTAAGGCCCCTGCTTCTGGAAACATGGACGTACATATTAGTGTCTTTAAAAGAAGGACTTAATAGTTAGCATTTCGTTACCGTGATCGAATTTTGTTGACATGCGAAATAAATATACATACAAGTACATGACTGGACTGACATATAATGTACAAGAATTTAATATAGTTATTACAATTAAAGAAAAAAGTAGATGACATATTTTTTAGTTATCTTATTTAGAGGTTGTTTGATAAATTTTGATAAAAATAAGAAATTAGCAAGTTTTAATTAAAGTTGATGAAATATAGCCGAAAAACTGATAAAATTATGAATCTTACAAAATGTATAATTAAAATTAATTATTAACTTTGATCTCAAATTTTTAATAACTTTTAAGCTATTCGAAACAAACACTTAATATTATCCAATATAACATATTTATTAAAAACTATTTATGAACTGGCACAATTAGTTCGACTTGAGTTGAGTCAACATGTCATTTAGACAGTGTTTTAAAAAGTTCATCTAGGCTCAAAATTATGGGAAAAAGTATCGCTTTGTCCCCAGATGCTTTTTTTTTTTTCAATTCTTAACCCCCGTTTGGCCCCCATTTTTTGGAAATGAAAATGAGTGAAATAGTTTTTTTTTTTTTTTTTTAAAAAATGAGTGGTTGAAAAAATTTCGATTTACGTATAATATTATTTTATAGAAGATTGTGTGGTTAAAAATAGAAAAGAGAAAAACGGAATGTAATGTAATATAATTTAATTTAATGATATTCAAACGGAAGCTTGAACAGTTGATTTGTTTTCCTTCATTTCTTTCGTCTTTCATAGACGCACTTTATTGAATTTTTTTAAAAGTCTTTTATTTGACAAACACAATAATAATAATAAGGATATAGAATCCAAATTTATATGTCACCACCACTACATCGCACCGCACCCAAAACTCCAACTAAGCAGATCGAAGGGAAAAATCAACCCAAAACCATCGTCGCTTCACCCTACCTCCACCCACTGCACCACCACCACTAGCGTCATCACCGTAGTCACCACCACACCACATAAAATTCACACCCTTTTAGCGTCAGATAGACAGATGTGCAACTACAATGAAGCAGCGGAGCGTTACTTCTTATAACTGACTCTTCGTTGTCATTTTCTTAATAGATCCACAGTGGCGATGTCTACTTCGGAGTGACGAAGCCGTAGACGTTGGCTACTTCAGAGCGATGTCGTTGCAATGGTGCCGTCTTGAGTGTTGTGCCACGGTATCTCCGATGGTATCTCTGACGGTGATAAAGAGATAGAGGAAATAATGAAGGGCTATATAGAGAGAGAGAAAGAGAAAAAAAAGATAGAAGAAAACGTGTGAGTGGTTTGGTTGGATCATGTGTATTAATTTAATTTTATAATATATTTACTAATATTAAATTTTTTAATTATTAAATTTTTTAATTAAAAATTTTTAAATCTTATTTTTTATTTGTGAAGTTGAAATATTTGGGTAGAATGTAATTTCCACAAATTCTATTTGTTTCCATTATTTGGAAAAATCAGGTTTTCTGTAAAAAGTTTATTATCTTAGAATAAAATCAATTATAATTGACTCTCCCCAATAACGGATAAACATGAAGAAAAACACAACAAACACGGCTGTAAGGTATAGATATATATATATATATATTTTCTCTCTTCAATATGCTGTCCTAAAATTTCGTACCACTTAATTATTCTATTTTTTTACAATTACTCTATATATACATATTGACTGCAAATTTCACGAGTCATCGGAAGTTTAATCAAACAAGTGCTAGATGAATTCTGCAACCATTAATTCGTAATTCAATTTTTCACATTTGGTAGATGAAATCTACAACTTAATTTTTTTGGTGATACTTTGTGACATTCAATTATTTAGATGACTTATGTGAAGCCTTACCATGACATTTCATATACCTTTTTAAATTGCTGCGACACCTACTTTCAATATCTCCTTATATGTGACATATAATGCGCTGTTTTTAAATACAAACACGTCTAATCTAAATTGGCTGTATCGAAATCTATGTTTCAATTTTATGATTATAAGTGTTACCCTCTCAGTGTGATTTACGGTTTTACGTATATTACAGTTTAAAGAGTCTATTGAAACCTATTTTTCCCACCATAATGCATTTTGAAACAATACTTTAATAGAGAATGTGTAGTTAAAAAAATAAGAAATTTTGGATTTGAGTACAATATTATTTTAATGAATAATGTGTAGTTGAAAATAAGAGAGAAAAAAATGTATTTTAAAAATAATGGGGACCAAACAAGGGTTAGATTATGATTTCGTGTGTAAAAATTAAAGGTTTTATGTAGATGAGATATTGTTTTCCGTTTTAGGATTTTAATTCATATGTATTATGATCTTCACATCTTAATGTCTGTTGTGTCGACTTGATCTTTCATAAATGGAAACATAATAAAGAATAATTTTACTTGTACATTATGACACCCATTCAGGCATTCATAATATACCAATAGCAGGATTTGCATAATAAAACGTCCACAATAATGCAAATATTTTGTCTAGGGAAATCCCAATGTTATTGAAATATAGCAAGAAAGAAGTTAGATGAAATTAGTCCATATTGGTCTAATTGGGGGGGGGGGGGGGGGGGGGGAATTCATACTTAAGGTGTCAAGTTTACTCCAATTCAAAAATCATCTACAAAATTTAAAAATTCAAAAATCAAGTATATATATAATTAATTAAATATATTTATTAATTAAATAAAATAAAGTCACATTATTCAATTAATGGTCACAGATACACAATTAAAATCACAATTTATTTATTGGTCACATATTATTTCAGAGTCACAATTCAACAATTTTACAGGTCACGGATTATTTCGAGATCACAAATTATCAGTTACAGTTTATTTCGAGGTCACAGATTTTCAAATTAGTAAGTCACAAATCTTTTTCAGTCACATATTATCAAATTTTTAGGTCACATTTGAGTCTTTGGTCACATAAAATCAAATAATTGGCCACAGACACTCTTCGTCTCATCTCGTCACTGCGGCCATCGCCGCCACCTTTACCGTCACAAGCACCACGGCCACCACTATCACCACCACCGATACCACCGAACTCACACCACCACCACCGAACTCACAGCTCACACTATCACCACCGTCGCATCAAGCCATACCACCAACAAATCGGCCACCTCCACCACCTGCACCAACGATCCAGATCCCAGATGCACTAACACCTTACCACCACATCCCAGATCCACCAACACCTCACCAGATCCACCACATCTCATATCCACCACTACCAACATCAACAACACTAACAGAACCACCATCGTCTAATCCCCAGCACCACCACAACGACAATCTCCAAATCGTGCCCCATCCAGTCACTATCACTACCTCCTCCACTGTCACCACCACCACCACCAACATCACCTCACCACTATCACCACTACCACCGCCCACACAAAGAGAATGCAAAGCAGCGGCGCCGACTTTGCAAGCACCATTGTGCAACGATGCTCACAGCCATCGCTACTGCGCAAAGCGGTTGTCGAAGGTAGTGAGCAGCTTCATCGCGACATCCCCATCCAAAAAAATCCCTAAAGTATCGGCTGTCGGCACACCAGAAACATCACCACTGCTACAACATCGCCGCTCATATCAAGGCCGGCACCGCTACTATTGAGAGAGGAAAAGAGGAGAGATTAGAGAGAAGAGGACTATAACGTTTAGAGAGAGAGGGAGAGAGAAACGAGAAGTTGTGGAAATGAGTTTGAAATTTGGGTTCGAAAATGATGGAGATATTTATTAATACCTGATTTGTGAATGATAAAAATTAGTCCCTGATTTTTTAAGTTCAATATTTAAACACCTGGTATTTTGTAATTTTCTCTTAATATGGGTACTATAATTTAGACCTGGGCCGTCAATTATTTTCATTCCCTAAAAATAGAAAACAAAATAAGACTTCAATTTATCTAATTGGATAAGTTCATATATCTTTTGAATTAGATGCAAATTAAGAAACAATTTAAATCGGAACATAATATTCTTTAAATTTTTTGTCCCGAGTTTGACCAAATCTTATCCTCTTTATATTTCAATATAAATTATTGAATATCTTGATTTATTTTTAAATAAGAAAGTGAAATATTTTTTAATTCCATTATTTGAAACAAAAAGTCAACCTAATTTTCCCAAAAATAAACCTTGGGAAATGGACTCCAAGGATGTGTTTGATAGGGTGAAAATGAAAAATTTGTGCAATTTCACCTAATTTGTGGTGTTTGATTGCTAAAAAATTTCATGAAATTTATTTTCACCCAAATTTTAGGTACAACCTAGTGAAGCACCATTTTCCACCTTTATTTTCCTATGATTTTGGTGGAAAAGTGATTTTTCATTTTTTTTTTATTTACTTTTTGGCAATTGAAACATATTCTAAATCCAATGATAAAAAAATTATCCATTTAATTGACAATTTGCATAAAAAACGAAGTACAACAAAGACAAAAAAATTTTAAATTTTTTTTATTTTTTATTTTTTTACTTTTTGGCAATCCAAACAAATTTTAATACAAATTGTAAAAAAAAAATTATCTCAAAAAGTAACAATTTACATGAAAAATAAAGTCAAACGGATTAGGCGAAAAATTATACCAATCAAACACAATTAATTACAATTCCCGGTAAAACACAGTTTAGGCAATTCAATTTCCTATAATTCGCTTTCTTTCCACCCAAATTTCTCCTTTGCAATCAAACGGACCCTAAGATTAAGCTAGAAATATTGGGGGGGGGAATTTTGAGAAATGTGATGCAAAATGTGATGTTAGAAATATGGGAGAAGGGCCGGTTCTAGCCCAAGGTTACCTAGGCCACTCCTTGTGCCACAATATTTAAGGGAGAAAGGCACTTGGCCCGGCTCAATGTCAGGCCAAGTGTTAGGGGACACATTTGACGCCCCTATTGGAGGGAGCTGTCTGTTCATTTAGGAGCATGGTATTGAGCCTAGCCCCTAGCATTTCTCATTTATGAGGGGCTTCAAGAAAATTTAAAAGTCTAGAGACTAGAATGATTTTATTTGTACAAAAAAAAAAAAAAAAATAATGGAATTTTGCCACACCACTCTGCTAACTAAACTCATTTTTAAAAATTATGAAATGAACTAAACCAAATGAAAAGTCTTGCATTCAATACATTAAAAAGGAACTTGTCGTACTCAACCATTACAAGAAAAATAACATTTTGCCACGTACAGAATTTGTTGTCATATGTCTTTTGCAATATTCGATCATAATTGATTTTAAAAAAATTGCTACACTTGTATATATATAAAAATATATATACTTAGGGGCTTCATAATATTTTGTCACCTGGGGGCATAATTATCAGACCCGACTCGAACATCGATCCGATCAAGATATTGGATTATCGGGTTACTGGTCGGATCGGTGTACAGCTGGTCGAACCGATGGATCATTACTTAAAAATAATTTAATAATTTTTAAAGTATAATTTTTTATTATTTTGCTTGAGACCAAATTAAACTTTTCAATTTCTTTGTAACTAATTTTTTTTTATGCATTTAGTGATTTTTTGAACTCATTTATTAGTGATAATGGTTAAATTTTGATTTTATAATTTTGTATATTATATTAAAAAAAAATCTTTTTTGTGATGTACAAATTATTTATTAGTTATTATTGACCAAAAAATTATGTATATTATCTATTCAATTTATCTTAATTAAAATTAATTTTTTTTCAAACAAAATAATTATTTTGAAATATCAATGTAGAAGAGTTTGAAAATTTGGTTAAAAAAATCTATTGGGTCGATCCGGCCCAAAAATTATATAACACCATAACTATTAAAAAATCGGTCCAACCTGAACAATCGGCCCCGTAAACCTGCTTGGCCCGGACGATCGGCCTGATCAACACTGAGTTTTGACCGAACCACTTGCATTTATATAAAGTTAGCTTACCCGGCCCCGACAAGGGCCTGGGTCACCGGGTTACCAAGCTGACCATCCGGGTCAGGTCGAGTTTAATAACTATGCCTGGGGGTTCAGAATTCTTAGAGCCGGCCTTATGTGAGAAAAAAATTGAGGAAGGTTGTCTTAGGCCCCAAATTTTTTAGGACTGACTCTGTATGGGAGAAAATTGAGGAATGTTAAAACGTGGAGTATGACTAAAGACTAAAGTGGTTATAATAGGATTCAAACTCGTTATATATATAGATAAAAAGGGCTAGTTGAAACCTTTAAAAGTTTTCATACTAATCATCAAATTGATTAAATAATATGTTTTCTTGAGATTTTTTTTTTTTTTTTTTTTTTTTTTTTTTTTTTTTTTCATTTCATATCATATCAATAAGCTATAGTGGTCAATGCTTCTCCATTGTCTCAAAGTATGAATCACAATGATAATTGATAACAAAATTGAAGTAAAAAAAAAACTCATTCAATGAAGTTCCTAGGTCAACACCAATATTTTCAAATGAAACCCAAAAAGATTATCAAAATCCAACAAAGTCCTGTTGTCAATAATTATATCAATCAAGCTACATATACAATCTTCCTTACATCTTTCTTTACACTCTTCCATATGGTACCATTTATATTCTTGATTTTGAACTCATTCATCATATCACTGCACAAATTTCCTCCACATTAGGTGGATAATGTCAATTAAGTTGTAAGAAATGATGTACATATAACATTATTCATAATTATATACATATTTAAACACTTTTCAAAAACAAAGTTCAAAAAGATTTCAATCTTTAATTCTTTAAGCTACTTCTCTCGACGCTAGTATTCACAAGCATAGTTTTCCTAACTCCTACCAAAACCGAAGTTAAAATACAATTTTTGATGAGTAGAAACTATTTTTCGAAAATAATATAGAACATTGGCAAAAATTCAATAAACCTCACCACAATTTTTGATGGGTAGATAATAATAGGGAACATTGGCAAAAATTCAATAAACCCAAGTCACCGCTGGAACATTGGCAAAAATTCAATAAACCTGAGTCACCTCTGAAATTTTGACACTTCAAATTGTAGTGAAGTATCAAAACTCTAGTTGAATAAAATTAAGGGGATAACATCATGGAAACAACACATTTAAACTCTATAAAGCAACAAGTCTAGAAAAATTTAAAATTGATCTTACATATCACAGTGTTAAATATCATGAGATTGTTATAATTCCTCTTATAAACCACAATATTAAAAACTTCCCTAAAATGGTTAATAGGTGAGAAGTAAACTTAGTAGTCCGATAATGCCCATGTTTGGTTTAGATAAAAAAAAAAATTAAATTTTTAGTAGATTTTAATACAAGTTAATAGAATACAGAACGAATCCTCCTAATTATAAATTTGATGCACTTATTTGACAAATAATCGTAACCTTTAATTTAAGTCAATCCAACGCTCAATATCTTATGAATCTCAAATAGTTATAACAAACTCTCTCATGATCTTAGTGAAATACATATTGAGCGTTGGATTGACTTGAATTAAATGTCACGATTATTTGTCAAATAAATGTGTCTAATTTATGAGTAGGAGGATCCGTCCCAATAGAATATATGGTTGAAAAGTTGTTGATCTCATGAATTAAGTGATTTAATTATTAACTTTGAGATAAACTTTAATCGTTCTTTTTTATTTAACCAAACAGAGACCACGTCGTTGTCCAAAATATCCGAGTGCATATTAAATAAATAAGATCGTTAATAATCTTAAAACGTTAAATGAAAATTCATAAAAATTTAATCACCATGTGCAAGACTCAATCTCTTCTCGTATTCATTACAACTAGGGATGATTGTGACCACGGTCCCAAACTTTTTAAATTTTTTGTAGACTTTAAACAATTATTTTAATTGTGTCAACCATAATTTCAAACCCTTATTTAGTTGCAAAGGACATATGAATGGTTTCCATCCATAAGTCTTTTAGTTGACCAAAAAACTTGACTTTAATCAAATTTAAAGGACAAAATAATAGCTTTATATATTTAGCCCCTGTTTGATTCTCATTTTCTCAAAATTCATTTTTCTCTCTCTTCTTTTCAACCACACATTCTTCAATAAAATAATATTACACGTAAACCCAAAACTTTTCCTTAATTTCTAACCACACATTTTCCATCAATCAACTATTCAAAATGCATTTTCTTCCCCAAAATGGGAATCAAACGGGGCTTTAACATAAAATAATATAAAAATCTAAATAAAAAGGAATGTTGATCTTCATCTCAAACTCGCCCTATATCCCAACTAAACCAAACCAAATTAATCGCTCATTGTCGTTTGGCACAACCACCACCACTTGTCGTCGTCTGCCACTATCGGGTGGTTGTGGTTGTGGTTGTGGCCATGGTTGTGGCTGGTGGGTTTGGAAAGAAGATGGATATTTCCCTTTTTAAATTTTATTTCTTTTGCATTTTTAATTTAATTTTTTAGATTGTTTTATGTCAAAATATAAAATTATCATTTTACCATTTTTAGATTTGATCAAAGTCAAGTTTTTTGGTCAACTAACAGACTTGTGTACGAAAATCACTCATTTCTCTTTCTGTTGCAACTAAATTAAAATTTTGGAACTGTGGATAATACAAATGAAAGATTTAATTAAAGTCTACAAAATATGAAAAGTTTGGGACCGTAACTGCAATTATCCCTAAAAGTATTTAAGGTAAATTGCCCCAGCCTTTATACATAGTACAATCAAATCCGCAACTTTCTTAATTGCAGTTTCATCTCCAACATTTCATAATATAGTAGAATTCGCCCCTCTTCACAAATTCTACTTAAATAACTATTTCAACAATCCTTACAAGACTAAAGTTGATTACTTTTTATTTTTGGTTTGTTATAAATTCTTTTTTATATTCTACTTATATTATTTTACATTTGACAAATTTATCTCTGCAATAAAAAAGAAAGTGAATGAAATGGGGGTGAAATCCACACACAAATAACGGTATAGGTTCGAGATGTCTTTGCCAAAATTTAAAGGTTAGAGATTAAAAAAAAAAAAAAAAAAAAAGGCCACGAATAAAAAAGGTTAGGGATCATTTATACCAATATCATTTTATTGTTACGTATAGATTTTTCCCCCGGGGAGGGAAAGTAATTTCTTTTAGGGTCCGTTCGATAGAAAGATGGAATTTGATTGGAAAGAAAATAAATTATAGGGAATTGAATTACCTAAAGTTTGTTTTACTGTGAATTGTAATTAAAAGTTTTTGAATAGTATAATTTTCCACCTAAAAAATATAATATTTTTAGTGTCCATTTGACTTTATTTTTTATGAAAATTCAATTAAAAAAATAAATTTTTTTACCATTGGGGACAAAATTTGTTTGGATTATCCACAAAAAAAAAAAAAAAAATGGAAAATTTTTGGTATTCGTTTGACTTTGTTTTATATGAAATTTGTCAATTTAAGGGATAAATTTTTTTACAAGTTTCTATTGCTAAAAAAAATGTGGGAATTTTAATTCGCACCAAAGTGGTGAGAAAATGAATTTATTGAAATCAAGGAAAATTTTAAAAGGTGGAAAACATTTTTCATGAAAAATTTAACGAATTAAATAAACTTAGAGTCTGTTTGGACCACATTTTCATTTTTCTTTATCATTTTTTTACTCATTTTTAATTACAATTTTTTAATAAAATAATATTTTCCATCACATCAATAATTTTTCCTTCTTTTTCAATCACACATTTCTTATTATATCACTATTTAAAATATATTCTTTTCTCAATAATCTCCACCAAACACACTCTAAAAATGATATTCGAAGCCTCCAGAGCACATCTCCAAGTGGTAAAAGAGAAGGGTGAAAAAATTCAACTTTACTTGAGGCTGCCGCATCAATGGTTCGAATCCTGAAATATAGATTTGACTTTTGGGTAAGTACAAATATATCGACAGTCTTTTATCCTATATTCTTGGAGGTATAATCTACGATTTACCTCTTTCACAATGCTTTAGGATAGTAATGGTGTGGGACTGGGCTTCAACCTTTAAAAGCGATATTTGAAATTCGAATTCCACTTTAGAAAAAAAGAGTTTTTTAAAAGGCCTAGTCAAAGAATGTATTTGATTAAATAACCTCCTTTCAATGTTAGTTGGTCAAATGGCCCTCAATTTATAAAATACAATAAACAATAATATCAAATATCCAAAATACCCTTACCATGGAAAAGACCAAAACACCCCTTTCAATCCAATTAAATTCCTCAATTCATTACCAAAATACATCACCGTCTTCTCTCCCAATGCGTGTGTTTTTCTTGTGCTTTCAAGTTTAAAATCTTGTTGTTCATTACTATACCCATCTTCTCCAATATTTTGAGTATTTAAACAAGAGTTTTGATTTTTATATTAACTACATTAAATCTCCATTATATTTGAAGAAAAAAGAAAGGTATTTTTAGGAATCTCATGTATATTGGTATTTTTTTGTTAAATATAGTATGAAATGATATGTTAGTTGATTTTATTTCTACATTTGGTGTATTTTTCTTGCTGTACTCAATTATTGGACGATAGCAACACTCCAGCCGTTATCAGTACCATAGAACGACACTACAGTCGTTATCTGTAGTGTAGAACGACACTACAGTCGTTATCTTCCATGTAAAAGGACAGTACAATCGTTATCTGTTATGCTCTGTCCGTTATTGATAATATAATGTAGTTACTTTGATAATTTAAATATGATAACTATTTTCACATTACTTTGATATATACACGACATATTTCTCAAATTTAAGTATAAAAAAAATTAAGTAATGAGTATATCTCTCAAATTTTATACACGACATATCCATCTTACAACTTAAATAAATTTAAATTATCGATTATCAGGGTTCGGACGGGTCGTGACTGCTCACAATCGTGTATATAGACAGAACGACATAACAGTCGTTCTACAAACAGTAACGACACTTCTGTCGTTCTCAAAAAAAGATTGTCTATTGTCTATTCCTTTCCTCCTTTAACGACCTCAAACATTGTACCCCCTGACTTAAGGAAGTCAGAAATGTCGATCAATTGTAAAATAAGAATAGAATTGACATAGATTATGTGATATCTTGTTGGTAAAATCACAAGTCGTTATTTATATTCGTAAAAAAATATAACTAATGAGTGCATCTCTCAAATTTGGTGCACGACACGTCCATCTTACAACTTAAATGAGTTCGACTTATCGATTATCAAGGTTTGGAGTGGTCGTGGCCGTTCAAATTCGTGTTTATTAACAGAACGACCCAAGTGTCGTGAAACGGCACATGTGCCGTTCCGATGATTTCTCCAATATTTAGCTTTCTTTCCGCCTTTACGACCTCAAGTATTGTACTCCATGACTTAAGGAAGTCAGAAATGTGGATCAGACGTTTTAAATTCATGTTTATCGACAGAACGACACTTGTGTCGTGAAACGGCACATGTGCCGTTCTGATGATTTCTCCAATATTTGGTTTCATTTCCTCCTTAACGACCTCAAACATTGTACCCACTGACTTAAGGAAGTCAGAAATGTCGATCAATTGTAAAGTAAGAGTAGAATTGACATAGATTATGTGATATCTTGTTGGTGAAATCACAAGTCATTATCTAAATCCGTTGGAAAATATAATTAATGAGCGCATCTCTCAAATTTTGTGCACGACACGTCCATCTTACAACTTAAATGAGTTCGACTTATCGATTATCAAGGTTTGGAGTGGTCGTGGCCGTTCAAATTCGTGTTTATTAACAGAACGACACAAGTGTCGTGAAACGACACATGTGCCGTTCCGATGATTTCTCCAATATTTAGCTTTCTTTCCGCCTTTACGACCTCAAGTATTGTACTCCATGACTTAAGAAAGTCAGAAATGTGGATCAGACGCTTTAGATTCATGTTTATCGACAGAACGACACTTGTGTCGTGAAACGGCACATGTGCCGTTCTGATGATTTCTTCAAATATATTTGGTTTCATTTCCTCCTTAACGACCTCAAACATTGTACCCACTGACTTAAGGAAGTCAGAAATGTCGATCAATTGTAAAGTAAGAGTAGAATTGACATAGATTATGTGATATCTTGTTGGTGGTGAAATCACAAATTATTATCTAAATCCGTTGGAAAATATAATTAATGAGCGCATCTCTCAAATTTTGTGCACGACACGTCCATCTTACAACTTAAATGAGTTCGACTTATCGATTATCAAGGTTTGGAGTGGTCGTGGCCGTTCAAATTCGTGTTTATTAACAGAACGACACAAGTGTCGTGAAACGACACATGTGCCGTTCCGATGATTTCTCCAATATTTAACTTTCTTTCCGCCTTTACGACCTCAAGTATTGTACTCCATGACTTCAGGAAGTCAGAAATGTGGATCAGACGCTTTAGATTCATATTTATCGACAGAACGACACTTGTGTCGTGAAACGGCACATGTGCCGTTCTGATGATTTCTCCAATATTTGGTTTCATTTCCTCCTTAACGACCTCAAACATTGTACCCACTGACTTAAGGAAGTCAGAAATGTCGATCAATTGTAAGTAAGAGTAGAATTGACATAGATTATGTGATATCTTGTTGGTGAAATCACAAGTCATTATCTAAATCCGTTGGAAAATATAATTAATGAGCGCATCTCTCAAATTTTGTGCACGACACGTCCATCTTACAACTTAAATGAGTTCGACTTATCGATTATCAAGGTTTGGAGTGGTCGTGGCCGTTCAAATTCGTGTTTATTAACAGAACGACACAAGTGTCGTGAAACGACACATGTGCCGTTCCGATGATTTCTCCAATATTTAGCTTTCTTTCCGCCTTTACGACCTCAAGTATTGTACTCCATGACTTAAGAAAGTCAGAAATGTGGATCAGACGCTTTAGATTCATGTTTATCGACAGAACGACACTTGTGTCGTGAAACGGCACATGTGCCGTTCTGATGATTTCTCAAATATTTGGTTTCATTTCCTCCTTAACGACCTCAAACATTGTACCCACTGACTTAAGGAAGTCAGAAATGTCGATCAATTGTAAAGTAAGAGTAGAATTGACATAGATTATGTGATATCTTGTTGGTGAAATCACAAATCATTATCTAAATCCGTTGGAAAATATAATTAATGAGCGCATCTCTCAAATTTTGTGCACGACACGTCCATCTTACAACTTAAATAA
The DNA here is from genome assembly GCA_019395295.1 of Osmanthus fragrans. Lineage (NCBI taxonomy): Eukaryota > Viridiplantae > Streptophyta > Magnoliopsida > Lamiales > Oleaceae > Osmanthus > Osmanthus fragrans. The sequence continues at coordinate 14,494,996 of CM033363.1, forward strand.
GTTCGACTTATCGATTATCAAGGTTTGGAGTGGTCGTGGCCGTTCAAATTCGTGTTTATTAACAGAACGACACAAGTGTCGTGAAACGACACATGTGCCGTTCCGATGATTTCTCCAATATTTAACTTTCTTTCCGCCTTTACGACCTCAAGTATTGTACTCCATGACTTCAGGAAGTCAGAAATGTGGATCAGACGCTTTAGATTCATATTTATCGACAGAACGACACTTGTGTCGTGAAACGGCACATGTGCCGTTCTGATGATTTCTCCAATATTTGGTTTCATTTCCTCCTTAACGACCTCAAACATTGTACCCACTGACTTAAGGAAGTCAGAAATGTCGATCAATTGTAAAGTAAGAGTAGAATTGACATAGATTATGTGATATCTTGTTGGTGAAATCACAAGTCATTATCTAAATCCGTTGGAAAATATAATTAATGAGCGCATCTCTCAAATTTTGTGCACGACACGTCCATCTTACAACTTAAATGAGTTCGACTTATCGATTATCAAGGTTTGGAGTGGTCGTGGCCGTTCAAATTCGTGTTTATTAACAGAACGACACAAGTGTCGTGAAACGACACATGTGCCGTTCCGATGATTTCTCCAATATTTAGCTTTCTTTCCGCCTTTACGACCTCAAGTATTGTACTCCATGACTTAAGAAAGTCAGAAATGTGGATCAGACGCTTTAGATTCATGTTTATCGACAGAACGACACTTGTGTCGTGAAACGGCACATGTGTCGTTCTGATGATTTCTCAAATATTTGGTTTCATTTCCTCCTTAACGACCTCAAACATTGTACCCACTGACTTAAGGAAGTCAGAAATGTCGATCAATTGTAAAGTAAGAGTAGAATTGACATAGATTATGTGATATCTTGTTGGTGAAATCACAAATCATTATCTAAATCCGTTGGAAAATATAATTAATGAGCGCATCTCTCAAATTTTGTGCACGACACGTCCATCTTACAACTTAAATGAGTTCGACTTATCGATTATCAAGGTTTGGAGTGGTCGTGGCCGTTCAAATTCGTGTTTATTAACAGAACGACACAAGTGTCGTGAAACGACACATGTGCCGTTCCGATGATTTCTCCAATATTTAACTTTCTTTCCGCCTTTACGACCTCAAGTATTGTACTCCATGACTTCAGGAAGTCAGAAATGTGGATCAGACGCTTTAGATTCATATTTATCGACAGAACGACACTTGTGTCGTGAAACGGCACATGTGCCGTTCTGATGATTTCTCCAATATTTGGTTTCATTTCCTCCTTAACGACCTCAAACATTGTACCCACTGACTTAAGGAAGTCAGAAATGTCGATCAATTGTAAAGTAAGAGTAGAATTGACATAGATTATGTGATATCTTGTTGGTGAAATCACAAGTCATTATCTAAATCCGTTGGAAAATATAATTAATGAGCGCATCTCTCAAATTTTGTGCACGACACGTCCATCTTACAACTTAAATGAGTTCGACTTATCGATTATCAAGGTTTGGAGTGGTCGTGGCCGTTCAAATTCGTGTTTATTAACAGAACGACACAAGTGTCGTGAAACGACACATGTGCCGTTCCGATGATTTCTCCAATATTTAGCTTTCTTTCCGCCTTTACGACCTCAAGTATTGTACTCCATGACTTAAGAAAGTCAGAAATGTGGATCAGACGCTTTAGATTCATGTTTATCGACAGAACGACACTTGTGTCGTGAAACGGCACATGTGCCGTTCTGATGATTTCTCAAATATTTGGTTTCATTTCCTCCTTAACGACCTCAAACATTGTACCCACTGACTTAAGGAAGTCAGAAATGTCGATCAATTGTAAAGTAAGAGTAGAATTGACATAGATTATGTGATATCTTGTTGGTGAAATCACAAATCATTATCTAAATCCGTTGGAAAATATAATTAATGAGCGCATCTCTCAAATTTTTGTGCACGACACGTCCATCTTACAACTTAAATGAGTTCGACTTATCGATTATCAAGGTTTGGAGTGGTCGTGGCCGTTCAAATTCGTGTTTATTAACAGAACGACACAAGTGTCGTGAAACGACACATGTGCCGTTCCGATGATTTCTCCAATATTTAACTTTCTTTCCGCCTTTACGAACTCAAGTATTGTACTCCATGACTTCAGGAAGTCAGAAATGTGGATCAGACGCTTTAGATTCATATTTATCGACAGAACGACACTTGTGTCGTGAAACGGCACATGTGCCGTTCTGATGATTTCTCCAATATTTGGTTTCATTTCCTCCTTAACGACCTCAAACATTGTACCCACTGACTTAAGGAAGTCAGAAATGTCGATCAATTGTAAAGTAAGAGTAGAATTGACATAGATTATGTGATATCTTGTTGGTGAAATCACAAGTCATTATCTAAAATCCGTTGGAAAATATAATTAATGAGCGCATCTCTCAAATTTTGTGCACGACACGTCCATCTTACAACTTAAATGAGTTCGACTTATCGATTATCAAGGTTTGGAGTGGTCGTGGCCGTTCAAATTCGTGTTTACTAACAGAACGACACAAGTGTCGTGAAACGACACATGTGCCGTTCCGATGATTTCTCCAATATTTAGCTTTCTTTCCGCCTTTACGACCTCAAGTATTGTACTCCATGACTTAAGAAAGTCAGAAATGTGGATCAGACTCTTTAGATTCATGTTTATCGACAGAACGACACTTGTGTCGTGAAACGGCACATGTGCCGTTCTGATGATTTCTCAAATATTTGGTTTCATTTCCTCCTTAACGACCTCAAACATTGTACCCACTGACTTAAGGAAGTCAGAAATGTCGATCAATTGTAAAGTAAGAGTAGAATTGACATAGATTATGTGATATCTTGTTGGTGAAATCACAAATCATTATCTAAATCCGTTGGAAAATATAATTAATGAGCGCATCTCTCAAATTTTGTGCACGACACGTCCATCTTACAACTTAAATGAGTTCGACTTATCGATTATCAAGGTTTGGAGTGGTCGTGGCCGTTCAAATTCGTGTTTATTTACAGAACGACACAAGTGTCGTGAAACGACACATGTGCCGTTCCGATGATTTCTCCAATATTTAACTTTCTTTCCGCCTTTACGACCTCAAGTATTGTACTCCATGACTTCAGGAAGTCAGAAATGTGGATCAGACGCTTTAGATTCATATTTATCGACAGAACGACACTTGTGTCGTGAAACGGCACATGTGCCGTTCTGATGATTTCTCCAATATTTGGTTTCATTTCCTCCTTAACGACCTCAAACATTGTACCCACTGACTTAAGGAAGTCAGAAATGTCGATCAATTGTAAAGTAAGAGTAGAGTAGAAATTGACATAGATTATGTGATATCTTTGTTGGTGAAATCACAAGTCATTATCTAAATCCGTTGGAAAATATAATTAATGAGCGCATCTCTCAAATTTTTGTGCACGACACGTCCATCTTACAACTTAAATGAGTTCGACTTATCGATTATCAAGGTTTGGAGTGGTCGTGGCCGTTCAAATTCGTGTTTATTAACAGAACGACACAAGTGTCGTGAAACGACACATGTGCCGTTCCGATGATTTCTCCAATATTTAGCTTTCTTTCCGCCTTTACGACCTCAAGTATTGTACTCCATGACTTAAGAAAGTCAGAAATGTGGATCAGACGCTTTAGATTCATGTTTATCGACAGAACGACACTTGTGTCGTGAAACGGCACATGTGCCGTTCTGATGATTTCTCAAATATTTGGTTTCATTTCCTCCTTAACGACCTCAAACATTGTACCCACTGACTTAAGGAAGTCAGAAATGTCGATCAATTGTAAAGTAAGAGTAGAATTGACATAGATTATGTGATATCTTGTTGGTGAAATCACAAATCATTATCTAAATCCGTTGGAAAATATAATTAATGAGCGCATCTCACAAATTTTGTGCACGACACGTCCATCTTACAACTTAAATGAGTTCGACTTATCGATTATCAAGGTTTGGAGTGGTCGTGGCCGTTCAAATTCGTGTTTATTAACAGAACGACACAAGTGTCGTGAAACGACACATGTGCCGTTCCGATGATTTCTCCAATATTTAACTTTCTTTCCGCCTTTACGACCTCAAGTATTGTACTCCATGACTTCAGGAAGTCAGAAATGTGTGATCAGACGCTTTAGATTCATATTTATCGACAGAACGACACTTGTGTCGTGAAACGGCACATGTGCCGTTCTGATGATTTCTCCAATATTTGGTTTCATTTCCTCCTTAACGACCTCAAACATTGTACCCACTGACTTAAGGAAGTCAGAAATGTCGATCAATTGTAAAGTAAGAGTAGAATTGACATAGATTATGTGATATCTTGTTGGTGAAATCACAAGTCATTATCTAAATCCGTTGGAAAATATAATTAATGAGCGCATCTCTCAAATTTTGTGCACGACACGTCCATCTTACAACTTAAATGAGTTCGACTTATCGATTATCAAGGTTTGGAGTGGTCGTGGCCGTTCAAATTCGTGTTTATTAACAGAACGACACAAGTGTCGTGAAACGACACATGTGCCGTTCCGATGATTTCTCCAATATTTAGCTTTCTTTCCGCCTTTACGACCTCAAGTATTGTACTCCATGACTTAAGAAAGTCAGAAATGTGGATCAGACGCTTTAGATTCATGTTTATCGACAGAACGACACTTGTGTCGTGAAACGGCACATGTGCCGTTCTGATGATTTCTCAAATATTTGGTTTCATTTCCTCCTTAACGACCTCAAACATTGTACCCACTGACTTAAGGAAGTCAGAAATGTCGATCAATTGTAAAGTAAGAGTAGAATTGACATAGATTATGTGATATCTTGTTGGTGAAATCACAAATTATTATCTAAATCCGTTGGAAAATATAATTAATGAGCGCATCTCTCAAATTTTGTGCACGACACGTCCATCTTACAACTTAAATGAGTTCGACTTATCGATTATCAAGGTTTGGAGTGGTCGTGGCCGTTCAAATTCGTGTTTATTAACAGAACGACACAAGTGTCGTGAAACGACACATGTGCCGTTCCGATGATTTCTCCAATATTTAACTTTCTTTCCGCCTTTACGACCTCAAGTATTGTACTCCATGACTTCAGGAAGTCAGAAATGTGGATCAGACGCTTTAGATTCATATTTATCGACAGAACGACACTTGTGTCGTGAAACGGCACATGTGCCGTTCTGATGATTTCTCCAATATTTGGCTTCATTTCCTCCTTAACGACCTCAAACATTGTACCCTCTGACTTAAGGAAGTCAGAAATGTCGATCAATTGTAAAGTAAGAGTAGAATTGACATAGATTATGTGATATCTTGTTGGTGAAATCACAAGTCATTATCTAAATCCGTTGGAAAATATAATTAATGAGCGCATCTCTCAAATTTTGTGCACGACACGTCCATCTTACAATTTAAATGAGTTCGACTTATCGATTATCAAGATTTGGAGTGGTCGTGACCGTTCAAATTTGTGTTTATTAACAGAACGACACAAGTGTCGTGAAATTCTCCAATATTTAGCTTTCTTTCCGCCTTTACGACCTCAAGTATTGTACTCCATGACTTAAGGAAGTCAGAAATGTGGATCAGACGCTTTAAATTCATGTTTATCGACAGAACGACACTTGTGTCGTGAAACGTCACATGTGCCGTTCTGATTATTTCTCCAATATTTGGCTTCATTTCCTCCTTAACGACCTCAATCATTGTATCCCCTGACTTAAGGAAGTCAGAAATGTCGATAAATTGTAAATGAGTTCAAATCATCGATTATGGAGGTTCGGAGGGGTCGTGGGCGCTCATTCTCATGTTTATGGACAGAACGACACAAGTGTCGTTATAGTAACAGTAACGGACTTGATGTTTTCTCCGATATTTTGATTCTTTTCCACCTCGATGACCTAAAAAATTGTACTCCCTGATTTAAGGAAGTAGAAAATGTCGATCAGCAGTTATAGATACTTATTTATTGACAGAACGGTACGAGTGTCATGTAACGACACGTGTTTCGTTCTGATGATTTCTCCAATATTTTTATTCGATTCCGTCGCGACGACTTCAAATATTGTACCCCAAGGAGGTCGAAAACGTCGATTAGCAGTTATAGATACTTGTTTACTGACAGAACGATACAAGTGTCGTGTAACGGCACATGTGCCGTTCTGATGATTTCTCCATTATTTTGATTCATTTCCGTTGCAACAAACTCACGCATTGTACCCCTTGACTTAAGAAAGTCGAAAATGTCGATCGTGTGAAAAATAATGATAGAATTGAGATAAAATATTTGTTATCTTGTTATCTAAATCCGTTAGAAAAATATAATTAAAACGTGTAACTCTCAAAAATTCTGCACCGTACGTCCATCTTACAACGGAAATAAGTTCGAATTATCGATTATCAGGGTTTGGAGGTGTCGTGGCCTCTCGTACGCTTGTTTATGTTTAGAACGACAGAAGTGTTGTTATAGTCACAGTAACGACACTTGTGTCGTTCTGAAAGAAAACTGTTTGTTGTTATATTGATCTTACCGGATTTGGAAAGGGTTTACCGGATATTAGATGCACATACCGTATATGAGGTTATTTAAAAATATTGGATTTGGTTTTTTGCACTAACCAAATTTCTGTTTTGTTGCATACCATATTTGAATTGCATACTGTATTTCAACTTACCGGTTAATCAACACTTACCGTATTTTAAAGCTTCATACTGAATTTTATCCTTTTTACACATACCGTATTTTAGAACAACTGTTTATTTTCATAACGACACTTGTGTCGTTCTCTCAAGCATTGTACCCCCTAACTTAAGGAAGTCAGAAATGTCGATCAATTGTAAAGTAAGAGTAGAATTGGCATAGATTATGTGATATCTTGTTGATAAAATCACAAGTCGTTATCTATATTCGTAAGAAAATATAACTAATGAGTGCATCTCTCAAATTTTGTGCACGACATGTCCATCTTGCAACTTAAATGAGTTCGACTTATCGATTATCGAGGTTTGGAGTGGTCGTGGCCGTTCAAACTCTTGTTTATTGACAGAACGACACTTGTGTCGTGAAACGGCACATGTAACGTTCCGATGATTTCTCCAATATTTAGCTTTCTTTCCGCATTTACGACCTCAAGTATTGTACTCCATGACTTAAGGAAGTCAGAAATGTGGATCAGACGCTTTAAATTCATGTTTATCGACAGAACGACACTTGTGTCGTGAAACGGCACATGTGCCGTTCTGACGATTTCTCCAATATTTGGCTTCATTTCCTCCTTAACGACCTCAAACATTGTATCCCCTGACTTAAGGAAGTCAGAAATATCGATCAATTGTAAATGAGTTCAAATCATCGATTATGGAGGTTCGGAGGGGTCGTGGGCGCTCATTCTCATGTTTATGGACAGAACGACACAAGTGTCGTTATGGTAACAGTAACGGCACTTGTGCCGTTCTGATGTTTTCTCTGATATTTTGATTCTTTTCCACCTCGATGACCTAAAAAATTGTACTCCCTGACTTAAGGAAGTAGAAAATGTCGATCAGCAGTTACAGATACTTATTTATTGACAGAACGATACGAGTGTCATGTAACGACACATGTTTCGTTCTGATGATTTCTCCGATATTTTTATTCGATTCCGTCGCGACGACTTCAAATATTGTACCCCAAGGAGGTCGAAAACGTCGATTAGCAGTTATAGATACTTGTTTATTGACAGAACGATACAAGTATCGTGTAACGGCACATGTGCCGTTCTGATGATTTCTCCATTATTTTTGTTCCAATCCACCGCGCGACAAGCTCGAGCATTGTACCCCTGACTTAAGAAAGTCGAAAATGTCGACCGTGTGAAAAATAATGATAGAATTGAGATAAAATATATGTTAGAAAAATATAATTAAAGCGTGTAACTCTCAAAATTTCTGCACCGCACGTCCATTTTACAACGGAAATAAGTTCGAATTATCGACTATCGGGGTTCGGAGGTGTCGTGGCCTCTCGTACGCTTGTTTATGTTTAGAACGACAGAAGTGTCGTTATAGTAACAGTAACGACACTTGTGTCGTTCTGAAAAAAAAAAACTGTTTATTGTTAATTGATCTTACCGGATTTGGAAAGGGCTTACCGGATATTAGATGCACATACCGTATATGAGGTTATTTGAAAATATCGGATTTGATTTTTTACACTAACCGAATTTCTGTTTTGTTGCATACCGTATTTGAATTGCACAGCGTATTTCAACTTACCGGTTAATCAACACTTACCGTATTTTAAAGTTTCATACCGAATTTTATCTTTTTTTACACATACCGTATTTTAGAACAACTGTTTATTTTCATAACGACACTTGTGTCGTTCTCTCAAAAATTTTTCAATATCAGTAACGGCACTAGTGTCGTTCTCACGGACTTGTATAAAATACATAACGGCAAAAGTGTCGTTCTTATAGGAGTTTCCTGAATTTGAAGCAATCAATAATAATGAGTTTCAAAACAATATTTAACTTGAAACAAACATGTACAATTGCAATGAATAATAATGACACAAGTGTTGTTCTACAACAGATAACGACTGTAGTGTCGTTTTAAGTTGCTGATAACGACTAGAGTGTCGTTTTACGTTTTTTTTAGCAGTAAGAGTATTATTATCATCCAATGGTTGCAAACAACACAAAAACCACACTGAATATGAAAACAATAGCAACTAAATATTATTTAATACCATATTTAACAATAAAAATACAATATACACTAAATTTCTGAGATCTTTATTCTTTTTTCAAATGTAAATGTGATTTTTCAATGTAGATGATATGCTAACCAAACTCTTGTTCAAATACTCACAAGATACCCAAAATAAGTGAAGAATATGATAAAGAACATAATTTTAGGTTAGGAAGAATGGTGTTTGAAGAGAAGAAAATTGAAGAAGATGAAAATGGGTGAAGAAGAAGAAGACGTTTTTTAATTAAAAAAAAAAGAAATTAGGGTTTTAAGATGAAGGAGAATGAAATGAGAAAAATTGGAGAATATTAAATTACCAATTGAAGGAGAATATTGTCATTTTGCCAACTAAAATATTTTACATTTTTTAATTTATTTTTATCATTGGTCAAAGGCTATTTAACCAAATACATTGTCTAATGAGGTTAAATGGCCAAATTCCCCAAAAAATAATGTGCTATTAGACGTAGCCTTATTGTCGTGCTTGTTCTGAACTGACCAGGAGAAAACCGAAAAGTAAACAAAAGCCCGCTTTGAACGCGTCTGAAATCCGTACTTTGCTTCTAAACTACGCTGTCGTTTCTGTGTAAATAATTTATGAACGTCAAAATTTGAGCCTATTCAAGTTCAATGTAATTAGGGTTTTAGTAAAAAAAATTGAGTTAAAATAATAATAGTGTATCATCATGACGATTCTTGAGAAGAAGAGAGTTCAGATTCTGCTCCTCATTGTTGGTGTAATTGCTCTCAGTATCACTGGTAAGCAACTTTTGTATTTTATTTTATTTGCTATTGTGTGGGTTAATTTTCATTATTGTAATATACTTCAATTTATGCGTCTTAAGTGATTTGATCCCCCTTTTTTGTGCTTTTTTGTTTTGAAATGTTAAAATTAATCACTTCATTTCTTAATTGGAAAAAAACGATTGCCGGTTAAATTTCATTTTGACTGAAAACAAGTTGCTAATTTAGTTGAATTTCGTTAGAACTGAAGAAGTAAGGTTATATGGACAATTAATTGGACTATGGAATCTGAAATGAAAGAAACATTCTGTTAAATATATTTTCCCTTTCTTAACTGTAGTGATGTTGAACACAACCTTGCACTTTCTTGCTAATTCTATAAAAGAATCTGATTTCCACTTATATTTGAGTTAAAAGTTAAAGGGCGCTTTCTTTAAAATTCTGAAATAACAAGAATTTTCTCGATAAGTACAGTTTGCTTAGTGTAGATCAGTAAAAGGAAAGAACATATCAAGCCAAACATTTCACGCTTCTCACATTAGACAAAACCGGCAATAATTTATTAAAGGCCATGATTCTTTTAACTAAATTAGTGAGTAGAGCATTATGAAAGATCTTCACTTTATTTAGAACTGGTTGCTTCTGCATAAATGTCCAAGTCCTTCCTTGAATGTTGCCTAGTCTTCTTATCGAACAATGAGTCTCTTAAAACTATAGTTGCTTATTAATGTGACAGGATCATGGTTTGTATTATGGCATCTCATCGTCTGCACCAAATTCATGGAAGCTGCTTTTTACTATTCTGCATCTCTCTCTCTCTCAAATTGATCAAAACCTTTTTTACATCTACCAATCAATCGCGGGTACAACAAGATGTTGATTGTATAAATCAGCCATTTCAACCCTCTAAACATCCTCATATACATTTGATTTTTCCAATCATTATTAGCATTAAAGAACACATCTGCTTCATTCAAAAGCCTATTCACACATTGTCATACTGCCTTTATTTAAAACCAGCCTCAGGGTTTTCTTAAAGAGACAAAATATTATTCTCTGGAAAAAGCATATGTGAAATATGGAGTTGTCCTTGCCACTTGGAATCATTTTATTCTATGTCATTTAAGGATTTTTCCACTGTGTTTCCAGTCTCTAGCAACTTTAACTTTTTCAAATTGAAAAATCTAATTTAATTATGGTATACTCATTCACATTGTTTTCGAGTAAGAACTATTAATTAACGTAATCTCTGCAGGTGAATTTTCAATATTATTGTGTTTTATTATTATTACTAGCTTCTAAAGCTTTTAAATTGTAATTGTGTCAAAGAATAATTTAGTTATTATGTGCACGTTTGGAAAAGCTTATAATCGATTATAAGCTTGTTAAACACCACTTTTACCCACAAATTTCCTAGGACCTACAACTTGTAACTACTTTTATCCACTAATTATCAAACATTCCGTGAGATCCACAACTTAATCTTCAAAAAGCTTAGCCAAACGTGCTGTGTCTCAGAAAATATGGCCAATAGCATTATTGTTCATTGAAAGAGATGAAATATTAAGTGATCAACTCTTTAAATGAAAAGTTATATCTTTTGAGGATATCACCAGTTGGAATATTGTTCTAAGTTTTCGCGCTTTTAAAAAATTTAGATATTTTTCCAGGTATCGTCATTCAAGAATGTAAAAATGTTGAACACAAGACTTGTTGAACGAATCATAGCATAATTCTTTATCATATGTCTTGACATCAAGATTTTACCTTTAGTTCTTGTATTTCGCATTTAGTTAGGGAGAACTTATGGGACACATCCAAAATAAGAGTCTGTTTGGCCCCCATTCCATTCTCATTCTCATTTTTTTTCTCTTTCTTCATTTCAACCACACATTTTTCAAATAAAATAATATTACACACAAATCTAAAACTTTTCATCATTTTTCCACCACACATTTTTCCATCAATCACTATTCCAAAAATTCTATTCTCATTAAAATCAACATCAAACACACTCTAAGGCTCCTTATCGCATGCTATCCGTCAAGTATTTAGGTTTAGTTGTGAGAATAAAAAGGAGTTAATTAAATTATAAGGTAGAACATTTTAAAATATAAAGGTTTTAGGTTAAGAAGAACCAAGGCAGAGTGCCCATAATGCCGATTTTATAATACTGAATAGTAATATTTAGGATAATAAATGTGTTATTACAGAGGATCTTGTCCCTTATCTGTAATTCTTGTTTTCTATAGAAGGTGCATTTACTGTTGATCTCAAATCTATTCATGCTGGTGATAGAATTAGTAGATTTTCTAATATTTTCGGGATCGCTAACATAGTCTTCATATTTATATGTAAAAAATATCGAGCAATTTCCAATGTTACGAAGTATATGAAAGACCTAGTGCAACTAATTGTTTCTCACATTTACAAGACACATTATACAACATAATCATGTCCATTGTAAAGGTACATACCATTTTTTATTATAAATTTGTTGATTATGCACTAGGAGTCTGTTTGATATAGATTGTTTGTGAATAGATTTTGTGAAAAAAAAAATTGAGCGTGGTTAAAAAGTTATGGGCCACGTGCAAATTATTTTATTGGGAGAATAGGTGGTTTGAAATGGGTTTTATAAGAATCTATACCAAACAAGGGAGGGACTATATGATACACTGACACAGACGCTTGTGTTTGACATAATACGTGCTGGACATGTCGACATGCAATTTTTTAAAAACTTATTGACATGCCAATCCGTTGATTAAATTTTCTAAAATCCTTCATTTATATAGTATAAATTTAGTTCTATTCTTGTTATTATTAATTTTTTTTGTTGATTTTTTTTAAATTTGAGTACATATTTGTTATTTAACTCCTGTTTGGTGGGGATTAAAATTGATTTTTTAGCAGATTTTGATAAAAGTTGATAAAATGTATATTTGGAAAGTTGTAGATCCCATGATATATGTGATTAATTTTTTTTGTTGACTTTGACTTAGATTAAAATCTAACAAACAAAGGCTTAATAATAACTTTTGAGTTAGAAATATAAAATATTTCTGATAAAAAAGAAAAATGACCACAATAGAGTATTCAAGGAGTGTCGGTATTCGACACATGTCGGACTCGGACTCGGATTCGGATTCGCCACCCTAATTGATGTGTCCGCACAACTAGGAAAATTTTAAATAGAAAAATTATGTCTCATTTTCCTTATTGTGACATAGAAACAGGATATGACCAATTTGTGAATTTAAGCACCACAATTAAAACCTCACGAGGCTCATATTTCTCAGCCTCGAGTCTCAAAAGAAAACTGGTAGACATATAAATAACTGTCAGGATATCCAAAGTATAGCTTGTGGCTTCATATATAAAAAGATTTGTAAAATTGTATGTGTTTATTGAAGATTGACTTATTTTCTGTTACTGTTGTTCCTTTTTTCTTGTGACACAGAAACATGATATTACCAATTTGAGAATTTAAGCACCGCCATTAAAACCTTAGGAGGCTCAATATTATTTCTCAAGCCTCAAGTCTCAAAAAAAATTGCTAGACATATAAATAGTTTCAGGGTATACAAATTTACAGCTTCTGGCATCATATATAAAAAGATCTGTAAAATTGTGTGTTTGTGGAAGATTAACTTATTTTCTGTTACTGTTCTTTTTCTTTTGGAGGAAGTGGTCAAGTTCAGAAACCATTTTCATAATTTAGATGAAACAAATATGGAAATAAGTATCTGTTTTTTTTTTTTTTTTTTTCCCAAATAAGGTTAAGGTTTAGTGTTGTCATGCTCACTAACATTATGAGGTTCATGCTGAAAACTGGTAAAAAAATGCATTAAGAGATTCAACTTGATCCTTGTTACTTTCATAGCCACTCAAGTTATGAATGTTATAATTGATGGTACTTTATATGATGTTGTCAAACAGCATTTTTGGTGAGGGCTCCAATGATATTAGCTTTATTTATACTTAAAGGGCCATGCTAGTATGTTCTGAGCATTATCTGACATCAGCGTGCTTAGAATTTTGGTGAGCCACAGGATCATACTGAAGTACATCTGACTTTGTTGTTTTTGATAGCTTAGAATCTTGATTGTTAATGTCCTCTCAGCTGTCTTATTACGCATTTGCATTTATAGATCATTTAGCTCTTGTTTGACAACCATTATTTGGGTAAAATGGAGTTTTGAATAGTGATTTTTTTTTTAGAATGTATTGTTAAAAAGTAGTGAAAAGTTTTGAGTTTACGTTCGGAATATTTTATTGTGTGAATGTGTGGTTGAAAATGAGTATGTAGAAAAAGAGTTTTGAAATAATGGTTGTCAAGCAAGGCCTTAATTGGATGAGCAGCATTTTTTGCTTATGTTTCAAATTAATTCTTTGATTGCTTTGTAATATATAGTGAATTAGGATATGTTGTGAATGACTTATTTTACACCATATGTATTCTTGAAGTAGTCATGTATCAATTGCTAACGACAGTAGTTGTATAAATTCCATGCAATTATAGGAAAATAAGGTCGGATCTTTTTAAATTTCCCCATATTTCTTCTTGTTACGTAATCCGTATTTGTTTCCTTTTCTGTCCTCTTTTCTCTAGTATTTAGTTCAATCTAATTTTCTTTTTATAGCTGAAAAATGTAGGAAATTGGTTGGCATAGAGGCTGCATCGAAAAGTGGGAAATTTACTTTCTTGAACTGTTTAGATGGGGGTTCTGGAACCCTTGCATGTGTGGTGAAGGAGGGTGTAAAACTCTATTTTTACAACATCAGATCTATCCATGTAGAGAGTGCAAGGAACAAGGCAATTGAGTCTGCCTTGTCTGATGCGTTAACACAAGGCATGCCTGCCAATGATGCAGCCAAAATAGCCCAGAAAGAAGGAGCTAAGGCAGCAAAACTGGCTACTCGGAAAGCTAAGCGCATCATAGGTCCCATCATTTCTTCGGGATGGGATTTTTTTGAAGCTCTTTACTATGGGGGTACCATAACTGAAGGGCTCCTTCGGGGCACAGGGACGTTGTTTGGCGCCTATTCTGTTGGTTTCATTGGAGAGCAAAGGTTTGGGCGCTTTGGTTATTTGGTTGGAAGTCATCTGGGCAGTTGGGTTGGAGGACGAATTGGGCTTATGTTGTATGATGTGGTCAATGGAGTTGAGTACATGCTGCGGTTTTTTCAATTGGATGAACCTAAAGTTTATGATGATGCATCAACTGAACGAGTTCATGAAACTACTGGTTTTGTAACTTCTGATGGCTCTGAAGATTCGTTTGACAATGCATCAAGTGAACAAGTTTCTGAATCTACTGGCTTTGAAACATCCGATGTTGCTGAAGATTCCTACATAAATGAAATGCCCACACATACTTCTGATGAGTCGAATGATTATGAGAATCCTGCTTACATGAGTCCAGATGATGCGCACGAAGAATTTTAGATGAAGTTTAGTAATGTTACATGTAAACTATTATGTTTTCATCAATCACTTGTCTAACCTGTTGAAAATTAGGACGTCACAATCATAATCGACTGTTTTAGCCTACACATGCCAGCCATACAGATTTCATTTGATCTTGATTACGCTGATTGTATTTTCCTAAGATAAGACTATTCATATGTATGTTAAATCGTATTTTCTTGAGCTCTCTAGCCTTTTGATGTTCAATGACATTTCGGAATCTATGAATTTTGTTCAGAATGAACGAATCAACAGTGAAACTGACGATAATCAAGCTTTTGCAACCAGGTATCCTCTCCCATATAATAATATCAGGTCATGTGTCGCACATGCGAAAGTCCAAATAAATTAGCATGGAAGTAAATTATATCTATCAATGCTTCCACCAACACGGTTCTAAGGGAAATTCAACTTTAATAATTCAATGCCAAAGAAAGATTCATCAAGCTGATTAAAGATTCATAATATTTGCTTCACAGGTAAAGAAAGTTAAATAAAAGCCACAAAGTCGACCTCCCCATTAAAAAAGCCAACAAAAACCCATCCACATACGTATGAATCATCCCAAGCAAACTACTTTCTTTTGTACATCTAAAAATATAAGCCTCTTTTTTGAACACTTCAAAGAAGATACAAACTATGGGAAAGTTCAAATGCATACTTTGCAAGTATATTTAAGTGTCAATGCCTCCAGTTCCTCCAGCAGCATCGAAATACATGGGTTCTGATATGCCGTTACTGGGACCTTCCATGAAAGCAAATCTTAGGTCTTCAGACGGCCTCCAGTGTCGCTTCCTCTGGTTTATGAACCAATTGTTGATCTGCTTCTGGTCTAATCCCGTAAGTTCTGATAACTTATTTTTCTCCTCTTCCTGCATTATCATCTATCAGTAGTTATAATGTGGAAGAAAGATCATTAGAGGAAACTAATTGAAGCCAATGAATTCAGATGTGTGCTCGTGTTTAGTCTTACCGAAACTCAGGAGTTACATGTTTGTTGGATTTTCGACAATGTATCTCTTAGAAACTCGTCATCCTAACTCTTTATTGTCTTAGGCATGGATAATATTAAGTTGAAAATGAATTCTTCAATTGAGAGTTTAAGAATAATGATGTAATTTGCAAAAATATTATCAATTACTTTTCACAGAAGTTTTAACTGAAGAGAGAAGTGTAGGATACATATCTATTGATGTAATGCAAAAACTTAAAAAACTCTGGCTTATTTTCTTGATTTTCACGTTCTTGAAAGGGACCTAATGTCTTCTCATTTCTGATCAAGTAGACAGAACATCCACACTCATCCAGATAATAAAATACAAAATACATTGAAAACGATATGGAATTCAAATTACCGTAGGATATGGCCATTTGAAGTGTGTGTTCCACCAGTCTACCAATACCGTCCTTGCATCCTTTGGAAGTTTTCCTTTTCTCCTTTTCCTCAAGAAGTCCTTACGCAAACTGCTAAGGTAGCCACTGTACTTGCGCATTAGCATTTCTTTGAGTTCATGGTCACCTTGACGAGTACCAAGAGATTCTTGATTTTCAGTTGCTTCCACTTCACAGCCAACATCCTCATCCGAAGTAGCATTCCCATCATCTGATTACAAGAATGATCAAACAGAAATAAAACATGTCGGATAATTTGTTTTTCACTTGGTCAAATTATCAACTTGCATATATTTTCATCCAAGTGTATGCCGTAATGAATAAATATTCTCAAAGCAGCTCAATTGGTTCTCGCGAGTGCCAATCAACTTGGTTCCAGAGAAATGGGGGGCGTCAAAGTTTGGACAGAAAAAAATAGCAGAATATATGAAGGGAGAGAGTAAGCAGTGGCTGACTTAATGAGTGGGCAAAACTTAACTTCTTTACTAGTTTCTACAAATAACTAGTTCAAGGATTTTCTTCTCATTTATCAATCTTGGCGAAATTTTTCTCTCAACCTTTATCAGAAGATACCTCATCCTATTGATGCGAGTAACGGTGGTCTAACTAGTAAATAAATTATTGTCTCTTATCTAGAGAATATATTGCAGCTCAATAACAAGTACATTAATTTCCAGTTTACGCATTTATATCATTTGAATATTGTTGCTTCAGAGTGTTCTCTATTGAAAATTTTCACAACAATAAGAAATCAACAAAAATATGTTTTGTGGTCAGCCAAAAGTTGCAAGATTTAAGTCTAAATTCAACCAAAGCAACTTGAAAATTCCATCTCCCATGGCCCTAAATTCTTCCCTTGCATTTGATCTAGCAACCACTATTTCTTGGTTTATTCTTCCATGTCACTATATTTCCTCATGTGAACATTCAGTATCTTGATGTTGACCTTTGATACAGTTCTCTCTACCTTACTAGATTGAAGAGCAAGACTGATGTCATGACTTGATAGCCCGTAGAGAGTACGAGGACGCCCACTCTTTGGTCGAGAAGTAACAAAAACGTAATTTTTCTCACAAGTGGCTGTAAGATCTAACTTTACAGTTCAATGTCCTTCAATTCTTATCATTGAAAATATCTCACTCAAAGACTGCAACGACTCCTTAATGAGAACTTTAAGACGGACTTGATTAAACTCTACAAGAGCTCAAAAATTATGTCTACAGAATTTTGTAACATGGTAGTATCCTTGTGGCATTTCAACATAAAATTCTAATAATGATCTAACTCCAACTATAACCCCTTCATAGTATTGAAGTATTCAATTACAGACATGATAATGTGATCTTGTTCTTCATGTCATAAATTTGGGCAGCATTTTGAACTTTAAGAGTATTGTCTGGTGAAAACCTCCCAGTCTCCTTCGTTGAAGTCAGGAACATACTTCGCCACTGATTTCGAGTTGCATCAAGTTCAACCAATACATGATTATGGAGTCTTCACTTCCCAAACATCAAAATTAGGGTCATCACGGTTTGGTTATGTGGTCCTATGAAATTAGCTCAAATTCCCTCCCCTTCATCAGCGTTCAAACTAGTCGAAACTAAACAAGATAATTTGTAGGCTCCTGCTGTTATTAGCTTTATTATTTAGCTGGCAAGATTTCACAAATCTGTATAATGACTACCACTTACAGTTCACAAAAAATTAGACACGGGGTACTAAATAGGTAGACGATAAGTGTTTTTACCAAATGTAGACCTGTGGTACATGCATTGTAAAAAAGTTAGTGAGGTTGAATATTTATTTTTTTTAGTACAAAGAGAATACGAAGAACTTTAATTGCATGTTTTGACAAAGGGTAGAACTGAAAAAATAGAAGTTGTCTATTAAAAAGCTCCTTCAGATGTATCATGAACTTTTATTTGTTTTATATATTAGTTGGGTACTAAAGGACTTCAATAAAATTATCTTATGCATTAGCGAGGTTACTACCCAAGGTTGGAACTGAAATTTTTTATTGTTTAAGCGAGGTTACTAATTTATTGAACATTCACTTATCAAGGCTTTGTTATATTACTTAAACATAGCATCTTCTATTAAGTAATCTTTATTTATTGTTCAAAAGCATCCTCACACGTAGTTTTTTTTTTTATTGGTTTCAATACTCACTCTCAAACTCAATCTCAATGTGTACATTAAGTCTTGGAACTTGCATCAAGTGAAGCACAATGTGTACATTAACTAAATGTACATATTTAACAAAATATTCTCAAATCTCCATTAGTAAAAGTGAGAGTTGAGATTTTCATTACATTAACCAAGGTCCATCCATTAAATGAATAACCAAGTGTATTGTCTATGCCAACAAATAAAACCACCCCTTCATGATAAAACATGGAGATTAAAAAGGAACAAGTCTTAGCGGCTATAGCCTATGTTTGATTCCCATTAAATTAAATTCTATTACATTTCATTTTTCTCTCTCCTATTTTCAATCACACAATTTTTCATAAAATAATATTACACGTAAATCGAAATTTTTTCCTTCTTTGTCAACCACTCATTTTTCAAAAAAAATTATTCCACTCATTTTCATTCCAAAAAATGGGGGCCAAACGGGAGCATAGTAAGTTATGATGCACCGACACAGACACGTGACGATATGTATCGAATACGTCGATATATGATTTTTCAAAAAAAATAACGACTTGACACGTTGATTAAATTCTTTAAAATTCTTCATTTATATAGTATAAATTTAGTTTTATACTTGTTATTAATTTTTCTTGTTAAAATTTTTAATTATAAGTATTTATTTATTATTTACTAATAACTTTGAGTTAAAAATATATATAATAATTATAGTAAGAAAGAAGAATTATTATTGTAAAGTGTCCGAAAAGTGTCGGTATCGACACGAGTCCAACACGTGTCGAACACGGACACGCTACCCTAATTAAAGTGTTCGTGCTACAGAGATAATAAGTATAGAACGTTGTTATGACCTGAACAATATAACATGGCGTTCTGCGACAACCTTGATCATTCCAGCCAAGGTCATAACTATTAGCCGATGTCTAATGATGTGCCAAATCCTCATGTCACATAAAAATGAGGTACAGTGATTCTTAGTAGCAAAAGCACAATGAAGAAATGAACATCCATAATTGGAATTTCCTTTAAATAAAGCCAATATCTAGAATTGCATTCTGGGGGGAAGAATATCTAAACCTAAAGGTTATAATTCTTGAACATATATGATACAACAATAGTTAGATTGTAAAATACCAATGACACAGTTCCTTAATGATTCATTTTCACTGGAGAGTTTCTATATTAAACAGCTCAAAAAGAACACATTCTAAAGTTCTAATACTGCAAAGAATCTCAAATAAATTGAACGTAATCAAAACCACTAAAAAAATACTTGTACATCCAAGTAAACCATGAAGTGTGGAGAGCTATAGTTACTGCACCAATTTTACAGCTCAAAGATTGGCAATTTACTGTTAAGGAATTTGAATTGAACTCTGGCTAAAAGTCTGCATTCTTTAGGGGAATGCCATACAAATTTATTCTCTTTCATAACAATTCAAGTAGTTAAAAGATTTATCATGATTTCAGTACGAAGGTCACACAAAAGAAGAAAATAATAAAAATGAAAACCGAATTCTAATGACTTTGTATTATCAACATAAATTGTAGTTGAATTTAATCCGAGTCAAAGACAACAAACCATACAAATAGACAACACAATATATGAAGAACAAAATCTCCACAAAGTGATTTTTTCCTTTGTGAGGTCAAAGGTGCAGTACATCTAACACCTAATTATTAGATGTCATTCATACGCTACTGATGAAATTCGCAACAATTTGAAGCATCGAAATAGTATACAATCAATTCCTTCACTTTGTATGTTGTTGGGACTGTAGTACCCTTTTTTCCACATCCAAAGGATAGAGATATAAAGAAGCTCGACGAGATTGACTCGTCCTAGGTTACAAAAGAGTCGTCCAATTCTAAGCAACTAATAAGTTTTCATGTGTAAATCCTTTTAAAATATGTGTGAGCCATTTGACAAATTGATGGTCATTTATTATTTCATTCAACAGGCACTAAGACTATGTTTGATGGCCTAGAAAATGGGTGGAAAAAGGAAAAAAAATTCCGATTTCATGCTTAATTTTAGTGTTTGATTGCCAAACAATTCCATGAAATTCATTTCCACCCAAATTCTAGGTACAACCATTTAAAACACAATTTTTCACCTTTTATTTTTCCATAATTTTGGTGGGAAAGTGATTTTCCATCTTTTTATTTTTTTGCCCTTTTTTTTTACTTTTTAGCAATGGAAACATTCTAAATCCAACGGTAAAAAAATTTATCTATTTAATTGACAATTTACATAAAAAAAAAAAGCCAAACGTTACTTTTCTGCAATCCAAACAAATTTTAATACAGACTATAAAAAAAATTATCCTAAAAAATAACAATTTTTTATGAAAAACAAAGTCAAACGGATTAGGTAAAAAATTATACCAATCAAATACCATTAATTACAATTTCCTCTAAAATAAATTCTAGACAATTCAATTCACTCTAATTCGTTTTCTTTTCACCCAAATTTCATCCTTGCAATCAAACGCAACTTAAAAGAATTTAACCTACAAATGTCTTTTCAAGAGACAGTGATGGAGATTCTAATGGATAGCATATGGATGACTTGCCAATATTAGGCCTTCACTTTACGGAAAGAAAATAGGAATTTTTTTGAGGGAATTTTTTTTGTATTTGATTTATTTAATTTTCATAGTTTTTAATTTCAAATTTCTTAAGTTTACATTCCATTATTTTGTTGACTTTCTACTCTTGCCAAGGACTTTAAAGTACAAATAGGGCTCAGTTATTTAAAATATGCAAACTATTGAAGTATCGTCAACCATTGTCTTCTTAAGAGATTCAAGAAGTTCTTAAAGTTTAATCATATAACCAGTTCATAAGCTGGAGCTCATACCCTTTGAAATTCAAAATACATTCTATTTTATCTGCTGTCTACCAGTTGTTTTTTCTACTGATATTTGATACTGCATTAATTATCTTAGGCACTCGTAATGTGGATGATAATCACAAAAAACTACTAAGACCCTATCGGAGCCCCATTTTCAAAATTCATTTTCAATCCCACGTTCTCCAATTAAACTAACTTTACATTTCACCACTTTTGACCATACGTTCTTAAAAAAATAAAAATAAAAAAATAAATCACTTTTTACAAAATCTATTTTCAAAAGTTAGGTAAGAGTTACTTTCAAAATAAATAATTTTTTTTAACTTATTCTGCTTAAAAGCAACTTACATATCCTAAAGCTCAGCTAAACATGTTGTATTTCTATGATTTTAAATGCACATACTGTAGGAGATAAGAAAAAAAGTCCGACAAAAATAATTCATCCAACCTCCCAATAGTAATTAACAAGGATGCAACGCTTTTAAAAGCAAAGAGGCTCGATTTCGAATCTAGAGAATTATTGAACACTCTACAGTATTTCTAACTGAGTTCTATACTATCACTGCTATGATAAAGGAATACGAACCAGGTTCTCTCCCTAATCAAAAGAATACGCAAAATAACCATGCATGGGAAATCTAAATTAAGAAACAAATTTACCAGTAGACTGGTAGTTTAAAGGTGTCAAGGAATAGGACGTGGTTGAGGCAAAGGTATCTTTACAGAGATTACTGAGCTGAAATTCGATGGTGCTTAAAAACGATTTCGCTTCATCAAATGGCTTTGACAGTTTCTCCTTGCATCTGTGTAGAACCTCACAATAAGATGTCTTCAAAACGCAGAAGAAAGATAAGAAAAGGTTAAAACTCAAAAATAAGTTAATTATAATAGTACACGTATTTCTGAAAATATTCATCAGTACCATAAATTCATCAAGTTCTGGGTCAGCTCCATTAGAAACGGTGGAGTGGGTTTCTTTGCTGACTTCTTCAAGAAGTGAAGCCATTTCTGGTGGTACTCCCACCTTTCAACACACCAAAAAAGCTATATTATTATAAATAAAGACCCATATTTTGGCATTAATGGAGTAAAGATATAGTGAAGAAGTTTACCTTTCTGCACTCGATGTAAGCTGATACTAGGTTTGGATACAGAGGATGATTAGCAATCTGGGCCTTGATATGATCTGACATTTCAAATCTTGTGACCTCAGTTTCATGAGCCAGTTCTATTAAAGCCATCTGATTATCATCAAAGTCGACTGGGCTACGATTCGCAAACCCAGTAGGATTCGGACATGAAATGGAGGGTATAATACTGTTAAACTCATCCATATCTACTTAACCATAAACAAACAGTAGTTGCAGTATTTACTCGAACCCATCAAAACAGTGATATTTCCATTTGGAACTGAAACCAGTGTTTTTTAGGAATTCATTATTTCAACAGTACAACTAGGTAAAACCATGTGCACACGATTAACGCCATAATTCAATCCAGCGAGAGAGAAGGGTTGTGCTTGAAGTTGAAACGCCTGAAAGAAGGAAGAGAAGCCCCAGTACCACTCCCACCTGAGTTTAAAGTTAAAGTTCGGTCCTTCTGTATATGGCTGGGGACTCACTATTGGGGAAGGACGATGAGACACAAAGAACGAGAGAGAGAAGATAGACTTTAATTGGTTCGAGGAAAGGACATGTGTGTGTGAGAGAGAGAGAGAGAGAGAGAGAGAGAGAGAGAGGGTGAAAGTGAGAGTGAGAGCGTGATGGACAGTGCGGGGCAGGCAGAAAATTTTTAGCGCACGTTCGTCCACGCTGAGAAACAGTAAGTATAGTACTTACAAGGAGTAGAGAGAGTGGATGTTTCGTCTTCCCCAGAAGGCCTACTGCCATACACACAAGTATATTTATACAGTGCAGTGACAGTGACAGTACGTGGTGTAATTGTCAAGATCTGCTGCAGTGACATGACATTCGGCCATGTTTCGAAAGGTGATTGGATAGAGAGAAATGTACCTTACTTTTGACTGTAACCTAACGAGTTAAATGTTTCATTAGTCATCGAATTTTGCACCACATTACGATTTACTCACCGAACTTTAAAACTTTTCTCAATAGCCACTGTACTTTGTCCCGTTACTGTCCATTACCCACTCGACCAAATCCGTTAGATGACGAGTCTACGTGATAGACGGATAATCTAGCTGGCCGATTAACTCCTTACAAGTGTGAAGTCATTGTCCAACTCCCCCTCCACGTTAGCAAAGGCGCATCCAAACGCACCCTTACCCATTTGCTCCATACTGAAGTTCATGGGTGGAGAAATCATAACCCAAGTGCCCTAGAATCTTTCCTCCCAAATCAATTCCTCCCATTCGTCAAGAACCCTAAGTCTGCATGAAGAACCCCCCAAGATCTCTCAAACCCCAACGTCCAAAAATCCATTTTGCCCAAATCTCCACAGTAAGTCTCTGTATTATGAAAATCCAGTCAATTCATTTGGGTAATTTTCGTTGTGTTCACCGCGGTATCCCATTTCAGGTGCTATAATTTTTGTGAGCTTCAAATTCATCTACCTCAAGATAGAAAATGTAATTTTTGTTCCTACGTATTCTAAGTATGTGATAACAGTTGTTAACACTGATAATCGATTCATGTATGAAAGAGATAATTTTCCCTTCAGTTTTGAGGCATTCTTTTAAAATGCATTGGGTTGTAATTTATAATGTACCCATTCGTTAAGCACTAGGTTGTTTGCTTTTGAAAGGGTGTAAGTTTCAACTTCAACTGCATATTCCATGTACTTAACAGAAGGAAAATTGGAACGTGCAAACTATTGTAGTAGTTCTACTCTCTTATCTCTGTTGTCACCCCTCTTGATTTTTTTTTTATAAAAAAATTAACACAGATGAAATATACTCAGAATGAGATTTGAAGAGGGAAAAACTCAAAAACAATGCAACATAATTCAGGTACTGGTGTTACTATATCGTGGAAAATCATTTTTTTTTTATGTTGGGGGGGTGTGGAATTGCCCAGAAAAAGGTGATTACATTATTAAAGTTCTTATTACCTGTGTCCAATACCAGGATCATCAATAGCCCCATCAAGCGCGACATCGGAAATTACTGAGTTGTCAGGTTTGTTGACGCATGTCGCCAAAATCACCGAAGAAAATGACGTGGATATCTCTGTGACATTTTCATTCCGCAAAGGAAAATGAGAGAAGGATAACGAGAAACAAGATGGAGCAACACCATGACCTAAACCGCTTATTTTATTTCTTGTAACATGTTTGTAGACGTCGAACTGAGTTATGTGAATGTAATTATGTGATAACAGTTATGGTGCTGCTATTTAAATGAGTTATGAGTTATGGTGCTGCTATTTAAATGAGTTATGTGATAACAGTTATGAGTTATTTAAATCTCTAACTATTTACAGAAAAAAGGGAATCAAATGCAGCAGCAAATCCGGGTTCAATTTCACGTGCAGAAAGAAACTCATGTAACTCCAGCGATAATAGTTATGATTGGCTTCCAGACCTTTTATTAGATATTGTAGGAAAAATAAAATGTCTATACATTCACAGGAATACATGTCTTCACCAATAATATCATCAAAACACAAATCAACTTTCCAAAGTAGGGAATGCCAATCAACATAAACCAAACCTTCCCTCCATAAATGAAACATTATACTCTGCTATGGCCAAATACTTGGTCAATATACAGAGTACATAAACATACAACCATAAATCGCTAAAGCCTATTTTTAGACAGAAATAAATTTTACAAAAAAAAGAAAAGAAAAGAGAGAAACATTAAGAAGCTATAATTGAACACCACATTATTATAAAACCATCACTGTCAGCACGCCATAAGTACCTATTTTTTTAGGATTTACAAAAAAATTTCCATAACAGGCCAACAGCAAATGACTTCCTAAAGGACAAACTTGGTTCTACATTATCTATCATTTTTTTGTACACTGGACATTTACAAAAATCAAAAAATTCAGTTTTCTGGCCACTTTATACTCTTGGCTGCGACAATATCTTCAAAAAACTTAGGATTTCACTTCACAGCTCGCATAAAAAAAAGCAACTGTGACTTCAAAATGGTGTTCATGCTGAGGCACGCTAATGTAAACAGCTTCTTTTTCGTCCTTTCATCGTTCTCATACTCGTAGATTCCTCATCGTCCATGGCATCGTCAAAGTTCACATCGTCAGTTGGAACATCCCCCGGCATCGGCTGAGTGCAAAAGCTTGCTGCTGGACCAGATGTTGGCCGACTTGAACGTGTTTCACGGTACAACATCGGGGTTGGAATGAAATGGAAAGTTTGGTCAGACGATGCCCGGTGTCCCCGGTCTGGAACCATTTTACCTTACATCCAACAATCATTAAAATTATCCAAGTGAATCTGGAGGATCAATCATGTTTACAAGTTACACTGAATAAATTATCCACAGAATGCTTACATATAACACATTAAATCAGACTCCTAATCAAGAGTTTGGTCCTAGATCTTCAATTTCATCTTAAGTTCTGTCCTCGCAGAGATGAGGGCATTTTTTTTTTACCCACGACGGCTATGGATACGGTGACATAGAATGAGCATTTGATTTCCTACCCTTTCACAAAATAAGTACGCAGATGCAAATTTGCAGTGAATCGAACAAAGCACTGAAATTTATTGAACTTGAAACTTGCAGGTAAATAATTTTCACTGATATATAACAGACATCACATGACATATACAAACACACTCTTCCTCTGTAATACTCATTTTTTAGTCAATTTCAATTACAACACACAACTTATGTTTCGTTCTGTACGTGCGTACTGAGCAAGTGTGTGTATGACTCTCGAAACCACAAAAACCCAGAACAAAGTTTTAAACAGTACCTTCCTAATGATCGTCCATTTGCTCGACTGTCGGAATCTGGTCACAGCACTGGTTATTCACGCTTCGATTGGGCTGCGTGCGTATCCGACGAAGGCGGGATGGACCTTTATTCCGGGCAGCGGGTGTCGATCGTCGAACTCGAATTTGGGAATTTAGGGTTCTCACTTCGCGACAGATTTCTTCTCACGGGTCTGTGCAAAGGAAGAAGGCGTATAAAAATTAATTGATACTCAAAGTCGTGTTTATAACATATGCTGGCGTGGAGGAGGAGTTGGACAATGACTTCACACTTGTAAGGAGTTAACCAGCCAGCTAGATTATCCGTCTGTCACGTAGACTCGTCATATAACGAATTTGGTCGAGTGGGTAATGGGCAGTAACAGGGCAAAGTACAGTGGCCATTGAGAAAAGTTTTAAAGTTCGGTGAGTAAACCGTGACGCAGTGCAAAGTTCGGTGGCTAATGAAACATTTAACTCGTAACCTAACTAGTTCTAAAAAAAATAAAAAAACAAAAAAGTTGAACCCAACTTTGAGGGTCCCTATCATTTTGTCCCTAGAGCATTATGGAATAAGTAAATTGTGGTATGTGTCTTAACACGTTAGGATACAAGAGCTTCCATATTGATGTCAACAAAGAGTTCAATTTCATACCTTGTAAGAGACAGAAATCGAATACTCACATTGCGATTACTAATTCAATTGAGACTACACTGCTCCTATTTTTTGCACAATTGAATTATGTCCTGAGGGACAACCAGTTCTTTACTAGTTACTAGGAAACAAAGTGAAAACCCAAAACACACGGCAACAAGCAATGGAATTCCAGTCTCCACTCCCCACATGAGCTCCATTGAAATTAAATTTGTGGAGAAAAAAAAATTTAAAATAGTGATTTTTCAAAAAAAAAAAATATGTGATTAGAAAATAAGAATTTTTTTCTACGTGTAATATTATTTTAAGAAAAAATGTATAATTAAAAATGAATTTAAAAAAAATATATTCTTATGAATGAGGGAGCCCAAACAAGACACTATTTTCATTCCCAACCATATAAAAGCTGTTTATAGACATTTAGCAGACTCATTCTATATATATATAAAAAATTGTTTTCTCAATTTCATTTTTAATCATATATTTTCTTAATAAAATAATTTTGTACATAAATTTAAATTTGTTTCATCTTTAACCACATATTCTCCAAAAAAAATTATTCTTCCTAAAAATGGGACTCAACAAAGTCTTCCGTGCAAAATTATTTAATTGAGAAAATATGTAGTTGAAAACAAGTTCTTTTTTTTTTAAAAAAAAAAAAAATCAGTTTTAAAATAAGGCTTAGATAGGGGCTTAAATTATAAATAGGTAGAAATTAGTGATGAATAAGAATATGTTTGATACCACACATTTCCCCTTCAAAAACTCATTTTCAACAATACATTCTTTTCTAAAATAATTTACACATAAATATATTTTCTTATTTTTTAACTACACATTCTCCAAAAAATCATTCTTCCATAGCACATTTTCTTACAATAATGGGGCTCAAAAAATTCCTGAATGTTAAACATTATAGTTTCAAATTTCACCACTTCATATGTCATCTGACAAATTGATAATTTCCATGAAAACAAAATCAAACGAAAAGAAAAATTCAATTTTTATTTTTTGGCAATTCAAACAAATTTTATCTCTAATTATAAAAATTTTTATCTCTTTAATTGATAATTTTCAAGAAAAATAAAGTCAAACGAACCATGTAAAAAATTATATCAATCAAATACAATTAATTACACAATTCACAGTAAAATAAATTTGAAGCAATTCAACTCTTTGCAATTCGTTTTCTTTCCACCAAAATTTCATATTTACAATCAAACGGACTCTAAGTGAATATCACTTGTGAATTTTTCAAGATATATGGATAAAAAAATAACTTAAATATTTATAAATATGAACTGAATATAAACTAATTCTATGTATAGCATCTAACGCGTAGAACTATAATGTCCATTTTATAGGGGGTCAGCTGGCCCCTGGCAGTTCTTTAGCACTTGATTGATTTGGTTAAAATTTAATTTTTCGTAGGTTTGGTTAAAAATTATTTGATAAAGTATATATGAAAATTTGATAAAAATTATAATTATTATTAAGCCCCTGTTTGTTCATCATTTTGGCCAAAAATGCAGTAAATTTTCGTCCGTTATACGGTAATGGCCAAAAAGTAATTGCCGCAATTTTTGACCAAAATGTTGTAAAATTATCGATGTGTCCTTATATATTAAATTCAATATGTGGTATAAGATGACAATTTTGGTAATTGAAATATGTGTGCAGTCAACAAATGCGGCAATGACAGGTCCTACATACCATGCAATGGTCAAAAAATACATCAAACGTTGGACAAAATGGTGGACAAACAGGGTCTAAATGTGATAATAAAAATGAGTATTTGAAAATAGGGTCAAAGATGGACTTATTATGGGCTTGTTTGATACCCATTTTGTTGGAGAAAATGCATTTTTTAGGTTGATGTGATGGTGAATATGTGGTTGAAAAAGAAGGAAAAATTATTGATGTAATAGAAAATATTATTTTATTGAAAAATGTGTGATTGAAAATGAAAATGAAAATGAGAATAAGAATGAAAATGAAAATGGGTATCAAACAGGGGCTATAATTATTATCATTCTAGTGACAATCATTTTAGTTCACTAACACCTAGATTGGAAAAAATAGCAAACTAATGATTGATGATCACAAATGAAGTATTTCACAAGCAACATGATAGTGATCTCACGTTGGGTACCAATAACTTGTGATTATAAATTACAGTACTTTTTAAAAAAAATAGAATGTGCATAAACTTTCATTTAGCCTTTATTTGGTCTTTTATCTTTATCATTTTTTTTCGCATATTTTCAATCATACAATCTTTCATAAAATAATATTACACGTAAATCGAAAAAATTTCTTTTTTTTTTAACCATACGTTTTTCAAAAAAAATACTATTTCAAATACTAAATTTAAAAAAAAAAAAAAAAAAAAAGGCGTCAAACCAAGGTTTAATAATAATGGTGATAATGATAAAAATTGTTAAGTTTTTTTATCCATTTATACTGGCATTTTTACGATAAATTGACGCTTAAATGCACTAAGCACATTTATATTTTTATTTAGGTTGCAAATGGATGAAAACGGTGAAAATTGAACGAAACAAATGAAAAATGACTTAAGTTTAAGAAAATGAAAGTTCAGGGGACCAAGTTGCAAATAATAATTCATAGATGAGACGTACGATGGAATGAAGATTCGAGAGTGTTAGGAATCAATCGAATGGATGAAATATAATCAAAATATTATCACATATCAATTTTCAAGCGAAAAAGTATGCTCCACATTTTTAGTATTTGTTTGAATCCTAATTTTGGCATAGAAAATTTTTGAATTGAAAAAGTCCATCTTAGTAAAATTGTAGCCCTTTGCGTTAACTTTCCAACGCATTTTGAATCGTCTCAATCGGATATCGGGAGAGAAAGTTATAGCCAAAATACTGAAAACTGTTCGAACGAGAAAAATGATGACTGCCACGCGTTTTCTACAACGTGATTTATACCGCAAGTGTATGGTGTCAAGTTTTGTAATATAGTAATTGAGTTAGGCGTGTCGAACTCACAGAGATTGTAATCTAATTCCACCAATTACTACAATTATATAACTTTTATTTTATTTAAATGAGTGAATGATTGAATGATTGTTTTAAACTAAACTAATGAGATTGATTGTGACAAATGTGATGAATGCAAGTATTAAGATGAGAAAGCCTAGGGAATGATTTCACCTTACTCTCGATTATGTTTCAATGATTCCAATTATTTCTGATTAATTTCCAATATTTAAAGGTAAGAATCCTAATATAATTATCTCCCCTCTTTCAAGTGCCGGCTAGAATTTAATTCTCGAATCCAATTCCAATATCTCTATTCCAAATTAAAACCTAGAATTTACAAAAGTTCCGATTCTTTTATAGAGTAAGCCTCATAAATTTTATACATTTTCTCAAAGTGTAAAAACTTACGTCGTATCAATCCTATGATCGCTCCTAAATTTTTATCGCTCGAGTGCCGGAATTGACTAGCATCTAATAATTCAATTAGTGGTCAATTAATTGAAAACATTAAAATGATGACACAATTAAATAGAAATAATCATAAAATCATCAATCCATAATATCAAGTTCAGCTACATCAAACTCTAGATAAATTGTTTAGTTCATAATGGAGTTCATAACATCCACACAATTGAAAATAAACAATATAAAGAAAAGGATAGAAAAACTGGTCTTTTGGGTAGATCTTCAATCTTCTTCCTTGATTTGTTTTGCCTCTTTTTTATTTCTTCAATCTTGCCTCATTTTGAATAATGTTGTTTGTTCCCTTCAATTCTACAGGAAAATAGGTTTTTTGGATGGTGTGTCTAGTCCCTTGAAGTCCTTGGACGAATTAGGATTTTATTGGGTCAAGAAAAGAGTCCAAAAACATTAAAGAATAATTTTTCCGCACAGGTGGCGCCGTGCTTGCTATTTAATTTCAGAATAGTGGGTGCGGTGCCCGGTTCAGGTGGAAATGTAGTTTGCACTTTCTTTAGTAATTTTATCATAACTTTCTTGTTCAATGTCCGATTGAGATGATTCAAGAGGATTTGGAAAGATGACTCAAAGCCCTTCAACTGTTCTTCAAACATCATTCTCCAATTTGATCGTTTTCTGTGACAAAAATGGGTCTCAATGTGAGACTAAAATTGCGGAGCATTACTTTTCGATTGGAAATTGATTGGTGATCATATTTTGATTAAAGTTGATCTCTTTGACATCTTTCTTCATCCAATAGACTCCTAGTACTCTCGGATCTTCATTGCAAGGTTTGACACAACTTTTGATTATTTGCATTTTCGTCTCCGAACTTTGGATCTCTTACAATTTAGCTCTCTTCTCCAATTTTGCCAACTTTTATATACTTCCTTCAATTTCATCAACCAATACCACAATATCAAAACACACATTAAAACATTCTAAAACACTCTCAAGAGTAACAAAATAATAAGTTAAGTGGCATAAATATCATGAGTGTGAAGCACTCATCAACGACAAATGGCTACGGTCGCACATGGTGGTTCTGCTAGTCCAAATTCTGAAATCTCAACAACCATGCGACCACAACATTTAATACCATATGGTCGCACAATTCATTCCCGAGGCACGATGTCTAGTTTCCTAATTTCAATCAAACTTTTATGGAAAACACATCATCTTCATGATATCTAAACCCTAGAACGTCCCAAAACGGAAGGAGACATCTCCACACTCATTTATCTCTGATTTTTGCATAAGATTTCCATGGATACTTTAAGATCTCGGTGAATCTACGAATGAACGCAATCGATTTTGTTGATTTCAATATCTCCTAATTCATGTAATTTGCTTTTTTTTCATTGTTGAACAATCCTTAGGTTTGGATTTTCTTTTCATAAACTTGTTTTGAAGTTGACTTAACTTTTTTTAGATTTTTCATGGATTCAGTCATACTTTTCTCCATTGAACAAGTGTAATATTCGTTGAATCTTAATTTTCAATTAATTTTATTGGTGTGATTTCTTACTGCTTTATCTTGAAGTATATGGTCGATTTTTAATCTTATTCCAATAATAAAACGTGAGAATGTGTTAGAGGAAGTTTACACCCTGGAATTACTGTAGGTTTAAGTTGGGTTTCAATGACAAATTTTCCGGTTAGAGAATTAGGTAAAA
The DNA here is from genome assembly GCA_019395295.1 of Osmanthus fragrans. NCBI lineage: Eukaryota > Viridiplantae > Streptophyta > Magnoliopsida > Lamiales > Oleaceae > Osmanthus > Osmanthus fragrans. The sequence continues at coordinate 14,527,114 of CM033363.1, forward strand.
CGTTTCTAATTGAGTGAAACAAATGAATCATTGATATTGAATGATTCAAACCAATTGAGTGAATTCTGACGCTTCACTAATTTGAATTTTGATATTTAAATTTCGTTCCATCCGATAAACAAAATCTTTTCATACAATTCACGAGAACCTTAATTTGTTGAATCCTCTGAGTAATTCTTCCATCTCCATATGGAATCGACACCCTGAAACTGTGCTACAAATACCACATTATTCTTTGGGCGTAATCAAATAGTATCTAGCATCATCAGTTAATTAAAAGATCAATGTACACTAAACTTTACCTTATTTAATTACTAGATCATCGAACAAAAAAAAAAAAGGTTACACACTGCTTACTCATTTATTTAAACATTTATCCATCTATCACTCCTTTCAAGTTCATTACAGGAATTGATGAAGAACTCCACTTGCGCAATGGAAAATTGATGTGGTACATTTGCATCGTTAATTTAAAAAATCCCCAAATTTAAAACACAAAATCACCCAAATCAAAACTTCAATGGTGTGAAGATAAATCCTAACCATACCCAAATCATCTTCCCATTTTCATTTGCATTTCATTTCATCCTCCCATTATCATTTTTATGGCTTGTTTTTGTCAAGATATAGGTTTGAGGCCATGATATGGGTTCGTAAAGTGAAACTTCGAGACGAAAGGACGAGTTGAAAGTTATTATTGTCAAAATTTTAAGATAGAAGGCGGTCTAGTACTGGTTTATCGGTATCTAGAATTTTCAAAACAGTAATACTATTTAACACAATTGGTATTACAATATCAGTTTAGATGATACTAAGTGACGTTAAATTAATGGTACAATTAAACAAATCACGTACTTTCACCTATAATTGAACCAATCACATTATGTCATATAAACTAGTACTTTAACACTACTGATGGTAGATAACATTATTATTTCCAAAATCTGAGGTGGAAATTGAGCCTTTTTTGTTTTACCGTTTGTCCTTGTGTCTACTTTGTAAAGTTAGAGAGAGGATATGTGTTTTATTCTTGTAACATTTGAATGTGGTTACATAGTGCATTCCTATTTACAAAGCTCAATGTGGATGTAGATCATCTTGACTAAAATATGATAAAACATTGCGTTCTGAGTCCATTTTTTTTTCTAGATCTTGTTGAAGTTTTGTGTAAGTCTTGCAAAGACTCTACACTTTCCATTATTTCATCTACTTACTTTTTCATTCTTACAATACATCATATAGATTCCTTGTTTAAGATGAATTGTGACATACGCAGTGCCTAAAACCAAGGCCTAATCCAAACCACACATGGTATTAGAAATTACAATACTTTACAATATAATTCTGCATGGAAAGAACCCTCATGAAGTTTCAAATTATTCATCACTAGTATCTTGGGAGGTGGCCACTGGCCTAGGCGAGTTATGGATTAAGATGCATATGGTAAACCTGTTGGGATATTACACCGATAATGTGCATACATAATATTCACAAAACGTACCGTGGAGTCGAAACGTAATTTTGACTTACCGAATCTGGATTTTGAGAAGACAAATTAATACTTTACCAAATCTGACCATATGAACATGGATTCATCATTTTCAATCTTGAATTAACGCAATTCTTTCTCTTTGCAATATAAACATATAAAAAAATGTAATTAGAATCTGAAATCAACTTAAATGAAATCAGAACTAGAAAGATAAAAGATGAAAAGATGAAAGTGATGCAATTGGCCGAGGCAAGTGTTGGACACTTTCTCCTTAAGATGCATTTGTCCCGCATCGGTGCTAACGGTTTCTTAACAATCATTTTCCAAGTTACAACGATCACGTCCAGCCATAGGAGCACTCCAAATGGTTTAGACCAACAAACTCGAACGAGTTCCCTCTCTACTATAACTATGATTTTGATGCACGAAATAATCACTTCTACTAAGTGTTTTTTGCAAAACTAAAGTAAAAACATGGAATGGAATTATGAATTCAATTCTCTTAATAAAATTCAAACACATGGGGTCCATTATATAGTAGTTGGAAAGGTTTGTCAAAAAACACAACCATACAAACAGACACATCTCTTGGAATTTATTCTCTACATAAAGAGACACAATTATTGAAAATTAATCATACAAAAAGTTATGATCTCCAAATGTCATGATTTTTCATTTGAAAAGACACATTTTTTCATCAACATGTTTTCTAGAATATTCCACAATATTCTATACGATTTTTCAACAATTTCAAGTATTAAGTAGCTTATAGTTGGCTTAATTTCTTATTCACCAAATAAGGAATTTCACTTAAATAATTATTCAAAATTGGTCACAACCATCCAACAATCCCCCACATGAATGAAAATTAATGCAGATGACTATGCAGACACTGACAGAGAGAGAGAGAGTGAGAGCGGAAAAACACTACATCAGGTGAGGTAGCTTGCGGGTTTGAACCTTCCTTAATGTAATACTATCGGATTTACTTGACTAATTGGTGAACATGATGTCTTGATCCATTCAGTCGTTGGTATAAACCAAGACAACAATACTCACATAACGTCTTCCCTAAACTGTTCCTGGTTCTCATGATTGTGTTCATTTTGACCCTGAACCACTCTTGAATTTCATAAGTGTTTTAGAGAATTTCAGCCTCAACCAATTCTCATAGAAGCGGCCCCACTTCACACTTACATAGGTGACCCATATTAAGAGTATTCTGTCATACTCCACTTGACTAAATCAAGCTATAGGAATCATTAAAAGTATATCTTAACCTCTTAACATTCTATAGAAAACACTTTAATTATCATAGGAATGAGTTGGAAAGTATTTCCCCTAGTACTTCATGGAATTTTCATAACTTAGTTGTCCCTTTGAACTAAGATCTTGGGATCTCCAGTCAACAATGTAGGGTTACCATTATAAAGACTCTTACGTAGTAAGCTTTAAACTCATTTCCCTCGATATGCAGTATTCTTGATCCCTTGGTAAATCTCTTAAAGGTACTACGAGTTTACATCATTGAGATCAACTGCTTAACTATATTATGTCTATGACTTACACGTCTAGTTACATGTGACTTAGTATCTCATCAAATATAGCTAGTCAACGATCGATTCATTTGATAGATGCAAATTGTCACCACCAAGAAATCATCTCATGAAACTACATGTTTCTCATTAGCTTTATCTAAAACTTTATCAATTTTAAACAACATTGTTAGAGGATTTCTATCAAACACTAGACTAGTCAATCACTCTTACTAGTGGATTTCAGAATCATGGGTATTCAATATCATCATTGAAACACTACAGTGCACTTGAACTTTGTGAATATTCTTCAAATATTCCAATTGTTCTTGCATGTCCAAACAAGCGCCATAATCGACTTTCAACCCATTTCATCCACTTTAAAGTTAATGTATATCATCTTTACAATTAGTATAAGGATTTTCAACACTTTCACCTTCATAGATACATTTCTATGATTATAAGGTATAAAAAATGCAACCTTTAAACTAAGTTATCCCCCACAATTCCTCAATTAGGAATTAATGTACAACTAGTAATGTTGCATCCACACGTTGTGAACTTTCCATATAAGTTTGTGAACATTAATGTTAACCCCCATATTTTTGGGTTATACTTGAACTTAGAGTTTATCAACTCTTTCATAGTTCAATTCATTTATCACTTGGATAATATTCATTTTGAATGCTTCATGAAAGTCTAAGTGCTTTCAAAATAGTGGTCATCAATTCACACAAATGAAAAATCATTTTTCTTTCAAAATTGTACTTCAATTCAACTATCTTAATTTGATCATTCAAATTAAATCAATGACATCATATAGACCAATAATGCTTTCAAAATATATACCAACTTAATTGGTTCCATAATTGAAGTCAAATTCAACAATGAAGAAGACTAAGGGCCCATTTGGCCCCCATTCCATTCTCATTCTCATTTTTTTCTCTTTCTTCATTTCAACCACACATTTTTCAAACAAAATAATATTACACACAAATAAAAAAAAATCATCATTTTTTCACCACGCATTCTTCCATCAATCACTATTTCAAAAATTATATTCTCATTAAAATCAATATCAAACACAGTGTAAGTATCTTGATTAACAAGAATTGCAACTTCCAAACATAAGCAATTTATCACATTTGTAATATTTCACAAGATAGTAGTATGCAACCCCCACACATCTTCCAATATGGTCGGCATCCTACCAAACATTACCAGCAGTTAAAGAGTAATTTTTTTTTCCTTTCTGTCCATTCATTATTAGACTCGAATTAATCTTAACGATATCCATTTCTGTTATGAAAACAAAAGTTCATCACAATTAAAGTGAAGAAGGAATAACAACGAATATGCTTTATTCCAAACATTTATACATTCAGTTGTATAAGTTTATTCCATCTATAGTCATCATATACTATGACGAGACATGTTAATGTCTCATGGAAGTCCATATATTTCCATATTATGTTGTCATCTCAAAATACACAAAGGAACTTCTCTTTCATTCAACTTTCCTTGGTTATTCAATTTTGGACCCATAGTCCCATATACAATTTTTTCCAAGTCAAATGAACTAAACACACAACCATTAGTCAACCCATCTTTATATTGACACTACACTTGCCAATAATGATGTTGTTGCCATGGTTCCATAATCTGGACAGAAAGGTAATTTCACATCAAGAAATTTGTCTTTATCGAGACCAACTGCACCCTTACATGTGCTCCTAGATCACAATGTGATCAATATTATAATTTTGGCTTTTGGCCAAAGTAGGGTCACCTCTCTTTGAGATAAATGTGACACCGGGTCCATAACTTTAATTGGCCAATTTCACATGGTGGCTTGTACAAATCCATCAATTAAATTAACCAAAACCAAATGGTCAACCATGATATGGTACAAACCTTGAACTACTCATATTAACTCAATAAACTGTTTTAGGTATTGAACAGTGTTCAATCGAATTTGATCATTTATCATCTTAATATCAATTCGTATATTTGTGAAATAATAATTCTACTATTTCGAACTATCTTTGAAAGCAATTTGCCTCCCTTCGGCATTTCACCTTTAACAGTTTGAGGTATGTTTATTCAAAGATTTCAACAATGTCTCAATTCGTATTTTCTTGTAAGAACAATTTTCTTTCTAAGAGGAATACGCAATCTTTGCAGACCATAATTTTTATCCTTTACAAATGAATGTCGTTAACAATCATTATTATCAAGAATATTCGGCGTCATTGCCAACTATAGGCACCATTTGTGCTCTATAAAATATTTTCGTATCCCAATAATTGGGCAAGCAATTTTCACTTGATTTAGGATTCAAATTTATTTACAGACTTGGTCCGGCAAACTTGGCTATTTTGACCAAAACATTTGTTCAAAATTCATTGTTAGATAAGCTTCACGAAACAGAATACTGGGTTTACTATTTGAGTATTGGATATGCAGAATAGATACCGAATTAGTGAACTTTACTTAAGGCGTGGGCACGCCTTACAGAATTGAAATTCTGTCATAAGTGGACTTTACTTAAGGCGTGGGCATGCCTTACTAAATTGAAATTCTGCCATAGGTGGAAGACTAATACCGTATATTCAACTTACTGTAAAATGCCAATCTTTTCCATTCACTTCGATATGTATAAAACATATAGCATATCACCCTTTCATAAATAAAGACAGATGGTCTCATGTCATTTCATATACCAAGGCAAATAAATCCATACTATACAATTCTAAAAGGATCACACCATTTTAGAAATAAATAAATTGTCATATTAAATAACATTATTTGCAATTTGTAAAAGTACATAACTTTTAACAGTCAAATTGTCGTATAATAATTTGCATAGATTCAAGATTATTCTTCCATATCAAAAGTCATTATCAATAACTTTCTTAAGTCATTTCATATATTGTTTATGCATCACATTAATGTACAATGTAATAATCATTTATTTAGATTAATTGTGCACAAACTTCAATATGAACATGTAAAATAATATTTCATGGCAGTTATGAAATGAACAGACATAATTTAAAAAGTCATGTATCTTGAATTAAATAGAAACCAAATGACTGATTTCTTTGGAAATTCAATAGACACCCAACAATGTTGCCTTTTAAAATAAAAGCATACTCATGTTATAGAGAGTAACACAATTTTTTTCATAGTCACCGAACATCAAGAGACTATTATCCACTGCACATATCTGGATTTGTATGTTACATGGTAGCAATTGAAAAAATTTAGACTACATTCTAATGCAAAAGTGGTTTCGTGTTTCATAAATGGAGATCCACGTGTAAGAAAGATTTTAATTCTCTTACTCATAAATCACTAATTATTTTGAATCTCTCATTAGTGGACTTCCTTTGCAAATTATATGTTAAGCAATAATCATCACATGCATAAGGAATTAATCATTGAATAATCACCATGCCAGAATAGATCCATTTGCCACCACAATTGATTTAAATTGCATTTAAAATGAAAAAGTCACCATTTAATGGATTTTGAAGTGAATAGAATAGATACAATTCATTATTGGCATTCATTCCCAAATGAACCGACAACCAGTAGGTATGCAGAAATAGACGAAATTGATTTCATGCCAAGCAATTTTCAGATTCAGAATACAAATAAGCGTTTATCTGCAATACAACAGGCATGTAAGCAATGAGAAATCCCATATGAAAATTCAAGTTCTTTTCTTGTGCCTCAAACAATTTTCAGAATAAGAAAGTAAATTTACTAAATTTCCATTGTCAAAACATGCATTGTCGGTAGAAACTTCAACCATATATAATAATTCTCTTTCATCATATACCAAACAAATGAGAGGAATAGTCACACACATCCAGTCATTAATTTATTCATGAAGACAATTTCTTGTGAATATGTGTGATTATTCAAAGTGCCTCAGACACATGCACATATGCAACCAGTTTTCCAGAACCATGTTTCAGTGATTGTCTTCTTCAAATTGCCGTGTCAAAATCGTTTGCACAGAATTATCATTATCAATAAATAATGCAGTAAGTGTTAACAAAATATAATTATGGAGTCCATTTACAAGTAAGGTTATCAGAACCACCACCACAATAATATAAATATAAGTATTTGCACCGATTTATTCATCCAATCATGCAAGTATATGCAATCAGGTTATTGAATGTAAACTAATAATTTCAGGTTACCGAAATTGCATGATTTCCATTACAATTATATAATATAATATGCACATAAAAAGGAACCAAGATTCATCTTAAAATTGTTGGGATATTACACCGATAATGTGCATACATAATATTCACAAAACGTACCGTGAAGTTAAAACGTAATTTCGACTTACCGAATCTGGATTTTGAGAAGACAAATTAATACTTTACCGAATCTGACCATATGAACATGGATTCATCATTTCCAATATTGAATTAACACAATTCTTTCTCCTTGCAATATAAGCATATAAATAAATGTAATTAGAATCTGAAATCAACGTAAATGAAATCAGAACTAGAAAGATAAAAAGAAGAAAAGATGAAAGTGATACAATTGGTCGAGACAAGTATTGGACACTTTCTCCTTAAGATGCATTTGTCCCGCATCGGTGCTAACAGTTTCTTAACAATCATCTTCCAAGATACAACGACCATGTCTAGCCATAGGAGTACTCCAAATGGCTTAAACCAACGAACTCGAACGGAGTTCCCTCTCTGCCATAACTATGATTTTGATGCACTACAAAATGTTTTATGGAAAACTAAATTAAAAACATGGAATGAAATTATGGATTGAATTCCCTTAATAAAATTCAAACACATGGGGTCTATTATATAGTAATTGGAAATGTTTGTCAAAAAACACAACCATACCAAGAGACACATCTCTTGGAATTTATTCTCTACATAAAGAGACAATTATTGGAAATTAATCATACAAAAGATTATGATCACCAAAGGTCATGATTTTCCATTTGAAAAGACACATCTTTTCATCAACATATTTTCTAGAATATTCCACAATATTCTATACGATTTTTCAATAATTTCAAGTATTAAGTGACTTACATTTGGCTTAATTTCTCATTTACAAAAATAACGAATTCCACTTAAATAATTATTCAAAATTGGTCACAACCAATTTTCGATATAAAATTCTAACGAAACCTCGGTAGATGATCCAGAAGGATTCGAATAAGATCCATAATTATCGTTCTTTTCATCATCATCATTAAGCTTTTTCTTGACATTGACATCGAACCGCTGCTGGTACAGAATCGGCCATTTGATTCGTGGTTGAGATGCCAGTTTTTTAGGTGTTTCATTAATGTTATTTGCTCCGACGATGTGATGATCAGTTGTGCCTTTTTCTTGATTCAGTAATTGTTCTTCCAAAAGAAACCTTTTGCTATGAGCTCGAAGGTATGAGATTGCTGCTAATAGAACAAGGAACTGAGCTATGATTGAGGCCTTCTTGACTCACTTGTAATTAGTTAGCATAAAATATCGATCAAATAGTTTGTAATGAATTAAAGCACATATAACTTTTTTTATTAAAAAAAATCATAGAAAATGCACTTGAAATCAATTATAAACATTTCAGATAAAATACCTGGTTCAAATACTCTCCAACAATGTATGGGAATTGGATTTACTGTGTTTTAGGATACTAGTCGCTGTCACTTGCGTTGCATGAATTTTGTATTTTTTGTAACTGCATTAGTGTGACGATAGAATGATCGAGATTTGAGAAAAACTTAATTCACTTTTATTTTTTGAATTTGAATTACAAAGTTGGGCTTGAGCTGAAGTAATTAGTTAGGAAAATTATTTTTAAAATTTAAATAATATGACTTATTTAATATAAAAAATTGAATATATTCGGTATTTATTGGATTCTTTGATTTTTTGTCTATGAATAGAAATCGAATCAAATCCATCAATTTTCGATTTTGATGCTCATTCGACTATTTAAGTTAAGAAGAATTGAACTGACATGCACAGTTCGAGAATTTCGTCCAATCCTGATTGTGGTTGTAAAATTAGTTTCCATTTAATGAAATTGTTCAAATTTCTTATTAACTTAATTAAGTGTCTACAAATTGAAAGTCATATTTTTATCACAATCATTGTGGCAACGGTTGAATTTCGTCTATGTTTGTCATCTAGAGTTATAATTTGTCTGATAGAGTATAAAGTCAACAATTGTGGATATATCTACAGAATAAATTATATATTTAAACGCAACAGGTAGAATTGAGAAAAACAAGAAGAGCAGAGATCACGGGGTCGAGGGGCAGCACCCCTCGTGGGGGTTCGGGGGCAACGCCGTGTCACGGAAATGGCTGTCTCCGTGACACAGAGATCGTTCCGTGTCACGGAGACAGCCATCTCCATGACACGGTGACACAAAATGTCCATCTGGATGCAATTAATTAAACTTATCGGTTTTAGACAGAAATTACCGTATTTTGTGATGCTTATCGAATATTCCTTGCACTTACCGGATTTTAACTTAAGTAGCTTACCGATTTTTTTGTGACACTTACCGTATTTCATTAAAGTGACTGAAATACGGTATTTTGGCTTAAATATCTGATAAGTCACAAAAACATGAAATTGATTTTAAACAATTTATACAATTAAAATTATAAATTAATTTTTTTTAATATTTTACAATTTTGCCTATACTTTGTGCAAGCTCAGCTGGAATTTTTTTTTTCCCATTTTGATCTAACCTCTTATCAAAAAAAGGCAATCAAATTTTTTATAAGAGAAGATTAGATAAAAAAAAAAGTATATAATGATATGATGTCCTACTTGGATTGTACTAAAAAAATACGATTATTTATTATTTTCTCAACATCAATAAATGTACTTATGAAATCAATGTTGTAATTTTTGTAACTCTTCTACCACTTACAGAGAGTTACGAAATGTGGAAAACATAAATGAAAAGTCAATGTGAGGCTTCATTTTTAACCTAATTTTGATTATGTAAGAATTTGCAGCTGAATTGAAATTATAACTAAGGAAAATAACTCAGCTGAAGAAGATGATGAAAACGAGTGATTACAATAGAATTGGTGAATTCATCTTATTAATTATCATCAATACAAATGCATATATATACAAAGAAAGAAGGGGTAAAAGAGTAAACTAAATGATCCTAACACAATTACAACAGAAAGAATATTCTTGTGCAACTAACCATGTGCAATGGTAGAAACTGGTATCACTATATCCTGTATTTCCAATGGCAGAAGCAAGGAGTTCAATATCCGGTAAGTGCTTACCATATTTCAATATACGATATCCACTTACCGTATTCTAGCAGCTCAACCGTATATAAATATCTGGTATTCACTTACCTCAATATTCGGTAAGTATATAATCTGCATTATACATTCCAACAAATTATAAAACATTGATTATTTTCTTTCCATGCTTTTAAATTTTATTTGGTGGTTCATATGTTTAACTCTATAAATATGAAACTCTAAATATTTTTTGACTCTCCTATTGCATCAATATCTTGATCAATTTTTTTTTTTTCAAAAAAAATAAATTAACATCAACATTACATTCATAACTTAATTTCAAAAAATTCAATACAACACAAGTTTTCCCAAAACTACTTGTAAAACCTAAATCCTAAATCCAATATAAATATTGCTTCACAATTCTTAAATTCAAGAATAGACTATATGTGAATTGCATAACATGAAAATGAATAAAAGTATTACCATATAAGAATCAAGAAACCAAAAAAAAAAAAAAAAATCACATTCAATTCAATAATTAATTTGAATAGCCCTTTTTCCCATATCATCATGGGGCATCATACAGGGAAAAATACAAAGATACGAATATAGTCAGATAAAATGAACAAATACATTAAAATTAAAACGTCAAAAATTTGAAGAAAATCATCAAAATATTAGCATCAATACACGTGCAATTGAATTTCTCAGTGGTGTGTCACGGCAATGCTGTCTCCGTGACATGAAAATGTAGAAAAAATAAAAGGTAACTTATCGGTTAGCTTAAATCAAATACCGGTAAGTGAAGGAATATATGTTATAACATTTTATTTGTATTTTTGCATAAGAATTAAGATGTTAACTTAAAAATGACACACTCTATCGCTTTTTCTAAAAATGTCACAGTCTATCTCATTTTAATTTTTCAACATCAATTAAATTATGCATATATGTGTGTTTATGAAAATTTAAATTTAAATTTAAATATGAATATGAATTGAAAGATTGTTTTACATAAAAAAAAAAAAAGAAGAAGACATAATGTATCACTTTATTTGTATTTCCGTATATGAATAAATATACTAAAACTACAAAGCGACATATTTTGACACTTTTTCTAAACAGGTCTTAGTCTATCTCATTTAAATTCATAATAATAAATGAAAGAGATGCATACACGTGCATTTCTGAATATTGAAGTATGAATATGAATTAAAACCTTACTTTATATTAAAAGTGTCGTGATGTACCATTTTATTTGTATTTTTTGTATATGATGAGTTAATTTGTTGAAAACTAAAAGTGACGTACTCTGTCATTTTTTTTAAAAAAAAAATCATACTATTTCAATTGTATTTTTTTTTTTGGTTTACATATATGAATAAAATTAACGTCTTCATTGGTTATTGAGGCAAATGGGAATAAGATAACGAATATAGAAGTGATAAAATGAATACTATTTCAATTGTAATTTTTTTGGTTTACAGATATGAATAAAATTAACGTTTTCATCGGTTATTGAGGCAAATGAGAATAAGATAACAAATATAGAAGTGATAAAATGACTAAAATTGTTGTCCAATATAATGTACATATATACAACAACATTTAGTAAAATGTAAATGCTATTTTTTAATTAAAATGTGACATATCATCTCACTTTTTTAAGAAGCCAAAACTTGACATTGTTAAAAAAAAAAGTTATTATTATTGTCATTGATATGCAATTTCATCTATAAAACAACAAGTGTATCGTTAGATTTACATTTAAAATAATGTTTTAAAAATCAAAGAGTAAAAAGTGACATATCAATACCATATCACTTTTTTGAAAAGAGTTATATCATTGCTAAAAAATCATGTCACTTTTTCATAGAACCTTTAAACCAATATTCTTGTCGAGAATTAATTTTCAATCCTATAATCTTTTTCAAGGATGTTAATCTAATATTTTTTATTAAGGGTAATGGGCCTAATTTTTCCAAGTTTAAACGTTTATCTAGGCTTCTAAAATTGGTTAAGTTTTGATTATTTGAGCAAATATTTGTTCATATTAATGTATATATTGTGTTTATAAGTTAAACCCAGAAGAAATGAAGTTTGGCTTAAAAGATGAAATATTCAAGTAAATGGTCTTGGACATTAGAAAAGTTAGATAAGGCGTATTAGAGAATTTGACTGGATACAAAAAAATCATTGATTTTGTTTTTACTAAAATAGAAGCTAGGAGTATTTAAATTAATATTTCAATAAAATAGTTTTCGTGGACAATAATCTAGACTCACTAAGTTCTCTTTACTACTTATTTTTTGACATATAAGAATCAAGAAACCAACAAAAAAATAAATAAAAAATCATATTCAATTCAATAATTAATTTGAATAGCCCTTCTCCCCATATTATCATGGGGCATCATACAGGGAAAAATACAAGGATACGAATATAGTTAGATAAAAGGAACAAATCCATTAAAATTAAAAGTCAAAAAGTTGAAGAAAATCATCAAAATATTAGCATCAATACACGTGCAATTAAATTTCTTTATGACGTGTCACGGCGATGTTGTTTCCGTGACACGGAAATGTGAAAAAAATAAAATGTAACTTACCGGTTAGTTTAAATCAAATACTGGTAAGTGAATGAATATTCGTTTTTCCTAAACTGAAATACGGTAAGTTCTGAAACCGGTAATTTGAAATACGGTAGGCTCATTAAATCCAGTAAGCGTTCATTGAATTCGGTAAGTTTCAACCAAAATAAAGTAAGAACGATTCCGATAAGCATACCAAATACGGTAAGTGTGATTTAAATCCGGTAAGATCGACAAAACTAATGATTTTATTAGCATATTATTCTTATGAAACTTGAATCCAATTGTATTCAATTTAACTCGTTAATTAACCATTTTTAATTTCTCAAAGCCAAATTTTACAAATATATTTCTATAACTTACATGCCTTTATAATTTGCTCTTTTGTCTACGTGTGATTATTAGTTAGTAATCAACCCCTTAATCAAATAATTATTTCATAGTTGTTAATTTATAACTTCCAGTTTCAAACACCGTATATTTGCTAACCAATAACCAAATATCGTATATGAGTTAATCGGTAACCAAATTTGCAATATTTTTTTTTTTTGGATTGGTGTAAATTACATATTAAATTTATTATTTGCTGTTCAATTTTTTTCAAACCATCATAAAAAAATTTTCACTTCAAATATTTCCTAAATATTCAATTATAACAATACCAGAAACTAAATAAAGATGATTTTTAAAAAATTAAAATCTTTACGCTAATAAAAATATCTAATATATAATAAATATACAATTCGTGATAAGGCAAAAAATAATATACTAAATGTGCAGACATAAAAATTTCCAGGAGAAATCATGAGAAAATCACTTTTTTTTAATTTTTATTAAATGTACGGTACTTTACTTGTCTTTTAAAAATATTCTCTCTCTCTCATACAATTAAAAAATATATTCACGCTTGCGTCACATAAAATTTCCACAGTACAATGCATCGTTACTGTTGCATCTACAGTACATCCTTATTGCTTTTTTTAAGAAAAGTTAAACAAGTAGACATAATTTATAGAAATTTTTTTCCTGTTAGGTTGCAGTTGAAGGTAACCTAGAACGTCACCATTACAGGTTTGTCGATTTAGTGGACTACTTTGTTGGAATATAGAAGAACCATAAGTTTAATATGTCATTTCACGCGCAAATTAGATTTCATTTTTTTTTTGGGTCAAAATTCCGATATATGAATATATTTTTTAAATGCATGGTGATAAGACCTAAACTTTTGTTGGAATATAGAACTATAAGTTTAATATGTCATTTCACGCACAAGTTAGATTCTTTTTTTTTTGTCAAAAATTCGATATATGAATATATTTTTTAAATGCATGGCGATAAGACCTGAACTTTTGTTGGAATATAGAACCATAAGTTTAATGTCATTTTACGCTCAAGTTAGATTCATTTTTTTTTGTCAAAAATTCGATATATGAATATATTTTTTAAATGCATGGCGATAAGACCTGAACTTTTGTTGGAATATAGAACCATTAGATTCATTTTTTTTTTTGGTCAAAAATTCGATATATGAATATATTTTTTTAATGCATGGTGATAAGACTTGAACTTTTGTTGGAATATAGAACCATAAGTTTAATGTCATTTCACGCGCAAGTTAGATTCATTATTTTTTTTTGTCAAAAATTTGAAATATGAATATTTTTTTTAAATGCATGGCGATAAGACTTGAATTTTTGTCCTGTATTATAGATACTACACCGAACTAATTCATTCAAAAATTTAAACAAAGAAAGACGGTGATAAAATTGTGAATGGTTAGCATCGAAAAATAGAAAATATCAAGAAGGGAAATGACAAAAATTGGATCAATTCGAGAAATCTCAAGCGTTCAAAGTATTGGTAGTTCGAGGAATTAGAGTGCCTTAAGTACAAACACTACGTCTATAGAAATAATTCTTCCCTCTTTTCAATTTTTTCCCCCTCTCTCTCAACATACAAGATGACTCTCACTAAGAACTAGAATATAGAGATAACTTTCTACTAAATAACACGTAAAAAAATTGTACAACTGCGAAATAAAAACACTAATGAAAATATTCCTCGTAAAAATGAAAATAGGTTTATTTATTATTGAATATTTAATCTTATGAGCTGTTAGATATTTCCAAACTGGCATATATAATGCCTATTTCTTTCATATTCTAATTTTGGATTGATTATGTTTCCATATTACGTTAACTCTTCACAAAATTCTTGTTTTATATTATTGTGTTTCCGTGGTCGGTTCACTAAATAAAAGTATCATTTTGAACCATATTATGACAATATGTATAACAGTAGTTATCTACTTATCTTGCATTATAACAATTAATTTGTGTATTATGTGATAATTGATGACTAAAACTCGTTTTTAAACAATTTTTAAGATCATTTAATCATCGACTAATTAATGACTCTAATCGAGTGTCACTAATGAGTAATGACTAAGTCGTTGTTTGATTTTTTTTTTTTTTTAAAGTAATTGTCCTTTAAATTCATTCCAACCACATATTCTTCAAATAAAATAATTGTACACATAAATCTACAATTTTTCCTATTTTTTAATCACAAAATTTGCAAAAAAATCATTTTAAATTGAAATTAAATAAGTGCTAAATAAAATTTGCATTTGTACCTCTTTAGACATTCTTTTGTATTGCAGGTTTGACCTAAATGTTAAAATGACGTTTACAATTGAATCTTTCTAATCAACAATATTTCTACAATAAGTCTATGCGTACAGTGTTATTTGCCAGAAAAACATACAGGGTTTTGAATAATCTGAGGTGGCCAGAATTTACAATATTTTAATCAATAGTGATCTCACCCCATCTTAACCCATTCTCCCAAATCCCTCCAGCAACCCAAAAATTTCCCACCCGCCCCACAACCTAGACTATTGTTCCCTCGATTTATCTTCCCTCCACCAACGGCGATACACACCGTCTCCCTCCACCAACGGCGATACACACCGTCGACACCCATTTGCAACCTCCCCATTTCACAGAGGCGCAAGCTCCCATTTCTCCCACCGAAGTCGCGAGCGTCGTCCATTCCAGTCGCGATTTTGCCCATTCCCTTCACAGCCCAGTCGCGATTTCGCCCAACACCCATCATCCCCATTTCACAGAGGCAAGCACCCATTCCTCCCACCGAAGTCGCGATCCCTCCCACCGGGTTCAAACTCAGGCAAGCGCCCTGCCCGATTTCACCGGCGACATCTGCAAACCCACCTTCACAGCCCAGGCAGTGTTTCAAAAGGTTTGTTCTCTAATTTATCAAGCAAGATATTTTTAACAAAATCTGAGATTGATATGTGATTCTAGGTTTAGAGTTGTTAGTCGAATCTTGTATGGGATTTGCAAAGTAATCCATTTCTTTGTGATGTGGGAGCCGTGGGGATTAGTCTTCATGTCCTTCTAGGCCGCCTTCTTTGAACTGTGTCTGAATAATTAAGTTGTGGTAGGCAATCTGCACACACCTATATGTGCGACGAATGGAGAAATTAATTGTTGGACCTGAATATTGTGGAGGTTAGTTGTAGTGGGTTTGAGTTGTTCAGAACTAATTGTTCGCTGTCAATCTTCATGTGTATTAACGTGGGTCTACAATGTGTTTTCAACAGCTGAATTCGGCATGAGAGGAAGGAATTTTGGAGTTTGTCACGGTTGTCGAAGTACCACTCACTACTTTGGACAATGCAAAACGAAACGAGGATGCCCTTCGTGCAAACGTGGATTTCGAAAATGTTTTGAGGTCGAACGGGATACTGAAAACAAAGGACGCTTATTCTTCACGTGTAGTAACGACTGCGGATATTTCGAATGGGTGAAAAATGAAGATTTAAGCGGCGAATCGAGTACCTTTAATGAAGCGTTGAATCAGGATACTGTCGAGGAATTTGAAGACTTGCCAAGAATCTTTGATAGTCTGGCTCGAATTACCGTAAAACAAGACGTTGACATAACAGTGCAAGTCACATTTCGCAAAGGAAAAGGAATTTTGCAATGTGATGGAAAAGGAATTTTGCAATGCGATGGAAAAGGAAAGGAATTGGCTTGAAGGTTTGACGTCAATTTATAGTGGTCATATGTTGTTGGTGTACTATGTGCCATATTAATTGCTATCGGCGTTATTGTGCAATGCTTATTTTCCGTGAGCGTTGTTCGACATCAACGGTGTAACGATAATATGTGCCGAATCGTTGTAATATATTAATATATGTGATTGATGTGGTATTTAGATGGTTTTAATCAATTTGGTATCTTCATTGCACATTAAAAATGTAGGATGATTGATGAATAGCATTACTAATAATAACAAATAAAAGTTTTACTATTTTTACCACTAGAGCTTCTTAGTTAAAAAAGAATGACAATAAATTCAACGAACTGAAGAGGAAGCTTCAAGTCAAAAGTTAATGTTTTCTTTTGAGCTTCAATTCTCCTTTACAAAGCTTGTGAAATTGAGTCCACTTTTATCCAACCTCTTCATATAACCCTTACAACAAAAAATACAACACAAATTTGACCAAGTCGAGCGATCATAATCATAATCATCAAGAATGAGGGAATATAACAATTAAATAGGTATTATGCATTATATCCGGTGGGAGTAAAATGAAGCTATCTCGTTGAATTCGGCAAATAAACATCGAAAAATACGTACATAAATAAGAGCGACAAACACGATTATTTTGGTCTTAACTACTTGCATTATACTCCGTCAAAATAGACACAATGCTTGACACATCTCGTGTTCACATATGATGAGCTACAATCAATTGGCCACTGCTCGTTTACACAAATTAAACATCTTCCTGCCTATATCATAACATCAACAAATTACAACCAAAAAAATCCGGTTGACAGGCATGTCTGAATGCAACATCTTCTGGACAGGAAAATACTTCAAGAAAATTCACTTCTTCCCTGCAGAAGAATAACTCCATCTGAGAAGATGGATCCGAAACTCCATCTCAGAAGAACTGCTGCAAAAGAATAGGAACACAAAGTCAAATATTTAACTAGGATGGAGAATATTGCAATTGAAGTCTCAAATTAAAAAGGGAGACCGAGCAGTAGCACTTAAAAATGGGACCGATAAATTAGATTAGATGGATAAATAACAATACACCTATATAATTTAAAGTGTGCAACTAACATTTGACTACTTCACTAAGCCAAATGGGAAACCAGCTATGCTGCACACGCTTTAGTGCATGAGTCATGACCTTATCAATGATAAACTTTCATATGCTGAAACACACACCAGATGAATATAAAAACTCAGAATGCTATGAAAAAGATTAGAAAATGTTTATGAGGTGCTAGGAACCCAATAGATAAACAGAACCAAGTAAACTTAACACGTCCTTGCTTCCATATGAAAAATGTTTTTTTTTTTGTCACAATTGCTTCCCGCTTCATACTCATCTACAATCATCACAAACTCCATCTCAACGAATTTTTTCCACAATCCTGTCAGAGTTCCAAGAACCTTTTCTGCCCTTGCAAATCACTGATACATGAAGACGTCTATGGCCAAAAAAATAGGAATTCCATAAACTGTTGCATCTAAAGAAGAACTCAATGGGAGTATACCTACCATTTCATCTACAAGTGAAAACAAGAAGACAAAACATGAACTACTAGCTCATTTCGAAAACTTCATCTTACATTTAATATTAAACTAAACTTTATAACAAGGAGACCTAGCTATTCTTATGACAATATCATGGTTGTGCATATAAATTGATCAAGCATTCTTTAGACCAATGCAAACTTAATTAATATTCAATTGAAAAATATACCTTTGCACCTACATTCACAACCTTCTTGGGCCTTCGATTGGGATTTGTTGATAGTAGTATGGTAACACCAACCCTGAATCAGACAATGAAATTTATTTAGTATATGTGTAAAGTGTTATAAAGAAAGAACCAAAATTGAATATTTTAATTTTCAATTTTTACCTTCACTGTTCACAAGTCCATCTGGGTAGGACGGGTAAATAACATTTGAATTCGGCAACAATCCATTTACTGCTTGCTCGGGATTGTCACCCTACAATGATTGTACATGACATTAACACGCCAACAAAATGAAATGACATAACCTATTACACTAACCAGTAAGAACTGTGAATATGTGACTGGGTTTGCCGTAGAACATTGCGATAGTTGAGTTGATTGAGATGGTAGTACTGACCCATCCCCCGTGGTACCCGACGTATTCCTGGACCGCTTCCCCGTGTGTGTGCCCGATTTGGACTGCATTTTCATCACCAGATATATAAATTTCAAATCATGAATTCGTATCATGTCCTACTTAAAAAAAGCACATGAACATACCTTAACTTTCTTTGAAGACGTCTCTAATGGGCCTTTCTTCCGAAGTTTTCTAGGTGCGCCCTTCCTGTTCGAGGACTTAGGATCCAAGATGCTGACGTTGATAGTATTTTGCGCCTCGTTAGGGGTACAGGCTGAACGATTAACAAGAGGTGGAATGGCCGTGCTTCCACACCCAGATTTTGTCGTCCGCATGTGCTCAGCTTGCATTTTTATCCATTCTATTATAGCTCGATACCACTCTTCATCATCTGCAGCGAGATCTCCGATATCCGAAAAAGCCTGACACATCTCATCGTATCTCACCTGCCCCGGAGTACTGTCCAACCCGTCGTAATTTACTTTTACCCTCGTGTGTGCTCTCTTGACATCTCTCCTCCATCTACGTATGATGTATCTATCAGGCATTGACATAATTTCGTTGCGGTAAAAGACTGTGATGGCATGCCTACAAATGATTTCGCGAAACTCAAACAAATGGCAACTACATATGCATTTGCACGTATCCTTCCGAAAAGAGACAACATATGTTTTTTTCTTCAGGTGCTCACGAACTTCGTATTTACTCCAACCACAGTCAGTTTTCTCAGATATGAGATCGCAATAAACCTTTCCGGTGAACTCATTTTGTACCTCCTTGAACTTCGAAATGGTATACACAGATTGGAATTGTTTTTCCATATCAAAGGCAGTAGCACACGGAACCATCTGGGAAAATGACTTGAAATCAGCTTGAAACTCCTTCTCAACCTTGTTCCTCAGTGCTCTCTCATACTGTTCAACGAATTACTTCAAGGAGGTCTTGGAATGCACATATCCATCAAAAAAAGCGTTCATGCTCTCACTTCTTTGGGTTGTGGACATACCGGCCCAAAATGTCGTCTTTAAAAAACAAGGAACCCAACGCCCTCGGTTATCGTAAAGCCCCGACAATCAGTCATTACCATGCAAGTCATAACTATCGACCATCACCCTCCAGCCGTGCTCGAACTCCTCAACGAACTGTGTATCATAAACTAGATCGTGAATTGCATGAAATATGGACGCCTTATGAACATGGAACCCAAATTTTTCTGGCAACTTCTTGAGTATATGCCACAGACACCACCTATGCTGTGTTTTTGGGAAAACAATCTGTATTGCATTTTGCATCGCCCTATCTTGATCTGTAATTATTCCATTGGGAGCCATAGAGTTCATACACTCTAGCCATGTCCTGAACAACCAAACGAAACTCCCCGTGTCTTCGTTTGCTAATAGGCCACAACCAAGCAACGTCGATTGACCGTGGTGATTTACACCAACAAAAGGAGCAAACGACATATCATACTTATTGGTGAGGTAGGTCGTATCAAAAGTGACGACGTCACCGAACTCCTTGTACGATTGCCGACATCTATCATCTGCCCAAAATACATTCTTCAGTCGTGACTCGTCGTCTAAGTCTATACTGAAGTAAAATCCTGAGCATCGTGACTGCATCTTGGAAAAATATGACTGTATTGCGATGGCATCTCCTTCCCCAAGTCGCAATTGTCGCACTTGTTGTATGTAGTTCCGACAATCCTTCTCGATGAACGAGAGATTCTTGTATCCCCTTGCTGCCACAACAGCGGAGTTAAAACTCTTGTGCAAGGGGATTCCAGCCATGTCATTCAATTCGAGATTTCGTTTCGCGCTTGCAGACAATTTTCGGTTGCATCTATACAACCTAGACTTTGACGGACTAGTTTGATGATTATGCTGGAGATACACTTTGTTAATTCTCCATATTCCACGAATGTCTAACGATGCAGAAATTCTTGCTTTGCAATCTGTCTGAGTAGCTGGCTGCGGCTTCAAGGAAACCGCCTGTAGCATGAATTCGTCGACCTTCACGACTACATGTGAAAGTCACGTATCTTATAACTCCATCATCCTCCTTTTTCGAATTGCGTTTCCACACTGGAAAACCTACAACATAGGCGTATCTCTTGTAGAAGTCCAACATGTCGTTTTCACTATTGAACGTCATACCCACCTCAGGTTGAGCCACAACATCTCCTTCTACTGTTTCGGTTTCCACAGTGTCCGAATTCCCCAGTTCATTCTCGTTCTCACAGGCCACGTTATCGCATTCTACCAATAACTCACGATTGTCATCTTTTGCGATTTCTTTTCCTGCAACAAATGTAACGATCTTGTTATATGTACAAATTATGTGTGAAGAAAAACAAAAAAAATCTAATGATTATTGATTCTTCCCCAAATAGCACGTGTTACAGTTTGGCGAAAAAATAAATTTTTCCTATTCTGCGCTTGTTTAGAAACAACAACTTATCAGCATAACTCTAGCGTAATTAAATTTACTTTCAGTTACAAAGAATGTATGGGATCTAAATTGGGCATGGTCAATATTTCCCAAACTATTTACCATATCATAAATAATACTTGGAGTATAAAACTCACATAGTAAATCAGGAATACTTGGATTTCATAGTGATACGAAAATTTCCATTTATTTCGTATATCAGTCGATGACAATTGCAGATTTGCAGTCGAATTGAAATCCTAATCCGGTGATCACTTGTTCGCCATCATAACAGGAGTTGCCGAACGTCTGTGGCTTTAAGCCTTTAATCAATAAGCAACAAGTTGTGGGTAGAGGTTCATCTGAAGGCATACATGACGCTTTTATACATACAAATTCTTAAGCATTCCACAGTGTCATTTTTTTATCAGGTTATTTGTTTTTTTCACTTTCTATGACATATCACTGAATTAATTATTCTTTAATACGGGATTTGTTGTTGCCAAATTTTTGGGTCGTATTATTCAGATATACATTTACCCTAAACCCTAAACCTGTTTCTTAGCTAACCAGTTTGACAACCAAGGAGCAAAACAATTTTGTCCATTTTCAGGTTTCAACTGCCAGCAACAACGTCTGAGCGAACCCACTTATAACCAAGCAGCAAATGACCAAAGACTACTTCAATGTAG
The DNA here is from genome assembly GCA_019395295.1 of Osmanthus fragrans. Classification (NCBI taxonomy): domain Eukaryota; kingdom Viridiplantae; phylum Streptophyta; class Magnoliopsida; order Lamiales; family Oleaceae; genus Osmanthus; species Osmanthus fragrans. Next base: position 14,549,347 of record CM033363.1, read on the forward strand.
GAGCTAATATGTTTAAAACCATGAGGCAACATACCTTTATCCATCGAACGCGATACCGACCCTCTTTGCAATGACAGGTTTCACAAGCGCTTGCCTGAGTTTGAACCCGGTGGGAGGGATCGCGGCGGGTGTGGGAGAAATGGGTGCTTGCCTCTGTGAAATGGGGATGATGGGTGTTGGGCGAAATCGCGACTGGAATGGACGACGCTTGCGACTTCGGTGGGAGAAATGGGAGCTTGCGCCTCTGTGAAATGGGGAGGTTGCAAATGGGTGTCGACGGTGTGTATCGCCGTTGGTGGAGGGAAGATAAATCGAGGGAACAATAGTCTAGGTTGTGGGGCGGGTGGGAAATTTTTGGGTTGCTGGAGGGATTTGGGAGAATGGGTTAAGATGGGGTGAGATCACTATTGATTAAAATATTGTAAATTCTGGCCACCTCAGATTATTCAAAACCCTGTATGTTTTTCTGGCAAATAACCCTGTACGCATAGACTTATTGATATTTCTATGCATCTATTAGGATCCGTTTGATTGCAAATGTGAAATTTGGATGGAAAGAAAATGAATTACAGGGAATTGAATTGCCTAAAATATGTTTTACCGAAAATTGTGGATTAATTGTGTTTGATTGATATAATTTTTCACCTGATTTTTTTTTAAAATTTTGGTGTTCGTTTTACTTTTTTTTTTTTTTTTTTTTGAAATTGTCCATTAAAGTGATAAATTTTTCCATCATTGGATCTAAAATTTGTTTCAATTGCAAAAAAAAAAAAACATATCAAATATCATTCGTTTGACTTTATTTTTCATGCAAATTATTAAGTAAATGGATAATTTTTTTTTTTTACCATTAGATCTAGAATATGTTCCAATTATAAAAAAAAAGAAAAAAAAGTAGCATATCGAATATCATTCGTTTGACTTTATTTTTATGCAAAATGTGAATTAAAGGAATAAATTTTTTTATCATTGGGTTTAGAATTTTTTTTAATTGTCAAGATCATGGAAATTCATTTCCTAGCAAAGTGATGGAAAAGTGAATTCATCAAATCCAAAGAAAAGAGGTGAGGTGGGGTGGCATGGAATGGGGTGGGTGGTATGGGGGGTGGGAAATCTTTTCTGGGGCAAAAAATGGTATCAAACAAGAATAATTTCGATTATTTAATTTAACATGAGCATCTCTCTTTATCAAACAAGCATAAAATAGCTTTGTGAAATTTTCTGAATTCATCATTCTTTGCTAAAACCTTTCTGTTATGACATATCTATTACGTTATACCTCCACATCCTTTCAAATTAATCAAAACCTCCCCTAAATGACTTTTTAAGTGCAGAATACACTATTTTTTCTATTTTCTTAACAAAATCTTGTGAAATGATAAATATACCATATTCTTTATATAAAAAACAAAGAAAAGAAGAAGAAAAAAGAATTAAGTGCAACACAATCCCATTCATCATTTTTTATCTAGGTAAGCCAAAGCCCATAGCATAGGCGATGTCTCTAGCGTAAATGCAAGGAGGATGTATAGCTGATATAGGATCTTGTGGAACAGAATTTGATTCTACAAGCAATTCAACACAAACGAAAAAAATTCAAGTAAAAGAGTGGGAACTCTATGATAGGAAATAAGAGAATAACAAAGCAATGTCAAAAGCTTTGTTAATCCACTATTCATCGATAAACAAAGTTATCTCTTTATTATCTCGTGCTAGGTGCAACAAAGGATGAATACTTTTTCCTTCTTGTGAATCACGGGAGTACTTAGCGCCTTTTATAGCTCTAAATTTTAAATAAAAGTGCAAATGAGTCTCAAATAAATAATTACAAATAAAAGCCCTCATAGGTTATTTTGTACTTTTATATTAAAATAATATAAATTTTCTCCATTAACAATATCCTACAAAAGGTGGGAACTATTTGAAACGCATATCCTTATTTAAGCTTGATACTATAGTTTCACTTCGATTATTCAAAATATGTTATTTAGAAAAAACTTGGACAATATAATGCAAGTGAAAATGAGAAAAAAAATAAAAAAGTTAGAAAATAAACCACTAACATAAAAAGGCCAAAATTATCATCCAAGTATTTAATGGCTGCCTATTATCTTCCAAAAATAAAAAAATAAAAAGGGTAATACAATTTTCTCTCCCTCTCTCAATTTCCACAAACGTGGATCCATCAATATCCATTCCCACCATTTATCAACACAGAATAAGGGTACTATTGTTATATCAGATTCAATAATAACTGAAACTCCTTCCCCGCCACTCGAACACAAAAGCTAGAATAGATTTGGTGACCTTCGTCCTCCCTCCCTCTCCAACTCTCAGAGAATGTCATTGGGACTGTTATCGCCACAATGTTCCACTTGCTTTTCAAAAACCCAGCTAAAAAAGTTGTCTTTCTTGAACGCAAATTCAAGTTCTCTGTGTTTTCAATGGCCATCGAAGGGTAACAGTGCGTTTTCACGAAGGGGAGTTAAAACAAAGGCGTGTGTTAAATTGGAGGAAAAGAATGTCCCAGAAACTCGCAGCGAGTGGGGGAAGGTTTCGGCAGTGTTATTCGACATGGATGGAGTGCTGTGTAACAGTGAAGAGCTTTCTAGAATGGCTGCCGTTGATGTGTTTGCTGAAATGGGAGTACAAGTAACAGTTGAGGACTTTGTGCCTTTCATGGGCACAGGTAAAATTATCCATTGTTCTCGATTATTTCATCTTTAGAGGCTCATTAATTTGTTGATGTTAAAGTCGTCACCGGTTTGGTTGTTTATGATAGTAGGCAGGTATATGTTTGCATCCTTTACACAAATTGGATACATCTAGGCACGAACAAAATTCTGAGATTGGGACTGATTTACTTGCAAATCCCTGTTCCTGAACCACATACGCGAATAAGCGGGATTGAGACCTCAAACAATCTTGGAATTTTTTTTTTTTGATTGGGGGGAGGGGGTGTGAATGTTCACTACAAAATATTTTTGTATTTTACAAAAGAAATAGTGAATTTCATACACTAAAAATAAGAATATTTTACCAGAACCTCATTATTTTGCATTGTAATCCAGTTTCTGCTTATCAATGACTATTTCAGGATGGAATGGGATTTGTCTGATGTGGCAATATGTCAAATATGCTTTTGTTACACTGGCAATGCAGATAATAATTCCAAAATGAAATGACTTTCGTCATCTTCTGCAACAATTTTAATTAGATAACTTAAAAAATAAATTAATCAATTTGGTACTACTTCTCATTTGCATCTGTTGAAGATTTCAAATTATTGATGAATATTGTCTTGATTTCATGAATTGGAATAACATCCTAACATTGTATGCAGAATTTCTTGAAGTTTTTTCCCGTTTAATAACTTTATCAGTACAAATTTAATGTAGCCTGCTGATTGTTTTCTATATTGTAACGTCTCTGAAGAATACTAGCAGAAACTATTTTCATATTTGTTTCCTATATATACAGTGCAATGTTTATAATTAATATAAGCAAAGAATATATTACAACTCGTGTGATGGTGTTAGCCTACTCTATTGTTCTATGGCTGCCCTTTTTCTACAGTTCTTAGCCTTCATTACTAATACATTCCTGCCATCACTGATGGCCTTCTTAAAATTTGGACCACAATATATACACCAGCAAAATTTGATAGCAGTGTTGTGATTCCTCCAAATCCAACTGAAAGCCTTTCTATCCAAATCACTACGCACAAACTCAATGGCCAGCATTTTCCTCGACGGTCATGGTTCCTAAAAATTTTAAGCAAAGGTTGAGGAAAGATGGAGCTTCTTTATGCACATGGAAGACACCAAACACCACAAATCCCTATACGGGGTTCCTGTAGGATTTTTGTTTTTTGGTCCTGGATGCATCTCATCCCTCAATCTAACAATGAACCTAATGAGGTCAATGGCCAATGTGGAATTTAGTTTTCCTTTGTTCCTTCTTTATCTCTATGCTTTTCATTGACATTGAATGCCTAATGAAAAGTGTTTTGCAAGTTTCTCTTAAATTCTCCCTTCTTCATCTCATTTACTCCAGACATGAAGATGGTTAAATCAGCATGCGATAGCTGATATTTTCCCCTTTTCCGGATCCTTTGAAGAGGCAATCTGCTAACAACTTTCTTGTCATAAAATGCTGCTGTATAGCTCAGTCATTAGAGACCTTATTTATTACCAAGATAATATGTTTAAGAAACTTCCCACTAGTAAATCTGGATGTGTTGCAGAAACTCCATATCTAGTAGAGCCCTTGCCCCTTGGTGACCTGAAGAAAGATCTCTCATTAGTCCCCTGTAAACTGAGACAACAAGTGTGCTGTAAAGCTAGCTTCAGTCAGTTTCTCAATCCATCCAAAGTCCCATAATCTATCCTATGTAAGGTACAGCCTTAGGCTAAAATGGTTCTGGACATTTTAAAGAAGTCTTTTACTTGTTTCTTAGTCTTAATATTGTTTCTCTTATCAGAATCCATAGTGGATCTTTTAAGTTTACTGCTCTCTGAAGCTTATAGTTTAAAATCCAGTCCATCTCAGAGGCAGCTTATACATTTAAATTTGGACTCTCTTAAATTGTAGTTCATGCATGTTACTTGGAGGCAAACATTGGGATATATCATACCTTATTTCTTCCTACTACTAATCTCTGTTTCTCTTTTATCCTCTTTCTTATCTGCATGCATAATTATCCTAAAAATGGAACAGGAGAAGCCAACTTTTTAGGAGGGGTTGCTTCTGTAAAGGGTGTTAAGGAATTCAATCCTGAGGAGGCAAAGAAGAGATTTTTTGAGATATACTTGGATAAGGTGATTGAACTGTCTTATTTGTTGTATCCATTTATCTGTTTCTTAATAACCATTGTGTATTCCAATTGCTAATTTCTCTGTTAGATACTTGAACCTTAAAAGTTATGCAATTTTCATTTTGCAGTATGCGAAACCAAATTCTGGCATAGGTTTCCCTGGTGCCTTGGAACTTTTAACAGAGGTATACAGGCAAAATAAAGACTTAAAATTTCATTTTTCTGCTAGACTAATAGTTTATCTATTTATAATGAACAGTGTAAGAGTAATGGTCTCAAAGTTGCTGTTGCATCCAGTGCTGATCGTATCAAGGTTGATGCAAATTTAGCTGCTGCTGGTTTGCCTCTATCAATGTAAGCTAGCGTTACATATGTTGTTGTCATCTTATAGAGGAATAGTTTTGAATATTTCAGGAATCCTTCACTTTTTCTTAATATTTAAGCATACCACATTTGCCAGCCAGCCATAGAAGCCTGTAATTTCTGTTTGCATATTTATCAATTTATACTTGAAGCATTCATCAACTTCGGCTACTTCACAAGCAGGCCGTGTGACTGAGATATTGTGGTGGGAATGGTAATAACTACTCACATTGCTATAATTCAAAGTTTTAATTGGTTTGGAGTGCTGGTTTCCAGTATAATTTATAAAGTTGGTAGAAGTTCACTTAGTGTTAAAATTCTAAAAAATGTTTGCATTTTCATTCGTTATACTGTGTTGTGAAAAAAAACAAAAAAAAAAAAAAAAAACTATAACCAAAATCTTAATATGGAGGATTACTACCATGGATTGGCCTTTACATGAATTGAATTGGTATTTCTGTGATGGATGAGTCCGGGAACTGAAATTTCAATAAATATTTCTCTCAATAATTAACATCTCTGATGAAAGACTGATCGTGTTAGCAAAGTTCAACGAGTATAGGTTCTATAAGTTATAGTTTCTTTCTGAAGCTCCCTTTGACAATTGTGTATTTTTTCAGATGGAAATCTCACCCATTATTTATTCCTCAAAGCACACATACGTGCTAAGTAACCAAGACAATGTATACAGGAATTTAACAGTTTGTGTCAATTGGAATTACGTAAATGATATTTTTATTTGTGCAGTCTCTGATGAAGTAAATTGTAATTATGGTTTGTATTACTAGCATATTGGGCTTCAGAAAGAAATATGTTTGAGTCCCTTTTCTAGACCTTGGTATAAAAACCAACGTCCCTTTCTTTATCTGTTGATCTTTGGTATCATACCCACAACTAAACTTATGTCCATATTTGGTTGTTAATTTGTGAATTCAAGTGAAATAATTAAAAGATGAGTGCATATATGTGTCTACTTGTATACATGCGTGTGCATATGCAACATTATAATAAATCATGAATGTTACATTTTTTTCATGCAGGACGTTGAAGACAATTTTTTAGGATACACGTAGTCCCTCCTTAACAACTTAAGATTTCAGATGAGATGATTGAGATAGTATTTGTGATGCCCTATACCTTAATTGCTTGGGGTGCCAGGAAAAAAGTATAACTAATTGAGTAATAATCATAAAATAATTAATTTGAAGGATTAACTTAAAGTTCACCCATATTTATAGCATAATAGAAAATAGTGTTAACTTGAAAGAAATCATTCAAACACCACAATATCCCTTAATGAACATAAAAATAAACTTAACTAAAATAAGTCTCAATCGTGCTCCACCACCTCGTGCGGCATCCACATTCCAATCTCCTCAAACCTTAGTTACCTAAAAGGGGGAAACGTAAAAAGGGGGGGGGGGGGGGTTGAGAATAACTCTTAATAAACAGATTAGTGAATGGATTAATAATTTATACAAAATTTAAGGAACTTCATAAAATAACAAAATATTTCCTTTTCTACTTGGACAAGAAAAATCGGATATTGTAGATGGCCTGAAGCTCAAATTTTGGAAATTGCAAATATGTCCCCTAAACTTCCAAATCCTTACAATTAAATACAGGCATTGGGGTACGGGGTGTTATAGTATTAAATCCAGGCAAATGACCTACGTTCAAGTCTTGCCATCACCTATATTTTGCAAGCATCAGACATTTGATAAAAAAAAAAGAATGCGTTGAGGACAAGATTTAAATGAACATTAATAGTCCCTCATTAACAACTTAATATTTTAGATGAGATGGTTGACACAGGACAACATTCTGTAATGCAGTTATTAAATGAAATGGTCTAAATTCATTAAAACTTTTTTTGTTCACTTAGCGCAAGGAACATTCTGAAACCTTTATGGGAATTTTCACTAACGTAATTTGAGGGATAGTTTACATTTGTCCTCTTTGATGACCATCCTTGAATTCCTTGGTTCCTTTGCTGCAACTCATTCTGCTGTACTTTTTTTATTTGTCAAACTACCCTATCTTTCTCCCATCGGTTTTATTTTAAAGTCTTGTGTCCCTTACAAGTATTCTATGACTAGTCTTTAATTGGAAAATTTGTGCTTGTAAATTGGGTGAATATATGTCATTTATCTTCCACCCCCCCCCCCCCCCCCCCTTCTTATAGAGTGCTATGTCTATAAAGGGATCATAGATATTTCTCTCTCCCTATTCATGGTATGAGAAGGGTATAAGGATCTAGACTCTACTGGTTGCTTATTTTTTCATCTTGATGCTGAAAGAGACTATGGTGTATTTTTTGATTTATTCCTTGAAAGCTAATTAACTTTGGTATGGGTAAGATGGGCTTAATTATGTGGAAAGTAGTGGGTTGGGTGATATGTTACAGAGAAAAGCAACAAGATTTTTGATGAAAGAAAGAATGTAAGTTTCAAAGTAATGGGATAGATCTATGTTTTTAAGCATCATATGGATTTCTAGAGGCAAGGAGTTCAAGGGCTTACCCTTTACTTTAATTATTTGTAGTTGAAAAGATATGTAATCCTTGACTTTTTTTATTTTATTAATATTAAAAGATTCCTTATCTTCCTTTTATTTAATTTAATATGAGCAGCTCGAAAATACAGATTTTATTTTGTATCTTAGCATATTTACACGTACAAAAATGAAATAAGTTAGATGTCCAACGACTTTTCATCAATGTACAAATAGTACTGTACAATCACCTTTTTTTATAATAAATGTCATTTGACTAATTATACATTCACATATACATACACAGTGGTCCATATTAACCTCATTTGATATGTTTTTATTTCTACAATAAGTCAAAAATTCACCCATTTTAATATTATAATAGTACATCACATTTATTAAACAAGCATGTGAACTGTTCATGCATTTAAAATTGGGAGACAAGGTTTTCTACTGAACACGCATGCATACATTTCGTTTTATTCTACAAAATTGATTGTGAATCAACTTTGTATCCCATCAATGTAAAATAACACATAAGAAATACATAATCAAATAAATCATAATTCTTATCCCTAAAAATGCTAAAATTAAAAAAATGTCTCGCCACGTTACACTGGATGATTATTTAATTTCCAATATCCTGGCACAACGACTGCACTTCATCGTCTGCCAACCAATGACCCGACCCGTTCTAACCTGTGAGGTGTAGGAAAAAGGGTGAGTACATGGGGGTACTTAATAAGACCCGAAAATATGGTGCAATCCCGATTAACAATATTAAATCATGTGTCAAAAATATTATACCGTCATATCATATCTTTAGAAATCCGGTAAGAGTTCATAGTATATCATATCTTTGGTACCGGAATAGCCATTTCATATCATATCATAACTTTCATTAGCATAACGTTCATCAACATGAAGAAATAAATTAAATAGGACTAACCACTTGCACCTCGTAATCCTACCTTGTAAGATTAAGTAAATTCTTGAACAATGAAAATCCCAAAATCAACTTTTTCTTCCTCTGCTTGCCGTGCAAAAATATTCTTTTATGTGTGTCATCCATTATACATGTGTCTATATACACAAGTAATAATAACATGATCTTCAAGAGTTGGCACGTAGTAGGAAACATGTGGATAGGGTAGTTGGATAAGGGTGGAGGAAACAGAATATCAACAAAAATTTGACTAAGTCTTCAACCAACCTATCACTTCGAAACAATCATACACATGCTGGCCTCTAGTTACATAAAAAACTAATATAATATAATATACAAAGTAATTGATAACTTTGCAAAACTCTACACACACGTGTCATCCACAACATTTTAAATTCATGAAATACTCAATTAGAATATAATTTGAAAAATGCTAAACAAACATAATGGTTGTGTATGGCTAATTCTTTCTACCTCGACAACTTAGGCTCCGCTAATCCAAATTAACTTTTTCTCGCGCCTAGTATGCATGATTAATTACGATATACCTAACGAGCCTAATATTCATATATTTATCATTACTCGATCAATATCTAAAAATATGACCCAAACAAAAACTGAAATTCGCTATATATCATTTTAGTCCCTAATTTTCAAAACATAAAAATATAGCATACAAAAATTAAATTCTATTATGTGAAAATTTTCGGGGCATTACAGTCTATGTCTCCTATAAAAGATAGTTTACTTTATTCAGTATTGATGTTAAAGTTATTTTCTTTTCGCATCATCAGGTTTGACGCAATTGTGTCTGCGGATGCATTTGAAAACTTGAAACCTGCTCCTGATATATTTTTAGCCGCTTCAATGAATTTGAATGTTCCCCCTAGTGAGGTATGCTATTGGAAGGTTTTGTGTTGTTCTTTTTGTCGCTATTGATTTGTATATTTACAGCATAAGTTGCAGTGTATTGTGATTGAAGATGCATTGGCTGGAGTAGAAGCTGCCAAATCAGCAAACATGAGGTAATGACTGTAATCATATTAGGTTTATTAGGATATCTACAATCTATTTCGCTGTCCTCTGTTGGAAATTTTCTTTTTGATGTATGGTTACTTCGTTAATTCTATATTTGTGCTTTCCTCTTGTCCAGGATTTGTACTGTTTTTGTTAAGTACCAATTACTCAATTGTTTTCATATTTTTGTTTACTTCAATTGCATATCTTCCATTTCTTTTCTCTATCTGATGATTGTGAGTTGCTCTTTTATACCCTTGTGTTCTCTCACAACTCTGGTGAATGACATCTGTTCCTTAGCTCCTTTTGATTTTACTGGATTTCATATTCTTTGAATAGCATTTTATTGCTAAACTTCTCTTTGTATAATTCATCAAGTTTCATCTTATAAAATTTTTGAGTGCATTTATTACATCTCTGTCCTATTTTTGATCTGTTTATGAATTTCATTTCTTCTACTATTAGTTAGCTGATTTATATTATTTGAACTGCATTTTGTCCTTTGTTCCTTTCTCTTCAAATAACTATGCACTGCTGTTTTTTTCCATGATTGTTCTCTCTTCGAAAATTCCAACAACTGTAAACATTCTACTGCCTATTTTGTCCTCTGCCTCGTCTTTTATGATTCTGTTTTAGTTTTCTTAATAGCTTCCTTATTTTGCACTGCTTGCAGATGTATAGCTGTAACGACAACATTATCAGAGGATGCTTTGACGGCAGCTGGTCCATCACTTATCAGAAAGGAGATAGGCAAAATATCACTAGATGATATCATCAATGGTGGCTCCAGTTGGCATAGTATGTAGCTCTGGAATTATAAGAAAATCCCTTTTTGTACCATCAGTAATGTAGTTTGTGAAGTTACACTTCCTGTTATTTTGGAAACCAAGACATCTCTTGTAATGAATGTTAAATGTATTTGAAGGTTCGTTTCATTGTGCTGATTTAGTGGTTGCCTTTTACTTTTATTTTTTCTGTAGTATAGACTCTAGCTTTCCTAAAGAAAGCAGGGCTAAATCTTGTCGTGAACTAGCCTTTTTATTTAGTGGATTCTGGTTGATATGTAGTATTCTGTTGCAATGAAGGTCTAATGATAACAAACCATTGCAGATGCAAAGATGCAGTTATCACAATCTATCAGTGATTCTGCACAAGGTTCCCTGAATTCCATCTATAGAGACAGTATTTCATTGCAGGATAATTCTCCAAGAGCTTTAGACTTCTCCTTTGGATGGTAAGAATGACTTTATGTACAGAATGTTCCAGTTTAATGTTCTGATTATATCTGGGAACTTCCTACTTTTCTATATTCTGTAGGTTTTATAAATTTTATTTTGTTCTTAAGAAGTTTAAATTTTTAATTTTGTCATCTGGATTCTGTGCACTTTGGGAATAATAATCTCTCTGGTAAATTCTATTGAATGGATTCATGGCTACGTTCAGATGATTTTGCTGTATGCAGATAATAGTTCTTTTCATCACAAAACACGTCCAATGGCAGGAAAATTGTTTTGTATCTGTTATATAATCAGAATTTCATTTAAGCAAAATGTTTCGCCATTAACCTGATGTGTAGTTCGGACTATAACATTATGCTTCTCCTTCACATGGATAAAGCTGGCCTCTGTAATCCTTTCACTAATCTGTTGCTCTAAATATGTCGCCTTGTATAATGTTCTCCTGCTTTTTGTACACTATATTCTTTCCATCCAATCCAATACAGGTGAAAATCTCTTAACCATAGTAAAGTTTGACTGCAATTTTTTTTTTTTTTAATTTTTTTTCCCCATCTAATGCAATCTTTTCCCTCATTTTCTAATTAACATTCAGGATTCTGCGTACATCATAAAAAAACTAAAAATATTGGTGTGTATGTTTTTACTTTACTTTTTGTCAATTGCTTTCTTCTCTTTCTATTGTTTTCTCTATCTTATCTCTTCTTACTTTCAAGCAAAAGATATCAACTGTTGTATAATATTATTATTGTTGAGCGGGGAAGTGCCAATTTATGAGAGATAACTTTGTCTTCTGTTGAATCTATATTAGTTTTTTTCATCAAGATTATTATTGCTTATAGTTGTTAATCCTTCAATTCAGGAGTGTGTAGAACCCATATTTAGACTGCTTCTACCTATGACTCGGAGACAACTATTGATACTTATCTTTTTTGTGCTGCAACATTGCATCGTTTACCATGATCAATCCATAAGTTTCCAATTTTAAGTGTGTTCCTAATGAAGTCATAGTAGTTGATCGCTTTATTGGTTATAGTACGACATTATTTTTATTGGTCAAGAGCATACAAATCGAAGAACCTGGATCTATTTTCTTCAACACAATCTTGTTTATATTTCTTAAAGTCACGGTTTTACTTGTGTCATGATCTTAATTTTTTTATTCCTGCAAGTTAGCCTTCACTTGCCTGAAATAGTTGTCCAATTTGTTTGGTGAACAATAATGGCAATTTTCAAAATTTATACATTTGCAGTCATTTTGGAGAATTGGCATGCAAAATCTTTATGTAACAAGAGTATTAGTATTGACATGGATATATGATTGTCTAATAACTGGAAGTTTTCACTTTGTACGCAATGTAGCAACTTTCCTGATTCCATGCCTGTAGGTATTGTATATTATTGCTGCATCCGCTATGCACTTGACTTTGTGATGCTACCTAGTTGAAAGTTTTTCTTTTTTCATTCATTCATTTGTTCTATCTAATTCTTTCTCTCAATGTTATACTTTCATATATTTTGAAGATTTAATTAAATAATTATGTAGCAGAAATAACTTTACTGTTGTTGAACCGTGCAAATTTAAGATCAACTAAGTGCTGTCAGGAATAACTTGAAATTGCGTTTAAGTGCTATATTGACAGGTTGCAGGGTTCTCGGCGAGATATTTTGAGATATGGAAGTTTGGGAATTGCTATCTCTTGCCTTCTTTTCACCGTAGCAAACTGGAAGGTATAAAGTGTATGGTGGAAATATTTGTTGGAAAAGAAGCATATTCACAATTGTTGGAAAAGAAGCACATTCACAATTGATTATCACATCCACCGTTTCTTCCTTCATTTTAACTATGAATGTCTCTGGAAGCTGCTTCGTCTTTGCAGGCAATGCAATATGCATCTCCTAAGGCTATCTGGAATTTGTTGTTTGGAGTCAGCAGCCTTCCATCTGGACAGGATAAAGGTCTTAAATTTACAAGGAAATATTTACCCTATGTTGCTCTGTATTGTAAATGACTTTAATAAATGCATCTTTGTTCTCCATTTTTATGTTCTGATGTGATCCGGGGTAGGCAATCACTTGGTCGAGCCATGGAGCGCGCAAGGTTGAAGTTGACATGCCAAGGAACAAGTTTCATGTTTAGGTCGAGGCCGTAAATCAATTGGATCAACACGAAAATTATGCAATTGTTTTCAGTCTCATATTGAAACCTATTTTTTGACATGGTAAATAATCTAATTGGAAGATTATATCTGAAGTAAAGTTGTAGATCTTTAAGTGATCTTTCCAATGCACTTTGAATCACATCAATCGGACGTCGGTAGAGAAAGTTATGACCAAATTACTGAAAGCTGTCCGGAGGGCCACCCGGAACCCTAAGCGGTCGCTTAGGGTTATTAACAAGCTATCGCCCAGCCATTACCGAAACCAATCTGGAGAAAAGTTGGTCTTCCAAGCTACCGCGTGGAACATAACCAAGCGACCGCTTGGTACAAATTTTGGGCGAATTTTCTTATTTTTGGCAAGATATTTATTTTGATTATAATTCTTATTTTTGGTAATTTCTATATTCTAGGACTCTTAGAATTTCATATTTTCCATATTTTCTAGGATTTATATTCTTCATTGTAGGGGGAACTTTAAGAACTTTGATGAATTAAATTAATGGAGATTTTTCTCTTTCGAAGCTTGGCTTAAAACAATCGAACTTATCAAATATGTTGAATATTTGTGGCGTTCAAAACATTGGGTCGTGGGTTCTTCAATTTGTGAGCAAGGGGTTCATTGCATCGTCGTTATCTTTGGGTTACTTGTTTCATATTGTTGGGTTCAAAATCCAAAACTATCCGGGTGAGATTTCGAGACTTTGTGATCAAGCGGTCGTTGGTTTAATATACTTTCGGTTGCTTGGTTCAACGTTTAGAGGTTAAATCCTAAACCTTGGTCGTATTTGGGCATTCTTGGAATCCGGTTCATTCTTCTGTGGGTTCGATAGCGTTCGTGCTAACCGGGTTCGCGTCAGGTGGTATCAGAGCTTAGGCCCCAAGATCAAGGTTATATCTTTTATTACTTTTGAGTCTTGTGTTTTTTTTCTTTCTTTTGTGTTCTTCGCGTTCTTGCGTCCAGTAATTTTTCTGAATCTTTGATCCAAAAAAAATTCAAAAAAAGAGTCAAAAGATGTTTTTGTGCTCAATTTGAGTCCAAAACAGCTTCCGTTTGTTTCGTTATTCTCGTAGTCAAATTTTTTAGTTTTCTAAAAAAAAAAAAATCGAATTTTACTGTTCATCCGTACGAAGGTACTGTTCATGTCGGAATAGTAAAAAAAAATAAAAATTTTCTTGAAAATTGTTTAATATCCCAATGCCTATTCTAAATCCAAAATCAATTTGTATTCAATCCAATCAAAACTCCAATTCAAGAACCACTTTCTTAACTCTATACAAAAAAATTTACACTCTAATTCAAGAACCACTTTCTTGAATTTACAAAGTCCAATCACAGTTGTCCAGTTCAAGTCATTTAGTCTTTGAGCCAAAATGAGTGATAGGGTGGATCGATGGGAAAGGATGTTGGTGGATATGGGGAGTATGTTGGATAGGTTGGAAGAGAAATCGAATAGAACTTATAGGGATCCATGTGATGATGTGCTTAATGTGAGTAGTCGGGAGAGACGAGAACATAGGAATTTTGGTAGAGATGGTGTTAAGAGTAGGATAGGAGGTGCAAAAATAACAATTCCACAATTTAAGGGTAGGAATGATCTCGAGGCGTACGTGGCATGGGAAGAAAAGGTAGAATTAAGGTTTGAGTGCCATGATTATTCCGGGGAGAGAAAATTGAGGTTGATTGTGAGCTCATTCGTAGACTATGCTGTGATTTGGTGGGATCAATTAACAATATCTATGCGAAGGTGTGGTGAGAGGAGTATTGAAACTTGGGATGAGTTGAGGAATATTATGAGGAAGCGTTATGTGCCTAATCATTTTTGTCGGAGGGATCGGCGTGATCGGGAATGTCGGGAGGAGTCTAGAAGATATAGTGGAGTTGGATATTTAAGAGAGGAGAAAACACCAAGTGTGGAACATGTTGACAATACATCAAGCAGAAAGACTAGGTTGAATTATAAGCTTGAGTTCGCAAAAATTCGTGACTTGATCAACTCACAGAATAATCATAAGAAGGAGCAAATGAGTAAGAGAAAATTGTGAGGTGGTTAGTTGTGAAGAAAAAGGAAGAGAACTACAAAAGAATAAAAGGGAAGTTGAGAGTGAACATCCAGAAGGGAATGTAGAGTTGCAAAAAGAAATTGAAGAAGAATCTTCGGAGGGGACGAAGGAGTTGGAAGTGAACTTAAATGAAAAAAAGCCTGAAGTTGAGGAGGTTGTGGTGAAAACTAACCATTCTCTCCCTATTTTGAATAATTCTGTTTTGCAGGTTACTGAAAATTTGATTCCAGAACACACTCCTACAGAAATACCACCCGACCCGGAAATTAAGTTTCAGTTAGATTTTTCTTATTTGGAGAAAATTGACTTTTTGATTTCCGAGGAGACGAAAGAGTTTCAAATGCACTGGATGAACTACATTTGCAGAGGGTTGACTGAAAAACATGAATTGAGGGACAACGTTGACACACTGGGATTGCCATTGTCACAAGTGTTAGGGCCAAGTAAAGCAAGGAGAAGACACGGTTATTCATCAAATGAGGTTGCTATTGGAGCACTCCACACTTGCAAGATCAAGCAGTCGAGGCGAGCACATTTTGATTTATGTGAAGGTGATTGGGTCTACATTCAAAGGAGGCGAGTTCGAAATCAAAGGAGGACCAAATTGCATCCAAGGGGAGATGGACCATTCCATGTGCTTGAGCTGATTGGAGGCAAGGGTTATAATATGAGCATTCAAGGTTTGGATTCGAGGACGAATCCTTTCGAAGGGAGAGGGGATGATGTG
This sequence comes from Osmanthus fragrans, assembly GCA_019395295.1. Taxonomy (NCBI): domain Eukaryota; kingdom Viridiplantae; phylum Streptophyta; class Magnoliopsida; order Lamiales; family Oleaceae; genus Osmanthus; species Osmanthus fragrans. The sequence continues at coordinate 14,565,167 of CM033363.1, forward strand.
ATCCGGGGTAGGCAATCACTTGGTCGAGCCATGGAGCGCGCCAGGTTGAAGTTGACATGCCAAGGAACAAGTTTCATGTTTGGGTCGAGGCCGGAAATCAATTGGATCAACACGAAAGTTATGCAATTATTTTCAGTCTTATATTGAAACCTATTTTTGACATGGTAAATGATCGAATTGGAAGATTATATCTGAAGTAAAGTTATAGATCTTTAAGTGATCTTTCCAATGCACTTTGAATCACATGATTCACATCAATCGGACGTCGGTAGAGAAAGTTATGACCAAATTACTGAAGGCTGTTCGGAGGGCCACCCGGAACCCTAAGCGGTCGCTTAGGGTTATTAACAAGCTATCGCCCAGCCATTACCGAAACCCTCGGTAGCACGGACACTCTAATTAGGGTAGCGTGTCCGTGTCGACACGTGTCGGACTCGTGTCAATACCGACACTCTCTGGACACTCTACAATAATTATTTTTCTTTCTTACTATAACTATTATATATTTTTAACTCAAAATTATTAGTAGATAAGAAATACGTACTTATATTTAAAAAATTTCAACAAGAAAAATCAATAATAAGTATAAAACTAAATCTATACTATATAAATGAAGAATTTTAAAGAATTTTATCAACGTGTTGATGACGTGTCGTATCGGTACTTTTTTTAAAAATCACGTGTCGACGTATCCGACACGTATTGTGTCGGACACACGTGTCCGTGTCGGTGCTTCATAGCCGAAACCAATCTGGAGAAAAGTTGGTCTTCCAAGCTACCGCGTGGAACATAACCAAGCGACCGCTTGGTACAAATTTTGGGCGAATTTTCTTATTTTTGGCAAGATGTTTATTTTGATTATAATTCTTATTTTTGGTAATTTCTATATTATAGGACTCTTAGAATTTCGTATTTTCCATATTTTCTAGGATTTATTGTTTTAGTATAAATAGGATTTATATTCTTCATTGTAGGGGGAACTTTAAGAACTTTGATGAATTAAATTAATGGAGAGTTTTCTCTTTCGAAACTTGGCTTCAAACAATCGAACTTATCAAATATGTTGAATATTTGTGGCGTTCAAAATATTGGGTCGTGGGTTCTTCAATTTGTGAGCAAGGGGTTCATTGCATCGTCGTTATCTTTGGGTTACTTGTTTCATATTGTTGGGTTCAAAATCCAAAACTATCCGGGTGAGATTTCGAGACTTTGTGATCAAGAGGTCGTTGGTTTAATATACTTTCGGTTGCTTGGTTCAACGTTTAGAGTTTAAATCCTAAACCTTGATCGTATTTGGGCGTTTTTGGGATCCGGTTCATTCTTCTGTGGGTTCGATAGCGTTCGTGCTAACCGGGTTTGCGTCATGTTCTCTACAACATCTTCGTTCTACTAGTATATTGACTCATCATAACTGCTATAACTTATCTGTTGAACCAATTCAACTTTCTTTAATGCAATATGTTATATTTTTATGGTTGCAGAAGATTCTCGTTTCATTAGAATTCAACAATTCACAAACTACATAGCTGATCTAGAGAAAAGGTAAATATATTTCTCCTGTCTTGATTTTATGCACTTGCTGAAAAGGGAAAGTGATCTTTGAGTTGGATAGGGTTCGTTTGTGAAATACCATATGATGAAGTACACCAACTTGTATTATTATCTCCACCATGGAAACCTAGTAGTGGAGGTTCACACTTGCGCCAAATAATCACAAATACACTGGTTGGTGGATAATCACTCAACTGAAGAAATGTTATATTACTAAGTGAATGGCATGCCACAAAATTGATCAAAACATTTGCTTGATATCTGTCGAGATTTAATCAATAATACTCGATGCCTCTCAATAAGAGGTTTTCTTTATTATATAGAATCGAAATACAACTAAATAGGGAAACGTAATAAATCTAAATAAGGTAACTATCAAACTAAATATTCAATAATAATAACCTACTAAATATAAAAATATTTCCTTATTCTAATATCCCCCCTCAAATTAATGTTGGTAAAAACATCAATTTGTCATTACGAGCTAGTTGCGCTGTCGAATCATCTTCAAAGAACCCAGAAACCAAGAACACAACCTTGCTCATCTTCAAACCCAAGAACCGAGTCAAACCAAAACACCGAAAAAACTCGCACCACACTTGATGCACCGAAGAGTCACACGTTGATAAAAATTATATCAACTGTGGACAACTGAAAGAAACTCACACCATAAAGGCTGAGCTATGATCAAGAACCCACACCATAAAGACTGAGTTATAACTATGACCGAGAACCCACACCATAATAAAGGTTGAGTTATGACTATGACCGAGAAAGCTCACATTCCAAGAAGAATTTCTCACGAAGTGTGCCGACAACACACTATGAGCCCTATACGTCGGGACGCCAACATACCGGCTAAAGAACGATTTTTATTTTTATTTCTTGAAGGCTGAACCGAAGATAAATCCCAAAACAACGAAGATATTGCTCTTACAGTGAAGGCCGCCCAAGTCATTCGTGCTGAAATTCCAAATGGCAGGTTGAAGGGATTGGGCACCCAAGTTATTGAGGACGAAGAATAAACTTTTGTGACAAAAATATTATGTGAATGGCCGAATTTTGCAATACCCCTGATTTTATCGTAGAATATTTGATGTATGTCAATTTCTATGGATTATAAAAAACTGAACGGAAGAAAGAGAATCAGAAGAAGAAAAACAAAATTGCTAGCCAGTGCAGATAGTTGTATTATTCTTGCAACAAAAGAAAGGAACGTGAATAGGAAAAGGGAACAATTTAATTTAATGAGGACTGGACGGGAGCAAGAAATTCAATAGAAGAAAAAACAAAATTTGTCAGCTCGCCGGAAACAAAGTCTTGAATGTTTAACCCAAAGAAAATTAAATTGGCTCTGATACATGTCAAGATTTAATCAATAATACTCGATGCCTCTCAATGAGAGGTTCTCTTTATTATATAGAATCAAAATACAACTAAATATGAAAACGTAATAAATCTAAATAAGGTAACTATCAAACTAAATATTCCATAATAATAACCTACTAAGAGTGTGTTTGATAAAGATTATTTGGGAAAAATGTATTTTGAAATAGTGATATGATGGGAAATGTGTGGTTGAAAAAGAAGGAAAAGTTATTGATGTGATGGAAAATATTATTTTATTGAAGAATGTGTGGTTGAAAATGAGTAGAAGAATGAGAATGAGAATTAAAATGTGGGTCAAACAGGGCCTAAATATAAAGATATTTCCTTATTCTAACAATATCCATTCTTTGGCAGCAAAATAATATACCTACTATATAAATTTGAGATATAAATCAAAATGCCCGGCTGATATGTCAGAATGCATGTATAACTGACATTTTAGTATTTTTCTATATTTTTTGTCGGGGGGCATTTAATAATTGATAATATGTTTTGTTGCAGGGGGAATGCGACAATTGTACCAGAGTTTCCTTCTAAACTTGACTGGTTGAATACAGCTCCCCTTCAATTACGCCGGGTAAAGATAATGTTTGATAACATTGGTCCATGTTCCTATCTTACTGACTTCTGTTTTCTTGTATGTCCTTTTCGCTTTTCATTTGCATATGCATGCAAGGCGAACTACTGATTATGTATTATTATTGGAATTTTTATGTGAATTCTGTTGAGCTTTCAAATTTGCTATACCAGCAAATACATGGGAAAAATGGCCCAGGTTCTAAGGTATTCCCCTTTAATGGTTTAGTTGCATAGCCCATGCTTCATATATGGTAAGATGGATTACACCCAAGGGACCACCGAGTGTTCAACACTAAATTAAATCCTCATTTCTGTTTACTTTGCGTGCTTATTGTTTGTTTGTTTGTGGTTATTATATATTGGAGAGAAGCTTTAGCTTGCTAACACTCCTCCTTAATGGTTATAACCTTTTGATTGGACAGGATTTGAAAGGAAAGGTGGTTCTTCTCGACTTCTGGACGTACTGCTGCATAAATTGTATGCACGTATTGCCAGACCTAGAGTTTTTGGAGAACAAATATAAAGATATGCCAGTAAGCTCCTATTTCCTCATTTGAAACTTTTGATGCTAATCATCAACAAGCTGCTATTATGCAATTTTTAAATTCTTTAAGTGAGATTTTTCTGTGTATGCATTATCAAATTTTTTAATGCTGTGACCTTATCTTTTCACGTGAACATTTTTTCACTATGTTTCAACCTATAAAAGCCTAAAGAAATACTTGTCAATTTTTTTTACTCCGTGAGAAATGTTAGTATGGCTTTCTGTGGATGGAGAACATGTGCACATGGCTTTATTATTTCTGTCCAATTAATATAGGTCTTCGTTCCTTTTTACTTTTCATAATTCTAAGTTTGAGAACAAAAGCTAAAGTAAAAATGTGTTGAATACAAGATTTAAATATATACATGTGGCTATCTAATAATTTAAACTTTTAGATCAAGTCGCTTAACATGGTTTTAGAGCATGAAAATGTTACGGGTCCAAGTCTCGTTATCACCCAATTAATAAAATTGTGCACGTGAAAAAATAAATCCCACCTAGACGTGATGGGGCGTGTTGAAAACAAAATTTAAATGATATACATATGAACTTCTCTAATAGCTTAAGATTTTTATTCAAGTGGTTCAACAAAAGAAGAGTCTGGTTTACTCTATTTTTGACCTGTGTAATATAAAAGAAAATAAAGTAGAGTTGAAGAGCCTTTAGAATCACTCCTATCATTTACCACCTACCTAATATGCAATAAAATCACTTCCCAAATGAGGAGAGAATTATGAAGGAGGTGAAGTTTTAAAACCTGAAATATTGTGTTCCAACCAATGTTTTCAAACCAGGCCTAGCATCAACTCAGAAAAAATGAAGGACAAGGGTGGTGGTTGGTCAAAAGGTTCAACCAGGTTGAACGAGTAGTAAATTTTTATTTTTTTAGTTTACACAATATGAAAAATTTATAATAAATAGTAGACTAAATAAACAAGTTACCAATTTAAAGTAAATACAAATTCACGTATCATCCTACAAAATTTATGATTATGCAACTTGTTAAAAATGTTATTACCAATTTGTCTGAACTAAAATATGTTTTAAAAAATGAATATATGTCACAACCACATCTTGTGGTTAATATATATGTTTACACACACACACACTTCCGTATCGTAACAAGAAAACATTAAGCATCCCCAGCTTGCCAACTAGATAATCAAGGTTTATTCTAGAGTTTCTGTTTTTGAATATTTGCTAATGTTGTTTCGTGGTTACACAAGGTATGGAGAAATTGAACTGGGTTGTGGCAATCTTAATTCTCTTGATCTTTATCCAAAGCTCAACATGTAATCCATGGCTATTGGGCTAATTCTGCATCGCCAATCCAGCCACCACCATTCTTTACTTTTTTGTTTTTTAATGCTACTAGGTTGCCCCCGACAAATACATGAAAACTCAGTTTCAAAGTTATTGGCTCTTTGGACAAATTTCTCATTATTTGTGTTTGAAAAATCAAATGAAAACAAATGAGAACCACAGTCAGATCAGGAGGAGCAGTATTATATAAGCTCGCACAAGATAGTGTAAATATAGGAGTTCTCGTCATACACATTGCTTCGTGATAGCATGGAACTCTACCATATGATAGTCAGTTATTTGGGTGCCCATATATGTAAAATTGACCTGACATTGCAATGAATTAATATGTCGCTATTTTGCCCAGTTTGTTGTTATAGGGGTGCATTCTGCAAAGTTTGACAATGAGAAAGACTTGGAAGCCATTCGCAATGCAGTACTACGATATGGCATCTCTCATCCGGTAAGTAAATTGCAAAACCTTTTCTTTAATAAATAATATGCTGATAAAAGATCAGTTTTGCCCAAGTTGGTGCAGTAGGTGACATGACAGAGGGAAAGAATGGTAAAGGAAATTTATGTATGGAAAATTGAAGATTTGGAAGGTATTGAACCAAAGATTCGAAACTAACAATAGGAGATGGGTTAAGTGATCTTAGCTCAACCATTTCACTGATGGTCTTTTATCTTTCCACTTCAACATATTGGATCTCAATTGACTGGAAATAATAATATTGAATTTGAGATTAAACTAGACACAATTAACAAGAAAACAGAGTTTGCAAGTTCCTAAGTAATATGCCAAGGAGGTCCATCAGTTATAGATGTTCGTGTCAGTTCATGGTCAAAACTTTATTAATCTTGAGAATGTGACTGTCAATTTTGATACTATCGGATACGTATGCGAAGCAGCTTTGACGCATCAAAGGGTGGGTGATTTTAATTTCCTAGAGGAACTAATGACTACTTTCCTGAGATGCATACCCGTTGACTGAATAACTCAAGAATGAGTTCCTGCAACTATGCATCACAAACATTCCTATATATCAAAGAATAATAGCGAGATATGAAAAAAAAAAAAAAGGATTGCAATAGTTAGTTCTTCAAGAACCTCCAACATTGAAAAGGAAAGCTAATCTATTCCCCCTCCCTACTTCAAAAGACAGCTAAATTTCCAAATACTATTCCGCTAGTAAATTAGAAAAGCTCCTAAAACAAACCAAATTATTAACAAATAAAAATGGTGCACCAGAGTTTGTAGAATAACTCTTGGAGCAAAGGCCCTATTATCAAATTTATTAAAGTTTTAATTTTGATATTAAGAGAGAATATTCCGTTAATAATAATCATAGGAAAAGACACATGTATATATACAGATTAAGAAGCCTATATTAGGAAGCTATGTTTATTAGGAATCCCTATAATTATGCCAATCCCTACAAGCCTATACATGATCCTATAGATTTATTGTTATATCCTGTAACACTCCCCCTCAAGCTGAAGCATAGATATTAATCATGCCCAACTTGTTACAAATATAATCAACCTGAATCCCATTTAGAGCCTTTGTGATAATATCTCCTAATTGTTTTTCAGTTCTCACATATCCTGTAGAGATTAAATTTCGTTGTAGCTTCTCACGAACGAAATGACAGTCAATCTCAATATGCTTAGTTCGCTCATGGAACACAGGATTAGAAGTAATATGAAGAGCAGCTTGATTGTCACATCCTGTGATGCTGGACTCTTCATTTCGGTCGGAGTACTCGTGTCAACCAGACACGACACGGGTATGAGTATGGGTATGGGATATAGGGTGGACACGACTAATCTTGACTTGAGGGGCGACGAAGAAGCTAGCTTCTTCTTTGAATCCGAGTTCAATGGATCGTCACCGGCTACGGAGCCAACAGTCGGTGATGTGGCGCAGCCGCTAGTGTTGCTCTGCTCGAATTTATAGGCTGGAGGATGAAGACTTGCAGAGGACACTGTCACCGTCGCTTGCGTGAAGTGAAGAATAGGGAAAGGAAGACGATGAGTTTGTTGGGCTTTTTTCTAATTGTGGTCTTTTGTTGAGGTGGTCCTTTTTAAAATATTAGGCCCATTATTTGCTGATGTCCATTTTGCCCCAGCCCATATGATACGACATTTGTTGGAAGTTGGAGTTTGATTAGGAAGATTTTCATTGGAGGTGACTATACTTTGATTAAATTTACATTTTAGTCATTCAACTTTTTTATTAATTAAAATTCACCTAATTATTATTTAACTTTTTACATGTAATTTTTTGGAAAAAAAATAAAGTTTGAAAAATGTACCCACATCCTCATGTCCAAAATTTGGACTCTTTTTAACCATATCTTCGTATCATACATTTTAGAAAATAAAAGATTCGACACTTAGATATGTACCCGATACCCATACCTGAGTTTGAACATCATAGGTCACGCCACAACTTTACTGGTATTAAGTCTTAGACCAACTTCAGTTAAAAGCTGATATATCTACATTATCTCACACACAGACTGTGTCATAGCTTTATATTTTGATTCTGCACTGGATCGGGACATAATATTTTGCTTCTTATTTTTCCATAAGACTAAATTTCCTCCAACAAAAATACAGTAGCCAGTAGTGAATCTTTGGTCAATCTTAGAACCTGCCCAATCTACATCTGAGAAGCATTCAATGCGAGTCTATTAATGATTTTTGTACACTATCCGACGACCAGGATCTCCTTTAAAATAACACAGGATCTATTCTAAAGTTGCCCAATGGTGAACTATTGGGGAAAATATAAATTGACTTACTATACTGACAGGATACGCAATATCAGGACGGGTTACTATAAGATAGTTCAATTTCTCAACCAGTCTTCTATATTTCTCAGGATCTTCAAATTAGTCACCATCTTTGGTAAGTTGCAAATTAAGAAGCATTGGAGTACTGCTTAGCTTAGCTCCCAACTTTCCAGTTTCGATTAATAAGTCAAACACATATTTCCTCTGAGATAAGAAGATGTCTTTCTTGCTTCTTGTCACCTCCACTCCCAGGAAATACTTCAACACCCCTAAATCTCTCATGTGAAATTGGGCGTGAAGAAAGACTTCATAGATGAAATTCCCATAGTATCTGTTACGGGCAGCTATAAAAGGGCCCCAACATACGACACGTGACAGAAGGGCCCTAGCATGCGACGTGTCGCAGAAGCTCACAAGTTACGTGGTCGAACCCATGATCCTACATTACGGCCCAAACCTCTGGAATCGAACCAGTAGTGGCGAACCTCTTGTGTCCGAACCTGTGCCGTGGCGAACTTTTATCGCGTGAACAGTATGCAGTATGGTTGTTCTATTGAAGATCTCATGGAAAGATCTTCTGGCAAATGGTTGATGTGACAATACACTGCAATGGCGACTACGTTAATCACACAAGTCAATCCCAATCTCGCATGTCAGAGTTAAGGTAAGAGTAGTAAGAACATTAAATGCTGTAAACTTTGACAAGAAAAGTAGGTAATTTCTCTCGGTTCACCTATTCATCAATATCACAATGTATATATACAAGGTACAAATACTATATTAGGAAAGGACCTAAACCCTAATCAAAGACAAATATATTTATTTCCTAATCTAGAAATATAGTTTGTAACACTCCCCCTCAAGCTGGAGCATAGATATTTATCATGCCCAGCTTGTTACAAAGATACTTAACCCGAACCCCATTTAGAGCTTTTGTGAAGATATCTCCCAATTGTTCTCCTGTTCTCACATACCCTGTAGAGATCAAACCTTGCTGAACCTTTTCACGAACGAAGTGACAATCAATCTCAATATGTTTCGTTCGTTCATGAAAGACTGGATTAGATGCAATATGAAGTGCCGCTTGGTTATCACACCATAACTTAGCCGGCATAGATATCTTGAGGCCCACTTCAGTGAGGAGCTGATGTATCCACATTATTTCACATACAGACTTAGCCATAGCCCTATATTCTGATTCTGCACTCGAACGTGAAACCACATTCTGTTTCTTACTTTTCCATGAAACCAAATTTCCTCCAACAAATACACAATAGCCGGAAGTAGATCTTCGATCTTCCTTGGATCCTGCCCAATCAGCATCTGAAAAACATTCAATTCTAGTATGACCATGATTGCCATACAGAATTCCTCTTCCAGGGGCCCCCTTTAAGTAGCATAAAATTTGTTCTACAGCTCTCCAATGATCGACGGTTGGGGAAGACATATACTGACTTACCACACTAACTGAATAGGCAATGTCTGGACGAGTCACAGTAAGGTAATTCAACTTCCCAACCAATTTTCTATATCTCTCAGGATCGTCAAATAATTCACCATCTTTTGTAAACTGCAAATTAGGAACCATTGGAGTGCTATATGGTTTAGCTCCCAATTTTCCTGTTTCAGTCAACAAGTCAAGCACATACTTTCTTTGAGATAAGAAGATCCCTTTCTTACTCCTCATCACCTCAACACCCAAGAAATACTTTAGTGTCCCTAAATCCTTTGTGTGAAACTGACTGTGAAGAAAGGTTTTTAGAGATGAAATACCACCAGAGTCACTTCCAGTAATAACGATGTCATCAACATAGACCACTAATAGGATGAGACCAGCTGCAGACTGCTTATAGAAGACAAAATGATCAGACTTACTCTTCTGCATGCCAAACGTTTCAATAGCTTGACTAAACTTTCCAAACCAGGCCCTAGGACTTTGCTTCAAGCCATATAAGGATTTACGAAGGTGACAAACCTTCCCACACTCCCCCTGAGCAACAAAGCCAGGTGGTTGCTCCATATAAACTTCCTCCTGAAGATCACCGTGAAGGAATGCATTCTTAATGTCTAATTGATGTAGAGGCCAATCATATGAGGCTGCCATAGACATAAATAACCTGACAGAGGTAAGTTTGGCAACAGGAGAAAATGTGTCAGAGTAATCAACACCGTATGTTTGAGCAAACCCCTTAGCAACAAGTCGAGCTTTTAATCTAGCTACGGTCCCATCGGGATTGACTTTAACTGTAAATACCCACTTACAACCAATAGCCCTCTTACCGGCAGGTAAGTGTACCAGGGTCCAAGTACCATTGTCATCTAAAGCATTCATTTCCTCAATCATCGCATTACGCCATCCAGGATGAGATAAAGCATCATGAACGGTCTTAGGAATAGTGACAGAATCAAGAGATGCAACGAAAGAACAAGAGGATGATGATAAATGGTTATATGACATAAAAGAGGATACTGGATAAGTACATTGACGTTTACCTTTGCGAATTGCAATAGGAAGATCATCACTGGAACCGGGAACCAGATCTGATGACGAAGAAACTGGTGTTGGACATGAAGCAGGAGGTGTAGGAGCCGGGACCGGATCAGGAGGTTGTGGACGACGAGAATAAACCTGGTGTATAGGAGGCTTAACAGGAGCAGATGAAAGAGGATCAGGACCGGGGGACGTAAGAGTATAAATTAATAGATCATCATCTGCCCACTGACTAGGAGAATCTGAAGATGAAGCAAATGGTGTTTGTTCTAGAAATGTAACATCAGCCGACACCATGTACCTGTTAAGATTGGGACAGTAACATCTATACCCTTTTTGCACACGAGAATAGCCAAGAAAGATACACTTTAGAGATTTAGGATCAAGTTTTGTAACATGAGGTCGAACATCCCGAACAAAGCAAGTACAACCAAATATCCTAGGTTCAATAGGAAACAATGACTTATTAGGAAAAAGGGCATGAAATGGAGTCTCGCCAGACAGAACGGATGAAGGCATACGGTTAATCAGAAAACAAGCTGTAGAGACGGCATCAGCCCAAAAATGTTTAGGAACCTTCATTTGAAATAACAAAGCTCTGGCAGTTTCAAGAAGATGTCTATTCTTTCTTTCAGCAACCCCATTTTGAGATGGTGTATCGACACAAGAAGTTTGATGAATAATGCCATGTTGAACCATATAGTTTTGGAAGTGTTCTGATAAGTATTCCTTAGCATTATCACTTCTCAAAATTTGAACAGGCACATGAAATTGAGTTTTGATCTCAGCACAAAAGGCAGTAAAACGAGAGAACAGTTCTGAACGATTTTTCATTAAAAATAACCATGTCATTCGAGAATAATCATCAACAAAGGTGACAAAATATTTAAACCCAGCTTTCGACACAACTGGACACGGACCCCAAACATCGGAGTGAACTAACTCAAAAGGAGCACTAGCTCGTTTATTGACTCTAGGACTAGAACTCAAACGATGATGTTTGGCAAATTGACAAGACTCACAATCTAATGAAGATAGACTAGAAAATTGGGGATAAAGTTTCTTTAACGTAGACAACGAAGGATGACCGAACCGACAATGTGCTTCAAACAGGGTCACGACTCCAGAGCAAGCAACAGACTTTGGTATTTGTGTATCAAGAATGTAGAGGCCCCCAGACTCATGTCCTTTACCAATAATCTTCTTCGTCATAAGATCCTGAAGTAGACAAAAATTAGGATAGAATGAGACACAACAATTAAGAGACCGAGTAAGTTTACTGACGGAAACTAAATTAAAAGACAAGTTAGGTAAACTTAAAACAGATTGCAAAGGAATGGAGGGTATTGGAATAATTGTGCCGGACCCCAGAACGGGAGATGTAGTCCCATCTGCTAAAGTAACTTTAGAACTCGAAGCATGTGACTGGAAAGAAGAGAATAGATTAGAATTACCTGTCATGTGATCTGTGGCACCAGAATCAATGACCCATTTGGAAGATGAGGAAGCAAGACATGTGTTCATTTTACCTGAATCGGTGATGGCAGTAATAGGAGTAGATGAAGACTTCAGAGATTCTTGGTATTGTGAGAACTTGGCATACTCATCTGCAGGTATTAGAATGGACTCAGAATCATTAGTAGAGGCAATATGGGCTGACTGGTTCAATTGATTCCTGTGCTGCAGGCGCTGCCACTTTCTACAATCTTTTTTCAAATGTCCTCGATTGTGACAATAATAACACACAACACCTCCCGAATCCTGTCCACGAGTACCAAGGTTTCGATCATAGTTACTAGAATTTTCCCCTTTATTGCCACTTTTAAAGGACTGTCTCCCAGAATCAAAGGTGCGGCTGACAAGAGCACTGTTCGGTTGAGTGGGAGCTGAATTCTCTGTGCGGAGTACCCTACTAAAAGCTTCTTCCAGAGATGATATCTCAGAACTAGAAAGAATTTGAGATTTAGCAGTCTCAAACTCAGAAGGAAGACCAGCCAAGAAGCTCATAACCGCCATCTTTTCTCTTTGAGCTTGCTGAACCTTTACATCAGCACTGAATGGGAGTAGCGTATTAAGTTCTTCATGAGTCTTCTTAAAATCCATAAAGTAGTTGGTGAGGGATCTGTCACCTTTTTCTGCACGATAAAAGGCTTGGCACACCTCATAAGTGTGTCTGATATTTCCCTTGCCAGAGTACACAAACTCCAAAAATGTCATCAATTCTTTCACAAATTCACAATGATTTATCAAGCCCACCACCTCACTATCAACAGAATTACGTATTTGCAAAAATAGACGGGCATCCTCTCTTAGCCATGAGACTTTCGAATCATCACTAGGTGGTTCATCAGTCAGGTGATTATCCATAGCAATACTCCGCAAATAAAGTCTAACAGTTTTACTCCAATCTAAATAATTAGATTTATTCAATTTATGTTCTGTGATTTTTGACATTAAAGGAATTAAATCGACCACATGAGATTTCTTTTCCTCCATAATCCCAAATATCTTTGAAGTAATTTAATAAGAAGTCAAAGAAAATCAAAATATCAAACCCGAGTTCCAATATTGGCTTGAAGACCGGTCCACGAATAAATTCACGTCGGGTTCACCAAGAGACGCTAAAGCCCAGGAATTGTCAAGTGAAGAACAGTAGCCAAAGAAACGCGAAGTCTCAGAGCCAATGGTCCGACCTGCCGGAGCCAACTTCCCACGTAACCGGCTGAAAAATGAGAGACCCTACCAACTGAACGGCGACCAGAGTCTGAACGGCGACAGGCGACTCCTCCGGTGTAGGCGGCGCGGACTGGAAGCGCCGGAAAGATGAGTTAGACGCCCTAATGTGACTGGAATCGCCGGAAAAAGGGTTTGGAGGCTGAACTGGCGACAGGCGAGGACGGGCGACCTTCTGGTGCAAGCGGCGCTTACTGAAATTGCCGGAAAGAACGGGAGACGTCCTAGCTTGACTGGAATCGCCGGAATAATGGCGAGCTACCGGGCAGCGACGGCGGCGAGCGGAACCCTAGCGGCGATGCTCTGATACCATGTAAACTTTGACAAGAAAAGTAGGTAATTTCTCTCGGTTCACCTATTCATCAATATCACAATGTATATATACAAGGTACAAATACTATATTAGGAAAGGACCTAAACCCTAATCAAAGACAAATATATTTATTTCCTAATCTAGAAATATAGTTTGTAACAAATGCATTGAAATCTATGACAAGAGGTCTCGATCGCTAGGATGAGGCCACGTGTTCAGTCATCAAACGATCCTTATTCAACCTCACTCAGTATAAAAGCTCACATTGTGTCATTTGAAAGTAATGCTAAATTGGACTCTCAATACTACTTAGCAATTCTCTTTATATTTTACTGTTCTATTTATCTCTTCAAGGCCGACGCCCTTATATATTTTGGAGGCTCACGTTTTAGCCTTTCCACACTCATATATATTTTCACTCCAACTGACTTGATCGTCGGAGTGCGCGTGGCCGGCTCCCTCCCTTTTTGGAAAAGGCCACGTGCAATTGACGATTTGTCCTAGTGTGCAGGAAGAAAGGTTGAACCGGACGTAAGAGGCCCTGAGATCTGTTGACAGCTCATAGGTACATTTTTTGAGGTCAACAGTATCACTGCTAGTAATAACAATATCATCAACATACACAACAAGGAGAATAATGCTGGATTCAGATTGTTTGTAGAAGATTGAGTGATCAGGCTTGCTCTTTTGTATTCCAAACTTTTCTACTGCCTGACTGAATTTTCCAAACCAAGCGCGTGGACTCTATTTCAAACCATATAAAGACTTTCGAAGATTTTTCCATACTACCCTTGAGTAACAAACCTAGGTGGTTGCTCCATATATACTTCATCCAGGAGATCACCATGCAAGAAGGCATTTTTTTATATCTAATTGATGTAAATGCCAATTATGAGTAGATGCCATAGAAATGAATAAGCGAACGGATGTTAATTTAGCTACATGAGAGAATGTGTCAGAATAATCCACACTATAAGTTTGAGCATAGCCTTTAGCCACAAGATGAATTTTAAGTATAGCCACTGGTCCATCATGATTGATTTTCACTGCAAACACCCATTTACATACAATAGCCTTTTTTCCTACAGGTAAAATCACTAAATCCTAAGTACCATTAGCATCCAAATATTCATCTCCTCGATCATAGCATCACGCCAACCAGGATAGGATAAGGCTTCACGAACAATTTTCGAAAGAGTCACAGAGTCAATGAAGGCAACACAAAAGAACAAGAAGAAGAAGACACATAAAAAAAAAAAGATGAAATAAGATAAGTGCGCTGACGTTTACCTTTGCGGAGATCAATAGGTAGATCAAAGTTATTGGACGTTGTATTCGATGCCGAAGAAGAGTCAGATGCCGAACATGCATCAGGAGTGTCTCGTCGTCTGGAATACACCTGACGAATAAGTGATGGTGGTGGTGTGGGAGCAACAAGTGTAGAAGCAACATTAGTTGACTGGTAAGTAACATGATAAACCAACATATCATCATCCTCTCCCTTACTAAAAGAAGTATAAGAAGTGGGAAAGTGGGAAAGAAATGAATATGTTCCAGAAAGGTAACATTAGCTGACACAAGATACTTGTTAAGACTCAGACATTAGCATTGATACCCTTTTACAGACGAGAGTAACCCAGACAAATAAATTTTAAGGATTTGGGATCTAATTTAGTTACTTGTGGATGAACATCATTAGCATAACAAGTACTTCCAAATATTATAAGTTCAATAGAAAATAAGAGTTTAGTAGGGAAAATGACACAATAAGGAGTATTACCATGAAGAACAGATGAAGGAATCCAATTAATAAAAAAATAGGCTGTGGAGACTGCATCAACCTAAAATTGTTTAGGAACATGCATTTGAAACGGGAGTGCCCTGGTTGTCTCAAGAAGATGTCTAAGCCACACCATTCTGAGAGGGTGTGTTAACACACGAGGATTGGTGAAGATTACTATTCTAAAGCATGTAAGTCTGAAAAGGGTCGGAAAAGTATTCTTTGGCATTATCACTCAATGTATGTACAGAAACATTAAACTGAGTTTTAATTTCAGCACAAAATGTACTAAAATAAGAAAATAATTCAAAAAGATTCTTCATTAAATAAAGTCAAGTCATATGAGAAAAATATCAACAAAGGTAACAAAATACCGAAATCCAGTTTTGGACACAACAGGACAATGACCCAAACATATGAATGAACTAATTCAAAAGGAAAACTAGCTCTTTTATTAACTCGAGGAATTGAGGACATATGACAATATTTTTTAACAAAGATAAAGACAGATGTCCCAACCGACAATGTGCTTCAAAAGGAATTAAGACACCTGAACATGTAATGGACTTGGGCACCTAGGTATCCAGAATATAGAGATCGCCTGATTCATGTCATTTACCAATAATCGTCTTCATCATAAGATCCTGAAAAAGATAATAATGAGGAAAAAATGAGACACAACAATTTAGAGTCCGAGTAAGTTTGCTCACAGACATTAAATTGAAAGAAAATTATGGTAAACTTAAGAGAAATTGATGGAGTTGGATTAATAGTGTCGGAACCGAGAATAGAAGAAGTAGAACTATCAGCTAAAGTAACATTGGAAGGAGAAGTATGCGACTGAAAAGTGGAGAAGAGACTAGGATTACCTGTTATATGATCTGTAGCACCAGAATCAATAACCCATTTTGAAGAAGATGAGAGAAGGCATGTATTGGGTTTACCTTCTCAGCAATAGCAGAGATAGGGTGAGATGAGTTCTTCGATGCTTCTTGGTACTGAGTGAATTTGGCAAATTTATCTGTAAAAACTGTAATGGTCTGCTCAAAAGATGTGATAAGTGTAGTAGTAGTTGCAATATAAGCTGAGTAAGACTTCTGAAATTTATTGGGCAATTTTCGGCATGAACGTTTGGTATGACTCGACTCATTACAGTAGTAGCATACAACTCCCCCTTCATTCTGACTTCGATTGTCCTGACTACCTGTATTACTGCGACTAATAAGAGCATTAGAAGTCTGAATAGATGAAGCAATCGAAGCACTAGTATCTGTGAGAAGTACTCTAGTAAAGGTTTCTTGCGGAGATGAAATCTCAGCACTAGAGAGAATCTGGGATTTAGTAGTCTCAAACTGGGAATTAAGACCGGTTAGAAAACTCATCACAGCCATCTGCTCGCACTGAGCTTGCTGAACTTTCACATCAAGACTAAAAGGTAGCAAGACATTCAGTTCTTTATAGGTCCTTTTGAAATTCATAAAATAACCTGAAGAGATTGATCTTGTTGTTCAACACGGTAAAAACTCTTACAGATTTCATAAATACGTGACACATTCCCTTTCCCAAAGTACATAAAGTCTAAATATTCCATCAATTCCTTAACATACTCACATTGATTAATCAGACTATCTCAGTGTCAATGGAATTCCAGATTTGTAAGAATAATCAAGCATCATCTCTTATCTATATCTGGCTAGTATTATCCGTTGGTGGATCTTCAGTAAGATGATTGTCCACAAAAATACTCCGCAGATAAATCTGAACTGTCTTACACCAATCTAAATAATTTGAAGCAACCAACTTATGCTCCGTGATTTTGGACATCATCGGAATGACATTAGTCACAACTAAATTCTTTTGCTTGTTAGCCATAGAAACAAAATACAAGATCTAAATAACAAATTTAAAAAGTAGCCCAAACTTAATCAAAGACCTATATAAGCTCTTGTTTGAGCCCCATTTTTATCATAAAAATGCATTTTTGAATAGTGTATTGATGGAAAATGTGATTAAAAAATAAGAAAAATTGTTGGATTTGCATGTAATATTATTTTATCAAAGAATGTGTGGTTGAAATGATGTCAAAATACTGTTTAAAAATGCATTTTTCTCCAAAGAATGGGGTCAAACAAGGCTAAATCAACCTAGGCCACAATTCCCAACAAACGAATAAAATCTCCTTGAAGCAGATCCCAATTAAATAGACCACATGAGGCAAGGCCCAATTAAATACAAAGCGTCCAAACAATCACAAACCAACCAGAAAACAACCAAAAGAAAACCCATAATGCAGAACCCAATCAACAGATAAGGCAGACTAGAATTTTCCCGTTCAAGGTGCCATTCAAAAGCTAAAACCGTGTATCTCAGATCACTGAAAACAGAACCCAATCAAAACTATGTCCAGACGACGCCACCAGTGTCACCGGAGCCACAAAAAAGGCTACAATCCACACTCACCGCACCAAGAAACGGCAACAAACACGCCAATAAGTGACAACAAACACGAGTCAAACAACACCGATAACTGAAAGAAAGAAGTCTGGACAAGAGAAAAGAGATTAAATAGGTAAGGAATTAGGGCCGAGCTCTGATACCATGAAATCAAGAGAGAATTTCTTAATAATAATCATAGGAAAAGATACATGTATATATACAAATTAAGAAGTCTATTAGGAAGGTATGCTAATTAGGAATCCCTATAATTATGCCAATCCCTACAATTAAGCCTATACACGATCCTACAGATTTATTGTTCTATCCTATAACAAATTTTAACACTGAAAGAAATTTCAATACTTGAAGACTATGGCTCAATAGTTGACAATTCCTATGCATGCACCAAGTGTCTTCAGAAAATTCTTAAAAGATTTTTTTTATTTTTTATGATGGACTTGCAAGTTAGAGGTGCAATCGCCTCTTGATTTAAAATGGAATAACATTGATATATATATATATATATATATATATATATATATATATATTTATATGATTTAGTTTCAGTACTATTAATTGGAGAATCATAGTTTATATAATTATCTTTATTTTACATTGCATGTTTTAGTTTAGCTGCATGATACAACTTTTATGGTGACTGATATAATTTTGAACACCAACGTGTTCAGCCTTCTCTAATACAATTTTTTTCCCAGTAGTTGTTTATGTTATATTGCATGTTTTAGTTTAGCTGCATGAAACAACATGTATGGTGACTGATATAATTATGTACACCAATGTGTTCAGCCTTCTCTAATACAATTTTTTTTCTCCTGTAGTTGTTTTCTTCCTTTCCAATCCTGAGTCACCATCTATCCCAAATATTTGACCCGCCAAAACTATATTGGAATCTATATTACATTCTGCTTGCTTTTATTTACATGTGCTGTATGGAAATTGTAATATACTTTTGGACTTGATCACTGGATTTATTTGAAAAATCTTCTAAAAAAATATTTTTATTTTTTTTAAGCAAAACTCCAACACAACATGAGTGGGTTTTTAGGCTTCACCAGGGAAGGTTGATGGGGGTTTGGATTCCCCAACCATATTATAGTCATGATCAAACTCATAAGAACAAGAGGAAGGGGGTATAAACCTGACCTTCCTAGAGCAAAAAGCAACATATGAATGAAAGGAATAAGAGGGGAAGTACTAAATCCTATACAAAAAGAGCAAGTGAGAATCAAACTAATGACCCATAATACTGGGAAGTCCATATCCTATCTGTACAAGAGCTCGAAGTCATCGTGGTAGGTCAAGAGGACCATACTCCGCACTTATCGCACCCCTCAGAATATAAAGTTGGCAATCTAGGAGATTTTAACTGATAGCATTTTAAGATGGATGTTTTTTGCTGATAAACTGATAATATGAATGACCAGCCAGGGGTATTGACAAACAAACACATACAGACAGATGCACACAACAAAAAAATTGCATTTAAAATAGAAGAATAAATTCTTGAAGAATTATTGTTTGTCATTCTACTTGTAACTTTCTTATTCCTAGGTTGTCAATGATGCTGATATGTATTTATGGCGAGAGTTGGGTATAAATTCATGGCCTACATTTGTCATTGTTGGGCCAAATGGAAAGCTGATTGCACAAATATCAGGTGAAGGTCGCCGAAAGGTACTCAAAGTTCTATATAGATTTCCTTTTTCCTACTCTAGTTGTATTGACTTTCTTTTTTCTTTCTTTTTTCAACTTTGTTAACATGTAACCCTTACCTTGTTAAAATAATCATACGTTAGATTCTGCAGAACTTCTTCTCATTTTTGTTTGATTTATTTTCTAGATCACTAATTGCTTCTCCTCATATGACGTCAACCTAACCTCGGATTATATACTTAAAACTTCATGGTGCTTTCTGGTTCTATTGAATTTACCAAGTCTTCAAGCTTATTTCTTTTTTCACATTGTGTGTATAGGTCTATTTATCTTTTACTCCCTACAAGTTGAATCAAATTCCACTGCATTTACATGAATTGATTGGAATTTGCCAGATATGTAAGTTAGGGGTGGCAAACAGGACATTTCAGTCTCGACTGCCTGGATCAGTCGTAGGCAACAAAAAACTGGTCTCAAGCAAGGAGGTCAGACCAGTCATTAACTGATTAAACTGTTATGGTCCAAACTGGGTTGTTGGATTACTGGATCAGGCGTGTACAATTCCCTGGACCAAACTGTCCTGGCTAAGTCAGAGCCAATCAGGACTTGGGATTCATCCGAACTTAGTGGCCTAAACTGCCACCCTATCCTTGTCATACTTTCCTTTTTTCTTTCTTTTTTTCCGTTCCCCCCCTTTTTTGGTTCCCTTTTGGAGAATTTTCACCCACACCTCTGTTTGTCTTCTATTTCTTTCCACCTTTTCCTTCTCTTTTTCTCCTTTTCGTCATTTTCCTCTTTTCTATCTCTTCCATATTCAGACAGATAAATTGTGGTTGTGGTGATGCTTTGTATGTGATAAAATATGTAAGCAGGTTTGTTGGTTGTTAGAATATTATAAATTGTATTTGTAAGATTTGACACAGAGAGGAGATAATTTCACACCCGTTTATTCAATGTCTCAATGTATATATACAAAATACAAATTCTATTTTAGGAAAGGAAACTAAACCCTAATTAACGACTAATATCTTTATTTCCTATTTTAGAAATATAGTTTGTAACAGTATTTAATAAACTTGTATTTATATTACAAAGTAAAAGACCCTATTTATAGGGCTATAAATAACTTTAAAAGGAAAGATTGTGTGATAATCGCATAATCAACTATTAACGAAAATAATCTCACACAATTGGGAAAATAATCATAGAAATTATTATTTACAATCTTTTCATATCTTCAACACCACCCTCAAACTCAATATGGCGCAGTGATAATCAAATTGAGTTTGAAAATTAAATTCATCCAATAAAATCTTCCTCTTTCAAGAATCGAATGATACTTTAAAATTGCTTGTATGTCAATCAAGCCAAACAAAGAACTCAAAGTTGGTAAGAATGAAAAATCATCACCTGCCAATCTAACCAAACCACAACTAAGTCTGGAAGAAAATACCCACAAGTATAACGAACAAGGTCGAAACAAGATCCTCAAATGGTTTTAATAACCAGATAGGCAAAGATGACCTTGTTTAATAATAGCACTCCAAAAATTCATGGATAGTTCCAGTACTACACTTGTAGATAAAGGAAATACTGGTGAAACAGGAACCATGGCACACGAGGAGGCTATAACAACAGATGTGATGGAAATAAATTCGATAAAAATAACATAATAATTCCCGATTAGATTAACTCTCCAAGAAGGAAGCAACAAGAATAGCCAACATCTAACAGGATTTGAATTTATGAAGTCCAAATTCAGATTAAATCAAGAACCAAAAAGACTTGGCTAGACAAATAAAGAAAAAGAATTAGATTAAATGTGGATAAATAATCAAAATAGCCACTTGCCAGAGAACAAAAGCTTACAACTTTAACCTAAAATAAAGTTAAACCCGCTCTGATACCATGTTAGAATATTATAAATTGTATATAATAAATTTGTATTTCTATTACAAAGTAAAAGACCCTATTTATAGGGCTATAAATAACTTTAAAATGAAAGATTGTGTGATTCTATAAATAACTTTAAAATGAAAGATTGTGTGATAATCACACAATCAACTATTAAGAAAAATATTTCCACACGAATGGGAAAATAATCATAGAGATTATTCTTTACAATCTTTTCATATCTTCAACATTAGTGATGGTGGTTGTTTTGAGGAGGGGGGACGATGAAATGAAAGGACAAGTGTGTCTGCCCACAAGTGCGTATTATATGTTGTGCATGTGTGTATGTAGTCCATTATAATGCCTTTTTCATTCCCCCTTCATTCATGTATACAATTTTAAATTATTTTAGTTCTGGGTCAACCATTTAGCCCTACGGGTTTCCAAAGAGGTTTTGAAAAAGAATAAATCATGTTGTTTTAGGCTTACTGGTTTTTTCCAGAATTATTGGGCTAATTTCCAAAAAATCAAAGGTAGTTTTATTTTCTGGTTCGGCTGAAACTGCCCCACCTAATCACAGTTCAATGAAAGGGTCTGGTTTCACGTTTCTTCAGCACATGAAACGGACTGCATCAGCTAGAGAATCAGAACAGCCTGTTAACAGAAAAAGATCTGTGGTTTTCGGGCATGACCAGACCATCCCAGCTGATTTCCAACCCCTGGCCTGAGTGGGGCTTTGTCAAACCCTTGACAAATAAAAATTTGTGTCTACCTACCTTGCATCCAATTTATACATATTCTAGTGTGAAATTATAAGATGTCTAAGAGGAGCTTCTCTGTTGAAAGTACGTTTTCTCGTTGGCATTAAAGTTAGACTGACATTCTCATATATTCATTTTTGTGCTTTTTGGAAGAATATTTTCCTTCTTTCTTCCCATTGTAGATGGCCTATTGCATTTTACTTATAGAGCTTGAAATTGCTAAAATTCTTATCATGTGGTCAAGAACTGAAAAATGGTTTTGAATAATCTGTGTGATTTTTCTCCAAGGATCTTGACAATTTGATCGAAGCAGCTCTTCTCTTCTATGGTAGAAAGAAACTATTGGATAGCAGACCTATTCCCTTACGGTTGGAAAAAGATAATGATCTTCGTTTGCTGACATCCCCTTTGAAATTTCCTGGTAAGCTGGAGGTCGACATCCTCAACAACCGGCTGTTCATTTCAGATAGCAACCATAACCGAATAGTAGGTCCCCTCTCCCTCGCTCCCTCCCTCCCTCCCTCCCCCTGCAACACGTTGTTGACATATGTTGTGCTGCGTTTATTTTGGGATATAAATATATTTAGGACTCAGCCTGATTAAAAGAGTTTTAGCAATTTCCATCCAAATATTGGATTATCTCAATCCTCTTCCAGTAGCTTCAGATCAGATCTAAGAAAAATTTCAGACCGTCTTTCTATAAAGTCTTTCCCAACTTATGAATTTTTATTGGAAAATTCCATCAAATTTCTAATTATTATATCACTAAGTTGATATTTCACAGAATCTTTTCAATTTCCAGAGCTATCTTTAAACTAGTATTGTGTCTTGATTAGTATGGTCCATTCGCACATGTTTTGCACCCGTTTAATGTTAGTGAAAGTATGTTGTCTTGGTTTTTTAAGGTTAAGCAGACATGGATAACTAATTTTGTCATTTATGGAGCCCAGGTTGTCACTGACCTTGATGGGAACTTCATAATGCAAATTGGGAGCACTGGAGAAGAGGGTTTTCGTGATGGTAGTTTTGATGATGCCATGTTCAATCGGCCACAGGTAATATTTTTCTTTTTAATACTTTTATATGGCTTATGACCATTTTCTTGGAACGGCGTGCTTATTATATTTTCCCCCATGGGTGTATTCAATTATTCATGGTATGCTACTTATAAAACAAAATAAATTAGCGTATTTATGTTTTTGTAGGGTCTCGCTTACAATGCGAAAAAAAATCTCCTGTATGTAGCAGACACTGAAAACCATGCTCTGAGGTAATGATTATCTGGATTGGATTGAAAAAATGGATTGGATACTTTGATTAAAAGAAAAATGTGTGCGCAATTGATTTTCTATTACACATTTCAAATACTTCTATTTTGTAGTAGAAATTTCACCCTATTAAAGAACATGCTTTACCAGTGATTACCAACATTTTAGTAGTTTAGTGCAAGGATTTTTTGAGTGATCTTTTAATGTTATTATTTATATGTTTTCTGCCCATGTAATATTGTTGAACCACCTCGTGTAAACACTTAAGTTTTCAGAGAAAGGAGTCTACACTTCAATACACCCTCTTATGTGAGCTGGATTATTTGTTAATCAAAGGCTAAACACGTTGAATTTTCATAAATGAGCATTGGAGAGACTTGAACTCAGGACTTTAGTTTGCTAATTTGCTTTTATACTACGTTGACCTCCGGATCTAAAAGTTTAAGATGTTAGGGATTGGAGAAAAATTAACTGTTTTTGTGTGTGTGTGTGTGTGTATATGTATGTATTCAAAATATTTTGTTCCTTCCTTTATAACATCAAGAGAACCATCGTGATAGTGTTCTCCGTCCTTTATTGCATTAGTTTCCAACTTGAGAAGGTCAAAGTAGATCTTTGCCAGCCTTTTCTTTTCACTCTAGATGTTAAACATTTCATAATCTCTTTCGAAAGAATAGATAGAATTAGCTTTATTATGGAACATTAATATAGTTGTATCTTGTTAATGTGTTAAACTTCTGTGACTTTAGGGTGATTGATTTTGTTAACGAGATCGTGCAAACACTTGCTGGAAATGGAACCAAAGGTTCCGACTACAAAGGTGGCGGATCAGGAGCCACTCAGGCAAGGTTTAGAGCATACAAAATTTAAGAATAGACCCATGGACATCAAATGTTGTAAATATATGGGAAACTTCTCAATGGAGGATAGCATGCTTATTATGTAGCTAGAATGGGCAGAATCTTTCCATCTAAGCAAATTAATTAGGCTGTGGAAAAAATACGTAAATATCTTTAACACTTCCATGTGATATTTCAGCTCCTCAATTCTCCCTGGGATCTTTGCTTTGATCCCGTGAATGAAGTTATTTACCTGGCCATGGCTGGCCAGCATCAGATCTGGGAACATAATACTTTAGATGGTATTACAAGAGCTTTTAGTGGTGATGGTTATGAAAGAAATTTGAATGGTTCGAGGTAATATAAATTCCCATTTATGCATTTGTCTGTCTTTCTTGCGAGTGAATCATAACCAAGTGTGCTCCAGTTTCAGTTTTATTTGTTTTAGATTAGATTTATCCTTTACATGTGCTTGAGCATTTTTAGCTTTATAAACTTTCTTCATATACTTAAAGCTTGTTTCCTTCGGTGGGTTACAGTTCTTCTTTGCAATTAGTGTATTTGAACCCTATACCCTCTGTTCTTAATGTTTTAAGTAGGATGATTTCAGCAACTGGCATGTATCTAGGAATTTGCTCTTTATTGTCAAGAAAGACACTATTAATAATATTTTGTCTAAAACCCTTGGTCTAGGGCAAGGTCTGATGCAATATTACTAATGCAGAGGGGCATGTAGGTACTTCCCATAATGAAGTTCGTTTAGAAACCATAAACATGCGAGTCATTCTGGTTCCAAGCTAAGAGTGCATCTCCTTTTTAGAGGTCGATGCTCATAACAAACATTTCCCAAGTGTATTTACCATGTTAAGGGCCTTAATCTTGTACTTGTTCCTAAGAAATGAATGTGTAGACCTACTGCATTTTATTCCCACCAAACAGAAGTAAACAAGAAAATCCTGAATGATATGCACTTTGATAATTCACCATTGTTTTTGATCTATTGACAAGCTTGTGATAAAGATATCACATCTTGAGATATTTGTATATTAAACTAAACTGATGACTTTCCCTTTTTCATTAATTGGCTGAAGTTTGTATTACAGGATAGGTTACCCGTTAATAGATTCACTGCACGTATAAATTTGACACTGTCCAAAATGAGAGATATGTGTAACTATACATGAGTAGATATGTGTAGCTATACATGTTATCAGGTGAACCATATATTTTATAAACTTGATATTACATGAACTTATCCATACTACAATAGATTGCTAACCGGGACTATGTGGCCAACTATAGAAGCTGAAAGGGATAATTGAGTATTGGGAAGTGTAGTTCTAAGTCTTTATTCTTCTTTATATTTGATTGGTTAAAATGTCGTGTGTGCACTATACTATAGTATATGTGGTGGGGATGAATGGACATTTTTAAATCCTCCTGTAACCTTTTCCATTCCCAATTCTTATTCTTCTTTTCATTTTGGGCTTCTCTATCCTCTTTTAATACAGTTCCGGAAGCACTTCATTTGCACAACCTTCTGGAATTTCATTATCTCCTGGTAAGTAGTAACACATTGAAACAATTGAAGTTACCAGATCAGTCACTAGCTGCAATATACTTTGATTTACTTCCAGTTCATATGTTAATTCCTGGCCATTTGAGTTTCAATAGATTTAAAGGAAGCATATATTGCTGATAGTGAGAGTAGTTCCATTCGAGCACTTGATCTAAGAACCGGGGGGTCGAGATTACTAGCTGGGGGTGATCCGGTTTTCTCAGACAACTTGTTTAGGGTATTTATCCTCCTAAATAAAAATTAGATTCGTCATTTAACCCGGCGGAAATAAATCATTGTCTCTTACATAGTTGTGCTTGTTTACAGTTTGGAGACCATGATGGAGTAGGCTCTGAAGTTCTTCTTCAACATCCATTAGGTGTCTTTTGTGGAAAGGATGGTCAAATTTATCTTGCAGATTCTTACAATCACAAGGTATTGTGGTTATATGGTGAAATGAAAATATGATAGCTTCTATACATGTGGGTCCAAAAGTACTATATTGCTATAGAGCTATCATAGTTTTAAGGCATCAATAGAAATGTAATCTCTTATAATTTGCTTCTAATTCGGAACAGTAGACAAGCCAAATAAAATAATTTACTTCAAGCGAGTTTACTTGCTGATGCTTACTTGGAATACCAGATTAAGAAGTTGGATCCAGCTAGTAAAAGAGTGAGTACCTTAGCAGGCACTGGAAAAGCTGGGTTCAAGGATGGAAGACCCCTAGCAGCACAGGTTGAAAAAAGCTTTTCCAACTTTTTACCTACGTTAGCATAATTTCTAGTTCTTTGTCATCAAATTTTCTTGTGCTATCTTGCAGTCCTGTTGTCTATGATTGTCTGGGTTTGAGTACGTAGACACTTATCATGGTTCCAAATTTCTCAATGGCAGAATCCTTCTGTAAAATGCTGCTGAAGGTTAGAGTAGAGCTCTGAGCAATCCTAAGATCTTTTACATAAATGGGGGATACAGTCATACAGATGAAGTATATACACAGAATATTCTGATGCAACAAAGCAATTAATTAAGGGAAAAGATGTGATACATGCTTCAGTTTTATTTAGAAAAATAAATTATCATTTTTGTAGTTTTATTTTGAATGACAAAACTGAAATTGCTTATTTGGATTGTGTAAAAATTTAAATTGATCCCGAGAAGTTAAAGAAGCCTTAATACATGTCTGAATCTCAATATCTATTAGGTTTATTAATCTATGAAGGGAGAGTGTGAGGTCGTATGGTAAAAACCTTCTTTTGATTATGGTTCCTGAAATGGTTGAGATAAGATTATCACTGGATATCTGCTGATTGGGTCAAACAATGTTTCTAGAAACGATCCTTATGCTTTACTTTATTAACCCTTCCCAAATTGAATGTCTTCATTTCCTTGCATGTTTTTCAAATTAGTATTTACTATCCTAAACAAGACCCTCCACACGTGAAATCCTTAGCCCTGCCATAGTAATCTAGATTTTGTTTTTCACCTATTCAAACTTAGACACATGGTCTCATGCTAAAGTCATGTCACACATCAAACTGGAAACATAAGTAAATACACTTGTTCTCGATTTGTAGTTGGCTAATTGTGCGCAGATGTGAAATTCAATACAGAATAGATAGTAATTATTGTAGATTTATGTGTAAATAGAATATCAGTTCCTAGCTAATAATTGTGCAGAGTTAATGTAAAACATTCAACAAGGAAAAGAATATTTCAGATTGATAACACGCATTAAAATGTTACCTGTTGTCATTTACAATTTTAAAATAAGCTATGCAGACGAAGTTATCTGTAAACAGTTTTGAGAGGCAATAGTTGACACTACATTTTGGGGGGCTGTGACTACAAGGTTGCTTGGTTATAGGATATTTATGCATGTTTGGTATGCTAAATTGGATAGGATTTAATAAGATTAAAAAATGAAATAAAGGTCAAAGCTTCTTCATAGTTGTGTGCAGTGTTGTCCATCACTGAGAACCAAACCTGTCCTTATGGTATAGCATGTCATTTGTATGGTCATTCGTGCCAAATGACTGTATTTCCCTACCACCCATAACCGTATACAACCAAACATTCTATAAAATCCAGCCTAGTTACTTGGTTTGTGAATGTTCAGATGATGCAAAATGTTTCAAAGTTTTCTTACAGTTGGCAATCTCTCTTAATCTTACTGCTCCTTCCTTTTCTCCATTCCTTCTAACAAAACTGGTACTAGGATCTCCAAGTAGCATGTTCAAGGAAACTATTTTAGATATATCTGTATGCAGTGAAGGTACTCAATATTGGTCCTCCTATCTTGCATTCTTAAGCCAATATTGGCCACTTGGTAACCCCAAATACCCGACGCTCGATGGTTTAAATACATGTAGAAAAGGGACATAATATCAATATCCATAATAGATCACCTAGGTATGTTTCAACATGCATA
This sequence comes from Osmanthus fragrans, assembly GCA_019395295.1. Lineage (NCBI taxonomy): Eukaryota > Viridiplantae > Streptophyta > Magnoliopsida > Lamiales > Oleaceae > Osmanthus > Osmanthus fragrans. The sequence continues at coordinate 14,593,510 of CM033363.1, forward strand.
ATAGATCACCTAGATATAAACCATTGGATTTTTTTTCTTTACAATTCAAATTAGAAAGCTTTTCTCGTATCAATATGATTCCACAAAGAATATTGACATGCACGCTTATGTCCATAATCAGAAGCATACTATATTTGAACTTTTTACTGTTCAAGAATCAAGAATACTCATTAGTTTCAAATCATGACAATCTTGAAAACATGCTCATATTTTCATTCATACAAAACTGTTGTTCGATGATTGATATAGTATGAGATGGATGTATTTATATATAACATTCTCCCATTAAAGTATATTGCTGTGGCTTGTTTTGACCTACTACCTTGGAATACCAATCGTGACACTATTGCTTTTGCAGCTTTCAGAGCCTTCAGGAATTGTCGAAGCCCAAAATGGTATACTTTTCTTTCTATATCATTCAAATTCTATCTGGTAAATTCCAGTTATCCCCTATAGATTAAGTCATAGGTGCATAATCCCATCATAATATGGTATTTCATATACACACTTTTATAACTTTTAAGCTATCAATGTTCCAATTGTTGATCCAAGCTTTTTCACCCCTTCCTTTTTACTTTATATGTTGAGGACACAATTTAAACGAATACATGTGGCCGCCCTTCTGTAACAAGTAAAGCTTTTAAAAGAGATAGTTAACATGGTTTTAGAGCTAGGCAAAAGATCCAGATTCAAGTCTCTTTGCTACTTATTTATTAAAAACTGTGCACATTTCATATTTGATGGGAAAAATTAACCTGGTGTGCACATAAGGGGCTGTGTTGTAAGACACTATTTAATGAATATATGTGACCCCTCTCTAACATATGAGATAGTTAATGCTATATGAAGAACTAGGAGAACTTCATACTTATGTTGTCTCTTGACATACTTTAGGTAGATTATTTATAGCCGATACGAACAACAGCGTAATCAGGTACTTAGACCTGAGGAAGGAAGAACCCGTACTTCTTACTTTGGAGTTGAAAGGAGTCCAGGCTGTGGCATCAAAATCCAAATCTTTGAGGCGCCTTAGAAGGAGATCTACAGCTGACGCAGAGACTGTCAAAGTTAATGGCATTTCATCCAATGAGGGCAAATTATGTCTTAAGATATCAGTGCCAGAGGGTTACCACTTCTCTAAGGTTCTGTCTTTCTCTATCTGCATTTTTTGGTTTGGTACTGGGGTTTTTCTTTCTCTGAATTTCTTGCATTATCGTGTTGTTCTCCGTTTTTCTTCATCGGTTAGTAACGGTGTCTAGTATCATTTGCAGGAAGCACGCAGTAAATTCAGTGTAGAAGTTGAGCCAGAAAATTCAGCTGTTCTTAATCCGGTGGATGGGAACATCAGCCCTGAAGGATCTGCAGTTGTACAATTCAAAAGATCCTCCCCATCATCTTCCATTAGTAGAATTTATTGCAAGGTGAAGTATCTTTCTGGTCATTAACATTGCTTGGGATAAGCACGAGGCTTTGTGAACAAACAAATGATGTGCAGAGTGCCCTTTCCAAAGAACCACTGCAATTAAATCTTGATGTCAAAGAGGTTTAGACTATAATCAGCAATAACCCCTTCAGTAAATAAATTTTTGAAGTTGCTCTTATCTAAAATAACCTGCTCAATTATTACCACTTTCAAATCATGTTAGTCTTGATGTAGCCTCCCTCTTGTGACTAGATTTATCTACATCGTGTCCCTCTTCTAAATGAGAGTTGCTGATGATGTAGGAAAATGCAATCACTCTGTCCAAAAGCTATAACTAATGTGGGAGGTGCAATCCATCCTATACTACCCAAAATCAGGCCAGGAATCCACCTCAAGCCTTCAAGTACACCTTACGAAGGCGCTATTGGGCCATTCCCAAATAGTGACCATAGGCCCACCCTGTTTCAAGTATGCTTTTGCATTAGCTGAGAATAAACTGAACGTAGTGAAAATGATGAATCATGTAGCCGATTCCAAAGCAATAGGAAGTGAGGCTTAGTTTCTTGTTAAAGAAATGGATTAGGTTTCCACTCAATTTGGCCTCGGCATACCCGTTTGAATTTTGAATGTAAGCTTTGATAAATCTACACGCTTGTTCTCTGTGTTTCTGCTTGTATATGAATGTCTGTGGGATTGAAAGGGGAAGAGATGGTCATTGAGGGAGAAAAATGAGCAAACATAGACATTAGACAAGACACAGATTTATATGAATAAACGTGGTCCTTCCCTAACAGTGTAAGCTTTATATTGGATATTTGACATGATATCACAGCCGGGTAAAAGACATGGTTTAAATATTCCTGCTATCCATTTGTGAAAATTGTGCACGTGTCAAATCTTTTATCAAAAAATGAATCTTGTCTGCACATAAAGGATGGATTTTTGATCAAGATTTCAATGAATACGTGTTGTCCCCCGCTTTATAACAGTTTAGGGTTTTAGATGAGATGGTAAATAAGGATGCTATGAAATATATTGCATGGTTTACAGGTATACTACTGCAAGGAAGATGAAGTTTGTTTATACCAATCTTTGACCTTCGAAGTACCTTTTCAAGAGGTTATTCCAGATGCTGCCCCTGTTGAGATAACGCTTCCATATGGTGTGAAACCTAAAACTTCCACAGACAGCTTAACTGTTATGGCCGCTCGTTGACTGTAAATGCATAAATTTTCGCCAAAAAGCTTCTGATTCATATTACAGTAGTAAATACAAACTGATAGATTAGATTTTTTTAATATTGAGGATGTCACGTTGTTTTAGCTTTCTTTGTACTTGTACAGGCAAGCACATGCAAACACATATGTATAGATGTATCCATTGGTATAGTTAATACTTAATAGATATACACTAGAATCGTGCATGCATGCTTCGCACGTGTAATTCGAGATGAACATTTAATGAGATATCCTATTGTTAATCAAACTCGTGTTATTGTGTTTTAATTCCGGATCACAAAATTGATATGGACTCTTTTAAACACCATTTAATCTGCATATTTTTGCTTTGAATTTGTAAATATTTGAAACCTTGAGGTGTGTGTTGTTTGACAATGTTTTTGATAAAACTTGATGACACGCGTGATTAAAATTAATTGTTGACTTTAATATAAACTTTTTATATAACCTTTTTTTCTGACGAAGGTTAAAACAAGTTATGAAGTGGCATCGGTTTGATATTTACATTTCTTAAATCATGCTTCAACTTGAACTTGCAAAACCATTATAGAAGCATATAGGGTATGTTTGGTACATAATACTTCATCAAACATGGCAACACAATTTTAATTTCTTTTTTTCTTTCAGTATGCTCGTTGTTGTTCAATCTAGTTCTTGTATGATTTTGCTAAAAATTATATTTTTAGTCAGTGCGGCCTTGACTATAGACAGGATAAGCGATCACCTAAGGTCCACTTTGTTGCGATCCTCAAAAAATATTTATTATATATTATAATTATAAAAAATAAAGAAAAAATCTCAAAAATATATATATATTAAAATGTGAATGAAAGATCCCACCGAATTATATTGAGTTCATGAATCTAAGAAATAGTGAAATTTTTTTATCTCTCTCAACTCGAAAATTCTGGATTTGAATTGGTGTCATTTCATTGATTCCTCCTAAATTGCATTGATTTATCCTAAAGATTTCATTTCAATTGAAATTTGGTTATTCACCATGTACGAGGATCCTCACTAAGCATCCATGGCTAAATGGTTAAAGTGCCCCAACTCATAATTGGATATTCGTATGTTCAATTCTTACTGAATGCACGCCAATAGGACCCTCCAATAAATTTATTGGAATTGGCTATGTGTATATGTATATGTATATATTGTCTACAAAGTAATGTTAAAAATGTCAAATTGAAAATGTTAAAGTAATATAACTTCAACAGCTAGAAATAAAAAATCGCGTTAAAATACTTAGTGAAAATATGTGATGATACTAAGACATTTAGATATGTTAAAAGTTTATCTTTTGAGAATATGAATTTTGAATTCTTGTTTGGTATGATTGTTTGGAATAATATATCGTTTGTTGTTAATAGAGTAAGAAAAAGTTATAAAATGATAATATATCTATTGGTACTACTATTAGTTATTTTAAAGTACTTATTTCATTTTCGAAACACGGAGAGAAATTGAATTTGAATCAACAAGGTTACTCCTAAACAAATCGATGCTCAAGTGGAAGTTGAACCTACAATTCATGTATTATCCATTGAAGGAAGCACTTTGATCCACTCCCTAACGTATTTTGTGTTTCGTATTAAAAAAAGAAAACATTAAAAACGCCACTAAGGTATATTTAGTTTGTAACGAGATGAACAAAACACTAACAAAGTTTTAATTTATTGTTGTTGTTCAATACATGGTTTTGTAGTCCATTTATCAAACATGTTACTCTATTAAAAGTTCAGGAGAGCTTGCTTTTTCCTAATGAAAGAACAAGAACAACCAATAGAAATGATAATTTTGTGGGCCTCCATTGGTCGATATTCTATTTCTGTGTTTCGGGTGTTCAAGTTTGGTTGGACATCATCATCTTATAAACCTAAATATGTCCTTTCAGTTTCAGTTATATCTACTTTTTAAAGCTGTAAAATACTCATCAAAAGCATGATAGAGCTCAAATGCATCAAGATTAATCATGATTGTAGATATTAATTTCTTTTCTATGTTGTAACATGTTACAATGATGATCTTCTGCTGATGGTGGGCAGAAGCTTATTGTACCCTCAGCTGACATGACAATGTCATGTCAACAAGTCAAGCTGTCATTGTTGACAATTCAACAAAATTATCGACTTGACTTGTTGTGAGCACATTTTTATCTTACTTATCATGGACAAGCGAACAATTCTATAACTTGTTACATTATCTAATGCTAACAGCAAAAAATTTCTTGATTAGATGGACCTACTTCTCCTCAGAAGCACCTAGATCGGGGGGAGCAAATACCTAACTTCTTATTGGTTCCCGAAAATCGCACAATTATATAGCCAAAGGGAATAACTATGATCCACTAGTAGTGGAAGAGAGGGTTATTGTACATACAAGTCTTTCAGTTCTTGTTGATGAGCTCAAATGAGGGAGTAGGGCAAGAACCATACTTTCATTGAAGTGGCAATCTGAATCTTATTTGAACTGAGTAATTCAAAATTATGTAGAGTCGATGACAGATAATTATGTAACTCAATTCGAAGATATAATCATAAACTTTTGACCTAAAATAAAGAAAAAAAAAAGTATATTCTGGGTTGATGGATTATTCTTAATCTTGGATTCAACCGAAAAAAATTTCTCAATAATTTCCAACAGGAAAAGGCCAAAAGTAGAAGCTGTTCGATCATAACATACAAATAAGATGCTGTTAACAAGTCAACGACCTAATTACCAAAAACGAACTGTTGACGACAAAAAAAATAAAGGAATTGTTTGGCTGTCACATTATAGCAATTATAATTAATTAAATTATTGTTGATTTGGATAAGAATATATGCATGTTGTACAATTAATATTAGTAAATCAAGAAACCCATTTTGGGGAGCAATGCATCAAGACCAAATCATTATGTTTTGTTTAGAATTGATCTTATCTTTTCCATCCATCTTATTGAGTTGTCAATTAGTTTAGTGGCATCATTTCACATACTTCAGCAGCTTGTGAGCTAAAAATAATTGATAATCAAGAATCAACACCTTTTGAAAGCCCATCATGCCACAATGAAAATGTCATATTTTACAGAACCCATGTTATTAAAATATTGTAAAAAAAATGGCCCCACCCACCCTTATGTGTGTGCCCTGTACATGCCTCGTACCTGTAGCAAGGTTCTTATTTTAAATACTCTCGTTCTAATTTTAACACATTTTACGTAAGTTAGGCATGATTTAACTTGTACCAAGTTAGGCATGCTACCTTCTAAAGTAAATCTAAGTATTCTTTATATATTAATGAAGTTTTTTCAATTGGTAATTTCAGACTCCTTACAAAGTTCAAGCGACATTTTGTTTTTCCAAAATTTAGATTAGATAATGCGCAATTGAATATGAATATAGAAGGTTTCCCCAATGGCGTATTCTCTCTTTCACAAGCAAATGTGTCGATTTTTCAGTATAGAAATTTAAACGATACAAGAGCAAGATTAAAAATCGAGATAATGAATGATCGTTTTGAATTGTGTTTGGTGAAAAAGCAAACCTTGATATTTCGAAAAATTGGTGGTTTAAATGGCTTGACAAAATTGCCATTGGGTATAAACTACCTGTGCAACATGAACCTCAACAACAAAATATGACGATAAATGAAAAGTTGGGAATGAAATATTGGATAAAAATTGATTAAAGACAAAACTTTCAAAAATCGAAAGATTGGGAATCCAGAATAAATTTATCCTAAATTTTGGCATTCAATTCGTTTATTGTGCAATTCTGTAACGTAGACGAGGGCTAATCACTATATTACCATGATTATAGATAGAGATATTATTACATGTAATATCTTATCTTATCATAAATTAAATAAAAAAAGAAGTCGCTTATTGGACAATGTTGTCATGTTGGTCGGGGCAATTTACTATGAAGATTGATGGAAACATTTCTTATCTTATCACAATCCAAAAAATTAAGAGTCATGTTATTTATTATATCACTATTAACTATCATATTTAAATAATAATGAATGATAAATTCAAGAGTAATACTATTTATGGCAAATGTGATGTCTAATTAAATGGGTCATTTTGTTATGCATTTCATTGAATCTCTATCGTATAGTGTCATCTAAACACGTAATAGAATTTATGTTAAATGTATTTAATTGAAACTTTTAATGATTTTTTGAAATTTAAAAAATTTAGGTGTATTCAATATAGACTCTCTAAAAGTCACAGTGTATGCAATTAAAGTTGTTTAGAAATCTCTATAAGTTTTGGGGTATTCAAATTTTAATGACTTATGGAGACTTTTATAAGTCTCTGGTGTACTAACTTTTAAACAGAAAGTACTCATAAAAAATTTTAAAATTTGTCTCTCATTGATGTATGATTAAAATTTATTTATTTTATTAATTCTCTCTCTCTCTTATTATCTATCTCTATTTTCTATTAAAAAAATAAATTGAATTCTTGTAACTTTTTTTCATTCATTTTTTTTGTGAAAAAATATCTATTTTTTTATTAAATTATAAAATTTTATATAACAAATTTATAATTAAATGTAAATATATTGATTTTTTATTTATTTTTAAAAGTATATTATATTAATAATATTGAATAGTAAATTTATTTTTATCATATTTATGTATACTTTTGATTATTATTTATTTAATTAAGATCTTAAATTTTTATTTTTTTAAAAAATATTTTTTAATTATATGAGGAGGAGAAGTAGAAGTAAAATTGTGGGAACTACAATCTCATATGTGATAATTTCACATTATTGCACTGGATTCACGTGAATTCTATTTCAAACGAAAGTCTTTAAAAAGTCTTTTGAATTCTACAAAAGTTTTAAAATGAAAGTCCACAGAAGTCTACGAAAGACTTCCACTAATTCTATGCAAATCTATGAAAAATTCACGAAATCCACTAAAGTTATCACTTAAAAAAAGTCCATCAAGATTTTCAAAAATCGCAATTAATTACACTTCCCTTAAAGTAAAGCTAATGTGACAGGGATTTTGGAAACAGGTGTCTGGTGTCAACACCAGCTTCTTCTTTTTTTTTTATTAAAAATAACTGATCAATCAGTGTTTGACACATGTTTCCTTCTTTTAAACCGTTGTTAGCTCTTTGTTGTGTAGTAAAGTACATATTTATTCGATTAAACTAAATGTACAAAATAAATTACTACGTGTATTATTTATCACTCACATTGCATGCGGGTCTCGTGTAAATAAAATAATTCGATAATATGTTCTATATTCTCTATCATGAGTAGTAAGTAAAGGAATTAGTAAGAAAGTGTATCATGACCCTTATTTATAATCCAATCATGCAATGATATATATAGACGCGTGGGTTGTCATGTATGGGAGTATCTCCGCTCTACTCCACATTTTCACTGCAACATCCCAGATTAATCATCCATTAGCCAATCCAACTCCATTCCTCCCATAAATCCTTTTCGCCGCCGCCGCCATTCCCCCACCCCCACAGCGATTTAATAAAAGAGAGTAATCTCAATTTGATGATGGCATCATCATCTCTTAATAATCCCGATACAAACTTCAACACATCGCCTAAAATGCGAAGAAAAATCGGCCATGAATCGGAAGCCAGAATTCCCATCGCCGATACAGAAGGATCCAGATGGAGAACCGAAACAGAAGCAAAAAACTACTCAATCAAACTCGTCAAAGCCCTCCGCCGCGACTCCTCCTCCAGCGGTTCCATCCACGAGTCAGCCGATAGAGTCCTGGCAGTGTCTGCCAAGGGCAGGACTCGCTGGAGCAGAGCCATCGTTACGAATCGACTCCACTTACGACTCGCCCAGATCAATAAGAAACACAAGAAAGCAAAAGTCTCTTCCGATGATAGGTTGAAGAAACGAGTTGCCAAGAACAAGCCGCCCTCTTTGCAGAGGAAAGTAAGAAGTTTGGGCCGTTTAATTCCCGGCTGCCGGGGCCTTTCATTTCCGAACCTTCTGGAAGAAACAACTGATTATATAGAGGCTCTTAAAATGCAAGTCAAAGCCATGACTTTACTCACCGAGCTTCTTGCCGGCGACGACACATTAGCCGGTTCGTCAGATCAGCTTGGCTCAGATGTGGTTACAAGTAATTAGTACGCTTATGGGTTTTTTTTTTTTTTTTTTCCCTGTGAATTTCTTTCGTTTTGATATTTTTATAAACATTTGTTAATAATTAATTATTTATTACATTATTGTATATATATTTGCCCTTCTTTGGCTTACCTGTATTCACTCTCCCGATTTTCTTTTTAATTTTCATTCTCTTTCTTCTACTTATTTTTGACCATACATTTTTCAATAAAATAATATTTTTAATCACATCAATAATTTTTCCTTCTTTTTCAATCACATATTCACCATTCATCACATCAAAAAAATGCATTTTTTTCAAAATAATGTGCATCTTTATATATTTTACTAGATTACATTTTGGATTTGGGGTATGTGACATGTCTTCCCATCACATTTTTTCGATTGGATAATCACACTTTAATTTGATTTCAATCTGATAATTACATTTTAATTTGATTTCAATTAAGGATAACAATGTCCAATTTCACAAATGAAAATCGATGACGTGATAGTCAAACTACGTGAAACAAGAGCCATAATGTCGGTCCTGTCTTGGGGACAGGCTTAACTATTGGAGGGGGGCTGGCTTGCGTAATTTATTGCCTCCTCTGTCATCCATTTTTGTTAGCTCAAGAGGCAGAATTAAATCGAACTATTCTAATGAAATGAAATTAAAGGTATAATGATTAGATTGAATAAGTAACATCACTCGAATATCTTTCATCTCTTTAATGGGGTTGCTATTCGTGTTATCTTCATTGTGAAGGCTTCTACTATCATTCTAATTTCTAGCATGTTATCTGCCCATCATAATTCTCATTTTCTAACACGTATATAACTCAAATACTTTTTTATTATAATTAGAGGTACGCATTATCCATAAATTTCTCAAAAGTCAAACCGTATTGATTTTAATTGTGAATATAAAGAATAGACATTTGTTCTATTTGTACCGGTCCCGTTCGTTTAATACAAATATCCAAACTTTAAAGACAAATGCTCTTGTTTGGCTCTATTTTAATGTGATTTTGAAAAGAAAAAAAAAAAATTGAAATAGTGACTTTTTATAGAATGTGTGATTAAATTTTTTTTTTTTTTTAAAAATGATTTTACTTGCAGTATTATTTTTTGGAATAATGTGTAGTTAAAAATAAATTTGAAATAATGTATTTTAAAAATAATGGAGTTCGCTATATAATTTGTCACTTGACATCTCCCAATTCAATGAAAATTGCTTATATCAAGGTGTACTTAGGTTACATTGGATTCAAAGATGAAATTTGGATGAAAAGAAAACGAATTGCGTGGAATTGAATTGTCTAGAACTTGTTTCACTGGGAATTGTCAATTAATTGTGTTTGATTGATATAACTTTTCACCTAAAATGTTGAAATTTTCTATCTTTTGGTGTTCATTTGACTTTATTTTTTTATGAAAATTATCAATTTAAAGGTATATAATTTCTTATAATTGGGGATATAATTTGTTTGGATTGCAAAACAATAATTATAATAGTAATAAAAAATTAGAATACTGAGTATCATTCGTTTGGCTTTGTTTTCCATGGAAATTGTGAATGAAAAGAATTTTTTTTTTTTTTTTACAATTAGGTATAAATTTTGTTTCAATTGTAAAAAAAAAAAAAAAAAAAAAAAAAAAAAAAAGGAAGACCAATTTCCACCAAAACCAAAGGAATTGGAATTCATCAAAATCAAGGAAAATGTAAGTGTTTGGGCTAAAAATAGAATTGAAATTCCATGAAAAATATTGCAATGAAACATGACAAAAAATGGAAATGAAATTTCAATTCCATTTTCCATAGAAAAAAGGGGGCAATCAAACAGGCCCTTAAAGTAAAAATATGCAACTTATTTTGAAGTTTGATCAATAAAATTGACATAAATAAGATTCTTTATTTAATAACTATGACTGATCGTATTTATATTCTTTTAAATATTGAATTATTTTGTTGGAAAAATATCGTTGGCCATAGCTTTATATGGATAGGAGGAACTAATTCTACAGCTCTCTACAACCATCATTGAACTTCCCACAACACTAAAGATCAACACAAGTGAAATAATGGCTAAAAATGATTAAATTTTGTGCATGATATTGCATTAAAAATGAAAAAAGAAAAAAAAAATGTCTAAAACTTTTTCGTAGAAATCACAAAATTAGGGAGTCGGAATCGTGAATAATGAAATTCTTTCATGTACTATGCCGTGTGTACAGAAAAAAAAAAACCGACGAAATTTTTATAAAATACACACAAATAAGTGGGGTCCGATTTTTTTGATAATATTTAATTCACATGAGTCTGCCTCTCACGTGACTCATCCATAGCATTGATGTGAAATCGATTTTCTGAACAAATGGCCTTTTTCCTTTCATTGTGATTGAGAAGTTGATCATTCATCATTGAGTGATTTGTGGTAGGAAGAGAGAGCACGAGACTGTAACACTTGGAATATTTGTAGAGAACAAATTTGTGGGAAGTGGACCCAACCCCAGAGCAGTCTAAATAAGCAACAGTCGCGTGTCACGTGCTGCATTTTCGTACCGGTCCCTACCCACTTATGGCACATGTGACATCGCTATAAATTCAAACATTTCATTTTTTACAATGATGAGTGCTTCAATAGTCGCCTCTCAAACACCAAACCTTGCAGCTGCCGTCGCTCTCTAGCAGCCCTTCCCTTGCCTTAAGGAGTAACACGTGTGAATCAAGGGATGGACAAGGATCGAGTTAGGTCGACTTCAAGCACAACATGACAATCGAATTGAATAGGTTCAAAATCGATCCAATTTGGATCAATTGAGTCGGCATAGCCTGATCATTGAACTGATAAGGTTCAAAATCAATATAATTGGGCCCATTCAGGTCGATTTGGTCAGTTTTGAGGTATTTTTTTCTTTATATTTGTAAGATGACAATCGAACTGCCTCGTTGTGAACCTTTCTCAATAGGGCTGATTTTGTCGAATTTACAGATTGTTTATTTTGTACACCCCTACCTGTATTTGGAATGAGACGCCAACTGAGTGAGGGTGACATCGCCATCACCTGTAGAGTTTATATTTTAAGATAAGTTACTTTCAAAATGTCAATTTTGTTAAAATTTATATTACTTTTACTTTTTTTTTTTTTTTTTTTTTTGAAGTGTACTTTTACTTAAAACCACATGTTGTGAAGTATTTTATTAATAATACAAATAAAAGATAACAAACTTATAAGGAGGCTAGGCCCTTCCTCCAAGAAGAAAGTATAACTTATTCCGCTCAAATACACGGTGTACGAGAAGCTAGAACGCAGGGCAAAAATTATATCTCATGTGAGTTAGTCCCAACCGAAATTTCATGTGTCCCGTGATACACTTGTAAGAGTTTTCGTTTGAATCTCACTCACAAATTGAAGGAAAACATTCAAACTGATTATATTCAACTAAAAAATCTATCATTTCACTGATCTCCTCATGTACATAGTCAAAACCATTACCTGAGTACTCATTAGGTCAAGAATAGAAAGGCTGATATTGCTAATTGTGTTCACGCTACCTCAATGCTAAAACACCTGAACTTTATTGGTTCACTTACAAAGATGTAGCTTTCTCAATCGTTGATTTTTGAAACCCACCTAAAATACTTTGTCAACGGGTTCTCAACAGCATCACGAAATTTTAGCCCCGTTTAATTGAGACTTCGCCCCAATTGCCAAACGCCTTCTTATCTACAATTGATGAACAATCTCTGAATTTTAGGCAATCCGCACATTAGCCCCTACATTTTCTAATAAATTGCAACTATGCCCGTAAATATTTTGGATTGTGCTATTTTTTTCCCTGAAGTGTCAGAATATTTTAGTCCACCAGGGTTATCAAGGTCTATTCCGGTGTCGGCTTTTGAGATTGTAGAGGTGAAAGAAGTAAACGAAGCAGCTAAGAGATTTGAAGAGAACAATGAAGTGAATGCAGCTGTGGAAATTAACGAGGTGCAATTGACATTAGTCCATACATAATCTCTCATAATTGAAGAAACGTAAAGGACGAGCATAATTAATTTACGAATAGAGAGCTGCTATAAGTACAGTTTTTTTTTTTTTTTTTTTTTTTTTTTTACAGATTTTGTACAGCTGTCTTCCTGTACCAAATCTATGTAAAAAAAAAAAAAAAATTATGTACATGCAAAATTTTCCATATCTACAATACCCTCTTTCCCCTGATTATCAACCTCATCATTTGAAGTAATCTATATGTGAACCTTATGGAGCAGTGTTAGAAGAATATTGGCTATTATTTTGTTTGATTATTCTATATGTACATCAGGGTTTATATGGAGAGATATATATTCACTAGATTAATTGGTTGAAACTTCTTGACGTACCATGGGAGAACCACAATTTCACCAAATCTTGTGTAATCTTATTATAATCTCGTATTCCATCAAATTTTTATATAAGTTGATGGATTGTGCAGTTAAAAAGGTGTATGTCCCATGAATATGATGATTAAAATTAATTGTTGACTTTTACTTACATTTTTAACCAAATTAATAGTTAACGCTCTTCAACTTTTGAAGAAGGTCGATGTGAATTTTGACAACACTAATTCATCTCTCTATTGAGGCGTGTTAGAAGGTGGATTTAATTGATCACCTCCGTATATCTGGGATATAATGTAAATAATCAGTACTCATTATGGATAAGGTTAACATCGATTCACTAGAAATCAATAATCCCTTTATCTCTGTTTAAAATTAGGATATTTATTAATGATTAAATAAGGGTACCGTTATATATATATATATATATATATATATATATATATATAAGATAATTATATTATATTTTTAATTTCATGTAAATTTACTTAAATATACATATATAATATTGAATAAAAATATATCGTTCTAAATTCATCCACTAATATTTATTTTCATTAAATTCTTTGACCTTTTTATATTCTTTTAGGATTTATGCTTAACTAAAACCATAATGACAATAATATTATCATTTCTATATCTCTAATTCTTTCATCTTATTTTCACAAAATTTTCTCTAATCGTTGCAAAACTTTTTAAATATTATTGACTAATTCCTTCTGCTCTTTACTTTTAATTGACTTTTATTTTCGTTTATTTTATTATGTATAGTTTAAAACCTGTTAATTACTTCTTTAAAAAAATTGCTAATTTTCCATTAAATGAATTATATAATTTTATGTATAGGGTCCATGTCACATTGAGGGTGACAGTGATTATAAGGATTTATGGTTCATAGAATCCTATCTTATAATATTTGTTCTGTAGAATTAATTGTTGAATTGTGAGAAGATTGGATGTTATATGCAATGGGGATGAATATAGTAATTTTTCAAAATTTTGAAATTATATTAGAGACGTATTTAGAGTGTGATGAATATATAAAAGGGAACGGTTATTTACATCCACAATTTTTATATATTCACCACACTGTATATTTATCCCTACTAAAATATTAAAATTTTAAAAAATTACTATTGTCATCCACGTTACATTCCAATATTGTTCTTATTGAATTCATTCATTTAAACACTATATATCCACACAAATTTTATACATTCATCCCACTCTGAATACATTCCTAATACAATTTTAAACTTTTAAAAAAATCACGATATTCATCCCCATTAATACATATAACATCAACCTTCTTACAATTCAGTAATTAATTCCATAAACAGAATATTATATTTAAGATTAAATTAAATGTCTTGCCATATAAATTTTTCCTTTATATTTGATTGACAAATATTCATTTTTGCATTCGATAAAAAATCAACTTTTTGAGGTTATGCATAATTTTGAAATAAAATAAAATTTATATATGAATTTTGAAATAAAATTTACTTTGTCATCAATTGATATGTAGCAAGGTAAAACCATATAAATAAGTACGACTTTAAAAATCTAGTACTTAATGTCCCAATGGAAACTTAAGGTAACGTAAAGGTTCTTCCACCTTGTTTAAGTCTGCAATGGACTTAACACATACATAAAGAATAATCATGGGATGAGAAGATATGCAAAAAAAAATATAGAAGGGTTCAACTATTGTACTCAATGAGAGTCGTATATGTTATTTCCATTCGCTGATACTTAGAATTTATGTTTACACGCCCCTAAAAAAGTAACTTCTTGGTTGAACATAATGCCCAAAGTTAATTTAAGAACCTAAAGTGGATTATCTTTTCACAGAAATAAGATTTTTATTATTGGTTGTGGTTGTGGTTGTTGAATGATCATATTCACCAATGAGCTGCGGAATAAATCTAGAATCAAATAACAGCTTTTATCTTTTAGTCTAAAATTTAAAAAAAAAAAAAAAAAAAAAAAAAAAATTTAACAGTATCTCTTTCATTGTTGTTTTGATTTCAGTTGAAGATGATATTTGAATATTATAGGACTTTTATGATTTTAGTCGACGATGATATTTTATGATTATTAGAATTTTAATTAAACACAAATTCTAAAAGGATATAAAAAAGTTCAAATTTTTTTAATGAATTTAGAACGATATATTTTTATTTAATTTTGCATATGTTTGTTTAGGTAAATTTACATAAAATTTAATATATAATATAATTATGTTTTAAAAGTGGATGTAGATATAAAAATCGTGGATGTAAATAGCATCATCAAATATAAAATTTGTGTGAATCTATAGTGTTTAAAAAATTTCAACTTCCATTTTTTGCATATTTGATTGGCCAATTTTTCTTGGCAATTGATTTTCCACCCAATCCCCCACGCGACCCCATGTCCACTTTTTTGATGAATTGATTTTCCCATCATTTTGGCGATTTTTCTTTTTTTGGCAATTGAAACAAATTCTATCCATAATTGTAAAAAAAAAATCTATCATTTTAATTGACAATTTTCATAGAAAACAAAGTTAAACGAATAGTATTCAGCTTTCCAATTATTATTATTTTTGTTTTTGGACAAATTTTATCCATTTAATTGACAATTTTCATGAAAAATAAAGTCAAACGTACACCAAAAGATAGAAAATTTAAATATTTTTCAACTGAAAAATTATACCAATCAAATACAATTAATTGACAACTCTCAGTAAAACAAGTTCTAAACAATTCAATTCCCTACAATTCGTTTTTTTTCCATCCAAATTTCACATTTGCAATCAAACAAACCCCTAGTTATCATAATGGACAGTAAAAATAACCATTCCAATCCCATGAACCGCCAGTAGGAGGAGAATGAGGGAGAGGAGGAGGCGGAGGATGAGTCCATCCACCTGCTTATTCAAAGCTTGGTAGATATGATACTACCAACCACAACCTCTGGAAAGAGCGACACCAGAACTACTCCGTCCGCCATCACGAAGAGGAGCTACGGCAATACCTCCACCACTTCCTCGATTAAAACACGGTGGCACACAATGCTAACAACCCTCAGCAGCTCCAGAAGCTCCACCAGCAACAGGAGCAAAACTAGGGACTCCAGAAAGAAAAATGATTTTTAACTATATCCATTAACCTTATCAAATTTACTAAAAATATGATTTTTAACTAAACCAAACAGGGGCAAAACATATAATATATAACTCGTAATCTAAATAATTGTCCGTCCAAGAATTCAAATGGATCAAATAGGAAAGGATACTACGGATCATAGGACTATAGTGAAATATATGATCAACCAACATTTACCAAATTTTTAAAAAAAAAGTTAGTTCAATCATCTTATTTTAAATTTTCGAACAAAATGTTGTTTTTTACTTCTGTCATTTTCAAACTAAAAATATTTGAATATTTTAACAAATTTAATTTAAATATGAAAATAAAATAAACTAAAAATTAAACACGCAGCAGAGGAAAATAATAGAAAATCTAGACTGACTGAGAATCCGAAGTCATAATTTTGAATACTATGAATATTAAGTTGAATCATTGATCTATGTCAAACACTCAAACTTTTAGTTTCATACGAGATAACAAGCAATAGGGATTGTAGTCGACAATATTTCTCAAATCTTACATTCAAATTAATTTTAGAATAAAAACATATAAAATCAAACAAGTAGCCTGTCAATTTGTTACTTAAATGGAAGAAAAAATTACAAAATTAGCACAATAAGAGAAAATCTTATGAATGGCGATCATGAACTCTCCATAGACCACTGTGTCGATTCTTTTCTCTGTAAGAGTTTATGGTAAAGTTCAAATGCATATGATAAGCCACGTGAATGAGCGGGGAGAAAATTGACTTTGTCACTTAGAGTTGGACAAGTGAAAGAGCAATAAATGAGCTTGACAATGGACAAAATTTTGGTTAATTTACAGATTAAAAAAGGTTTGGCAATGGACAAAGTTTGGATAATTTAAAGATTTAAAAAAATGTTGGGTCAGTTGATCCCATGTGGTTCCGTCCGTCCATGTTTGTAGGGCACCATGACACCAGTAGTAAAGAGAAAAGCAGTACTTCTAAGACAACAAAACATTGTTCATAACCTAGTAACCTTATTAACATTAAGTGCACGTTTGATTTACTTTAATTGGAGAGAAAATGAGTTTTAAATAATATTTTTAGAAAAATGTGTGATTAAAAAGTAGGAAAAATATTTTGAAAGAATGTGTACAATATTTTATTATGTGAATGTATGATTGAAAATGATCATGTAGCAAATCATAAAATAAATTAACGAAAAAGTCCCCCTAAGTTTGTTGTGGCACAATGAATCTCAGAATAGGGGACAGGGCATATACACTCAGGAAGTGGGCCAGTTCACAAGTCATTTTTAATGGGCAAGTCGTATGTCGGTCATGATAGGCCCGTTCAGTTTGACACTTCTACTACGGTATATCATTAGTCAAGCGATGCATGAAATTCTTAATATATGTCTAATAGATATGGTCATAACTTTTTTATATGTTGTTTGGTAATGATACGAAAATATGCCTAACGCATGTAATTTAGCTCCCGTTTGGCCTCCATTATTTCAAAATGTCCTAGGGCAGTAACTACACGATGTATTTGTTTTTCCCTTGCTGAGATTTTGTCTCATTTAGCCCATGTTTGATGTACATTAAAATGGAAAGAATGTATTTTTTTGGGTGATGTGATGGTGAATATGTGGTTGAAAAAGAAAGAAAAGTTATTAATATGGTGAAAAATATTATTTTATTGAATAATATGTGGTTGAAAATGAGTAGAAGAATGAAAATTAAAATTAAAATATGAATCAAACAAGGACTTAATTTCCCTTTAACGTTTTTAATAAGGTAATTATCGTTACATATCTAAAAGAATAATGTACTCTTTTTATTTAATTATAATTTTTTTTACACGATTTTTCTAATAAAGTTATAACGAGACATATGGAGTATCATAAATATAATAATAGATGGATGTCCAAACCCTAACCTTAATTTCATTAGTTAGAAATTATATATGTTACAAATATTATTTAGAAAAAATTACACCTTTCATCTCCAACTTTTGCACTTTATAACTTATTTATCTTTAATTTTTTTTAGAGTCAAACATCCTTAACCTTCATCATTTTGGGTAGATTTAATGGCAAAAAGTGGACGGAAGGACGAATTTTGCAATTAAGCCAAAGGATAAGGATGCCTGACCTTAAAAAAATAAAAAATAAAAAAAAGGTTGACTGTAGATTAGTTGCAAATTCTAAAGATATGAAAGTGAAAATTCTCCTACTATTTATCCATCGAATTTAATCCCCTATTTACAATTTTTGTAAGTTAATAGTTTACAATTTTATCTTCTAACAAGTGAACTGAGAAATCTTCTTTCAATTCTTTGCCTTTTTTTTAGTTTTTATTTATCTTTCTTGTCTTATTTTACAATAATTAATCATATTTGACAAAAATAAATAACTTATAAGTAAATTACTTTCTGGGAAAAGATAACCGCGGGTAAGGACGAATTCAGGATTTGATTTGAGATCGAACTACAAAATTGAAGCCGGGCTACTACGAGAAAAAAACAATTATACATGAAAAAACAATTCTTTCAAAAAAAATAAAATAAAAAACCTTTAGAAAAAAATTTGGACCTGAGTGGGGGGGATGCAGCCCAGCCAGCCCCCCCACTGTATCCGTCCCTGACCGCAAGGTCGCGCTCCCTCAATAGGGGGGCGCTTGTAACAGGCCCTGTCCTAGGGCATGTTGCTCTAGCAAAACTCTTACTTTTAAGTAGGGGTGTAAGTTCGATTTTATCGATTTTTGACATATTTTCAAATCGAACCATTTACACCAGTTTGAGAAAAACTCAAACTTAAACCAAACCATTTTGAACGGATTGAAAAAAAAACGCAAATTTAAACCTAACAGTTTGGTCCGATTTTAAACCGTCAATTTCATCGTATATTTTTTGTCGAATTAAGCCTCAAGTACACTCTATTTTGACATAATTGTTGACACTCATCTCACATGTGTGGGGTCCATGATTATTTTAATTGTGGGCTCCACCACTCCATATGTAAGTGGAGTGTCAAACTCCATCTCAATAAGAGTGTACTTGTAGTATCATTATTTTTTGTCTGTCTACTTTTATGTCATTAATCCATTAAATTTAATATATATTTATATCTTATTAGCAATAAATCTAAAACAAACTAAATATATCTACTATAAATTTAAATACCAACTAAATCAAAGTGAAATCACAATAAATTAAAACATAATTTTTTAGACTAATGACGTTACGATAATATTACGATAACATTACAATACAATACAAGTCTACTAAACTAAATATAAGGCCCAAAAAAACATAATGATGTCCAACAAGATCTCGTGATCATCATATCTGAAAAAAAATATTACTGATTAGACTGAGAGAATAACTAACCACAATAATAAAACAATTGTTTATAATATCTAGACATAACAATTACACAAACTTACTATTGTATGTTGTTACAAGATCAATTTCTTACATATACTTAAACATCAATTAGTGTCACACGATTCATCGTCTGCATAATCAAACAAATGTATTCATTACATCATCATAGTATTAGAAGCTAAATAGATAAGAGAATATTCAAAAATTTGATAATAGAAAATATAAATCACCTACCACAACTTTCATTGAATCATCAAATGCCTCCACTTCATCTAAATATTGGCACAACACTATTGGTTCTTTCTTAATTTGCAACCAATTCTTTCCGCATATACAAGCCTCAATCATCTTTATACTTAATGAACTCCTAAAGCAATCAAGTATCCGACCTCCTATTGAGAATGCAGACTCAAAAACTGTAGAAATTTGAATCGCTAATACATCTTTGACAATTTGGGAGACAATCTTATACTTATGAGCATTTATTTTTCACCAAAATAAAATGTCGAATGACTCTTTAGTCAAATTCTCACATCGGTCGGACAAATAATCTATCAAATCATTTTTCTCCAACCTGGGTGAGCGAGGGTGACGGAGGCGAGGTCGCGTCGCGTGGAAATGGGAAAGAAATTGTTAGGTTTTGGGTTTAATTCAATTGAAATGGGAAATGTATGGATTATGAGATTCTGGGTTTCTACTTCTACCGTTATGGACTTATGGGTTGGAGTTCACCTTTAGGTTGGAAGTTGGGGTTAGAAAATTACATATTCCTTTGGCTGGAAAATATAAAATTGAGATTATTATAATTTAGTGGAAATTGGGCCAAATAGCCACTTTCATAATACACTTTGCAAAAATAACCTTTGACCAGAATTAAGATTTTAAAATAAATATTTTAAATTAAAACTAATGGATTACCTCATTAACCCTTATTTCATCAGAGTCTATCCAATTTCCTTTCATTTCTCCTTTACGACACTTTACCCAAAATTGAATTGAAACACTCTCCCTTAACCCTAAATTTCAATTCTTCTCCTCGATTGAAGGCGACAATCTCTTCCTCTCAAACGCCACTACGGGAAATCGATATAATCACAACGTCGTCGATCTTCTTCCTTTACCCACCGCAAAGTTCATACACAATCGCTAACCGCTGCCACCTCGCGAATCGTTACCTTATTGTCGCGAATAATTAAAGATTTATTCCCCCATTTCACTTCCAGGAACCAATATCCTAGTGGGATATCCCCAGGTATGAAATTTTTAGCAATATTTAGAGTTACTAGCTGAGCAATAATTGTATAGAAAAATCTGGGTATATTTTTTTTTTTAGAAGTTCATGTGTGCTTGGACAAAATTTTGGTATATTGCTATTTACAAGTTGTTTTTCTGAAGCTTTCAATTTCCCGATTGAATGAGCAGTATTATGTCATTGTATGAAGGATTTTTTTTTTTAATTAAGTAATGATAAAGAGAGAAAATGCATAATTTTGTACAAGTTCTTTTTCTTGGTTTTTTAAATTAATGATACTACATTTGAGGTTGTAGGGGGGTTCATAGAACTCTTGGTTTCTCACTTTATTTGCACACAAGCTTCTGTCATTGATGCTCGCGTTGAAATTTTAAATCATCTATTTTAAATTTCATTGCTGGATATTCTAATTCGGTCCAATATAGTAAGGGAATGAATGGTCGACCACAGGATGAGAAACGTTTATAATAGGAGGGCATGCATAAGTGTGCACATGTATTTCACATTCATTTTCAAAATTGTTGTGTTGCATATTGGGGCAATTGAGTATTAAGGGTCTTTTAGCATATGATATATGATTTTGCTTTATGCATTTTGTTATGTCAGCAAGCTTCAATCTTGGTAAGTGTGTCTATTTGTCTAAGGATGCTTGTGTATGAATATATGTATATATAAAAACTCCTTTGTAGGCTTTCGGTTTGCAACGACAAATTCTTTATTACAGTTGACATACTTATAGAAAGTTAAATTAGCTTATAAATTCCAGTTTTAAGGATTATGGGATTGGCTTTTACTTTTTGTTAATAAACCATGTAGATAAGCAACTGTCAGTTTAGATAAACATACATTTGAAGATGCTGACACTTTTAAAATATATAAAGAAAAATTAGTTTTTCTTTGGTTATGGTACAAAAGAGAGAGAGAGAGAGATAATGAAAAGGGAAATAAAATGTGTTCCAAGCAAATAACACATATGTATATCAATATAAGTATGCTTATTTGCCAATTTCAACATTTATCCTCTCTAATGTGATTGATCGTATCTTCGGAATTCCACCAATATAGATCTGTCAATTCCTATTTGACTTCTTAGTGGCACCCTGAAGTTTATCTAGTACTGAAAATGACACCATGCCGTTTTTGTGATTATGAAAATGTCACATTGCCGTTTATATATTTTTGAAAATGAATTGTACAAGTATCACTTAACATCATCGTAAATATTTCATATTTGTTCATTGATTAATTAACATGATCGTTCTATGATTTTTTTTATTGTAGGAATGGAACATTCATTTCAATATGTGATTCCCGTTGAAAATAGAATTAAAGGTAGACCTTCACAGAAGTGTTCCCTTCAAAAACTTGACTATGTTTGGGAGATGTTAGACGATGTTCATCGAGATATGCTGATGGAATCTTATTTTGGACAACTTTATCGAATGAAGCGTATACCTTTTTCAGCCCATCTAGTTCACCAACTTGTAATGAGAATGATTGTAACCAAAAAATAAAGAAAATGACATAGTATTGTATTCGATGAGGGCACAAATAAAGACACATCCTATTGTGTTCGCACAATAGTGTGCAATTTTAGATTGTGTTTTTACTAACATGTGCAACAAGAGGTTCGAAGATTTTGAGTTGCATAAGAAAGAAAGAAAGTCAATACAAGACTTTAAATGGTTGAAAAATATGTCAAGATACATATATGATAAAAGTCCTGGACAAATGTGTCGACTGTAATGTCGAAGTGTAGTTAAAACTTACGGGCTTGAACACGTCGAAACGAACACAAAATGAGTAGAAACGTCATAAAACTTTCATCCTTCAACTTTCAAGTGATTACGGGTTTGAACGCACCGAAACGAACATGAAATGAGTAGAAATGTCACCCGCACGTTTAAAATGACCAGATACCGTTTTGGGTCATGAGGTATCCATTTCACTCGAAAATGCATGTGAGACAAGGCATAACGTTTTTCTTTATTGTCAAGTTGATAAATGTGTCGACCGTAACGTCGAAGTGTAGTTAAAACTTTCATATTTCAACTTAAATGTGCACGTTCCATTTTAGGTGACAGGTGGATTTCAGTCCAAAACGTGCTATGTTTTATATACCCTAAACGGCAGTCATACTTGTAAAATGATCACGTGTCGTTTTGGGTAGTAGGATCTCGATTTCACTTTTACACGTTGAATGCACCCAGTTTGAAAATCGACAGTTATACATTTAAAATGACGACATGCCGTTTTAGGTCATGGAGTCTTAATTTCACTACAAAACAAGTATTGGAACAAGCTATGTTTTGTATACCCTAAACGACAGTCATACTTGTAAAATGATAACATGTCATTTTGGGTAACAGGATCTCGATTTCACCTGTACATTACACGTGCTATGTTTGTATACTATACTCCCTAAATGACACTCTTACGTGTAAAACGACAACATGCCGTTTTGAGTCAAGAGGTCTTGATTTCACTCTAAAACTAGTAAAATAATGTTTCAAATATCATACAAAACTTGTAATGTTGAACAATTACACGTTTTTTTTTTGTAAACCCTATACTCTAAAACCTAAACCCTGAATGACAACCCTCAATTTAAAATGACCAGATGCCATTTTGTCACGAGGTATCGATTTCACTCTAAAAATAGTAAAATAATGTTTCAAATATCATACAAGACTTGTAATGTTGAACAATTACACGTTATTTTTTTTGTAAACCCTATACCCTAAAACCTAAACCCTGAATGGCAATCCTCAATTTAAAATGACCAGATGCCATTTTGTCACGAGGTATCGATTTCACTCCAAAACTAATGAAACATACTTTGAAACATTATACATGACTCGTACATATTGAACAACTACACGTGCTATGCTTTAGATACCATGCTAGCTACTTACGTTTTTCTTTGCCATCAAGTGTAGTGTAGTTTCCTACTGGATTATGGAGTGACTCACTATAGTTTGAACAAATGTGTCGACCATAACATTGAAATGTAGTTAAAACTTTTATTCCTAAAATTTCACGTAGTTATGGGCATGAATGAATCAAAACGAACACTAAATTAGTAGAAACGTCATCCATACATTTAAAACGATCAGATGTCATTTTGGGTCACGGGGTATTGGTTTCACTCCAAAACTTGTAAAATAGTGTTTCGAATATCATAGAAGACTTGTAATATTGAATAATTACACGTTTTTCTGTTTTGTAAACTCTATACCCTAAAACCTAAACCCTGAATGGCAACCCTTCGTTTAAAATGACAAGCTGACTTTTTTGTCACGAGGTATCGATTTCACTCCAAAACTAATGAATATACTTTGAAACATTATACATGGCTCGTACATATTGAACGACTACACGTGCTATGCTTTAGATACCATGCTAGCTACTTACATTTTTCTTTGCTGTCAAGTGTAGTCATTTTCCTACCGGATTATGGAGTGACTCACTATAGTTTGAACAAATGTGTCAACTGCAACGTTGAAATTTAGTTAAAACTTTCATCCTTAAACTTTCACGTGGCTACAGGCGTGAATGAATCGAAACGAACACTAAATGAGTTGAAACGTCATCCATACGTTTAAAACTACTAGATGTCATTTTGGGTCACGGGGTATCGATTTGACTCTGAAACTAGTGAAATATCCAAATGTAGTAAAATCTTACATTCATAACATCTTGGATGACTTATACAAGTTAATCGTACTAATTTATTGAGTATCTTATCTCACAGTTGGAATATCATTGAATTCAAATTACTTACATTCGTTCATAGTGACATTTAGTGTAGTTTACTCACGAAACAATATTGTTGGTCACATCTCGTTAACTTTTGTAGTGACTTTGGTATCTAAATATAATGAAAATTTGTATTCGTTTCTTTCCATATGGATACAAATAAACATAAAGTGAAACGAACACAAAATAATTAAAACGACACTTAGCCATTTAAAATGACAACATGTCATTTTGGTTCATTGAAGTCTCGATTTCACTCCAAAACTAGTCAATCATTTATGAAAATATCTTATAAGACTTATACAAGTTAAATAAGCTAATTTATTTAGTATCTTGTCTCATAATTTAAATATAACCGAATTTGAATTACTTACCTTAGTTCATAGTTAAATCTAATGTAGTCTACTCATGAAACAATAGTGTTCATCATCATCGCAGGAACTTTGTATCGACACTGGTGACTAAATGTAATGAAAAAAATGCATTCGTTCATTTTCATGTAAATACGAGTGAAAATAAAATGAAACGTATATGGAATAAGTTGAAACGGTACCCAGTCATTTAAAGTGACAGCATGACATTATAAGATCTTGATTTCACTCTAAAATATTGTTAAAACTTGTCTATGTTAATTTTAATATGAAAACGAGAGAGCTAGTGAAACGAAAACGAAATTAGTTAAAACGTCATTGAACCGTTTATAACAACAATATGCCGTTTGAGTCACGAACTCTTAACTTCACTTCAAATATAGTTAAAACTTTTTTTTTATTTAATGTTAATGTGGATAAGAGTGAAACAAGTGAAATAAACACGAAATTAGTTAAAATGACATACAGTCATTTAAAAAGGCAGCATGCCGTTTTGCTGTTGATTTTAAATTATGTATGAAAAATGAGAATGAAAGTAGGATATATGTTTGGAGAATTTGGTAAATTTTGATTTCAAATTGGACATTTTAGACATTTCACGAGAAGGGTATTTAAGACTTCAATATATGATAAAATAGAGTAAATGCTATTTTACCAAATATTATTAAATGTAGGCTATTTTACCAACCATCATTGTTGACTAGGCTTTTTAAGCAAATCCCCCTATAATTTATATATAAAGTATAAATTAAGATTATTGAGTAATAATGATATTTTGGAATTTTGGATGAATTTTTTAAAAAAAATCATTTTTTTATTTTTTTTATTTTTATATATTTTTTCATCAGTCCAATTTGATTTTAAACCGCAATTAAAATTCTCAAACTTAAACTAAATTTTTTTTATGGTTCAAAATTATTTGACTGGTTTTGAATATACGATTTCGATTCGATATTTTGATTAGACGAGTTTTGCCTACAATCCTATTTTAAGCGCCTGATATCCACGGGGTCAATAATCTATATATACCCGGTTAGTTGAAATGGTCCTCCTGCGTAGAACTGGAGACAATACGTGCATAGAGAGCTGAAAAACGAGGGTAGCAGCTTAAATTTCTAGAAATGGATCTGAACCCTGTAAGTTTCAGCATTCATTGCTTTCTCCACTTATACTCACGGACAGAAATTCAAGATAAAATTCATAGTAAATGGTTTCTTTATATCTACCAGCATGTTAAAATTCATCAGTCATTCTAATCACGTTGAAACGTAGTATAGAATGTCATTGACTTGGGTTTATGTTGTGGATCTGTTATTTGAATCTATTTTTAGATATTAAATCTAATTTCTGGACGCGAATAGTTCTTGGGTACTTCATACTGTTAGGTTTCGAATTCAGAATTAATAAAAGGTTGGAGTTGTTGGAGTTGTTGGATTCATGGCTAAGAATTCCGATTTGTGAAGATACGAAGTTGCTGAGACTCTGATGCACAAATTTTCCCCGATTATGGCATTTGAATAGTGGGATTGGAAGACATTTGAGTGAATATCGGTTTAAGCAATTAGATTCAATGTGATTTTAATGCTTACAAGGAGAAAATCTAATGTTTCAGACACCTGTTTATTTGTTGAGAAGATCAAGACTTTTTGCCTCCATTTATTTCTTATTCTTGGGGTGATATGGGGGTAAAAATATGTACGGGGTGTGAGTTGACGATCTCGATAAGTACTTTGGTGCAATTGACTTAGCCATAAATTTTTTTTTTGGGATCGTTTGATAATATGGTGCTCATATTCAATCAAAAGCATTCATTGCTAAAAGAAAAACACATAGTTATATTGATGATATTTTGCTGAGGATAAGTTATGAAAGAACAAAATTTACAAATCAGTCACGAGCAATTGGTTTTAGTCTTACTGAAGTCTTGCTTTCATTTTTAAGGCGATTTTTTAGCTTTCTTCTTGAAACTTACCTGTCTCTGTGTTTACGAGTTAACACGATTTATATGAATATGGGACTCTAAAATTATAGTTTGAGGTGGAAAGCTATTATGATTAAGAACATAGGAGACTTCTGTAATTTTTCTGAGGTGGGGGTTCAAAACTGGAAAAAGGTTCTTTATGACGGCTGGAAATATTTATGGAGGGGAAAGAATAGGGGTTTGAGGTTCTTCGTGTCGAGGGAGATTAACTTGAGAGTTGGAAAGGCACGCAATCAGTGTTGTCCTAGGTTGAGGATAGGTTGGGTTTATGCCAGTGGTTGCTATTATAATTCAATTTTTATTGACCCGAGCTAAATTACTTGAGTTTAAGGCTATGCTGCACTTGGATAAGTAGTAGCATATGCAATACAAGGTAGTTCCGGGTTTCTTGTTTGATTTCTGATCCCTGTTAACATGTTTTTCTTTGCTTTTGGTAAAATCCCAGGTGTGCTACCTAGGTTTACGTCCCCTAGTTTACTCTTCCATGGTTCTGTTTCCTGCATATAATTTGCCTCTGCTTGTATTTCGTTTTGGACTCTATTCAGCCCTGTAAGCCAGACACTTTCTAATATTCTCTTTTTAAGCTAAAAATTTGTTGTCAATGCACCATAAGTCATCCTTTTTAAGTACACGAATTTCTGCATTATTTCCTCAATCTTTCGCAGCTAAATCACATAGTATGGAATTTTAAAAGGTCCAGCATCACTCTGCATTTAGATCTCCTATGTACTGGTAGACACAACCACAGATTTTACTTAATTGATTATGAGAACTCATTGAGAGTGTAATTTCAAAAAGTTGCTGGAAACGCCAAATCTGTGCAGGATCATATTATGAAATTTCATAATCTTTCTGTACATGTACACTGGATTGCTGTTCTTTGATGTAACATTTTGTCAGAATGCACATGTAATTGTTTCACTTGTTACATACCTTGTAGTTGAGCATTTAAAATAAAATAGCCTATTGGACTACTTGCAATGGAAAAATAATTTTTTTGCAATTACTAATGCAAATTATGTAATTGTTCACCATCGCCTTAATTTCTGATTCACAACTTGCTTTAATGGTTCTTTATTGTAACATTCAAAATTTTGTAAAATGAAGAGTAGAATCTTGTTTTTGCTTTATGGGCACAGCTGGAAGAATACAATGCTATCAAGATCCAGTGATACATAATCAAGAATAGTGCCTTCAAACCTGCTCTATGGGTTGTGGTTATTTTGATATATCTTGATGTATGTAAACTAATATTGGTAACACCGGACCTGTCCTTACCAATTTGTTGGTTTCTATGTCACAACCCATTTTTGTTTTGGTTTTCTGGTTTATTATTGTAAATACCGGTGCTACCAGCCATAGGATGCTTTGGGTCAGTATGCTGAGAAGTGTGACCAATTACTCCCACCACTAAATAAAATGAAACCTATTGCAGGCTGGGGGAGTACTGCAGGAAAAAGAGTGCATAGATAGTAACTTATATATACTTATTTTTATCACTTCGACATTACAAGCAGAAATCATTAGAACTGGTTTATATATAAAATTGGCATTTTCTGAACTCTATATTTGCTTGAAGAAAACTTTCATCCATGGTCGTTGTACATGGACAAGACCATTCCAATGCCCCCTTTTGCCATGCATAAAATAAACCAATAATTAAGATAAGCAGATGATAGGTAGGAAAACATAGGTGTAGGTGGAAGAAGAGGCAAAAAAAGAATTAGATTTATGGAGTTTTATTATTTGGAATATACAATATGGCTAAAAACCATTACTCTGGATTTTCTTTTGCATCTGGATGGGGAAATACTGTCACATTATCTAATAGACCCACTGATTGTTTATCTTCCCAACACCCCTCTCAAACACACTGAAAATAAATGAATAGTAACATTGCTTGATTGCTCATCATAAGTTTCTGCTCTCAGCCTGCAGGGGAGAATTATGCTCATCCAAATATATGTTTCTTCCACGTGCTTTTCAAGGTCATTTATATCTTATTTTGTGATGTTATTTCTATTTGCAATTTTTAATACTGGATAACATTAAATTCTTCCATTTGGCAGGCTGCAGCTTTGGCATTTTACATACTTTCAGCTCTATTTTTTGATAGCTTTGTCATTATTTTTGTCGTTACCGTGCTTCTTGCTGCTCTTGATTTTTGGGTAGTCAAGAATGTGAGTGGACGCATCTTGGTAGGATTAAGATGGTGGAATGAAATAAACGAAGAGGGTGAGAGTGTGTGGAAATTTGAATGTCTTGATCAAGAGGTGGGTAATCATGTTTCCCACAACCTTAATTTGCATATTTAATTTTGGTGATGCCTTCAATATATTTGAAGGTTGTAGATATTTTCAGTCTCTACATCATGAATTCAGATGTTGCTTATTTGACTTGTTCTGATGTAAATTTTACCCAATTTCCTACTCTCCCCTGCTCAGTCAATGGCTCGGATTAATAAGAAGGATTCGTGGCTGTTCTGGTGGACCTTATACCTTACTGTAAGTATAGATCTGTATTAAGGCATATCATAGGACCCCCATATTTTTAATATTCAACTCGATTAGTTCGTAGAAATTTTAAAAGAGTTATGCCAATACATGTTATAGATGTGCAATTTTTCTGGAAAGATGTTTGCCTCATAGCCATCTTTGTCAACTAGAGAAGTAGCTTCTATGACCTGCATATGGCTATCTCAGATATGGTTAAAGCATTTCTTAGATTTGGACCCTACGTTATCATATCTGGTGGCTTCAATACAGATAGACTGAACCCAGTTGTTTCTGTAAAGATGAATTTGAGAAATGTTTTATATATTCTCCATCATAGCTAAATAATCTTCCTTGTGCTTGTAGGCTGTTTTGTGGCTCTTTCTTGGGATATTTTCCCTCATAAGGTTTCAAGCTGACTATCTTCTTGTTGTTGGAGTTTGTTTGACCCTCAGCATTGCAAATATTGTTGGCTTTACTAAATGCCAAAAAGGTATGTAATGATCTAGACTTTTAAATTTCATCAGTTTTCGACATGTTTCTTCCAGATATAATGTTCGATATACTTGTGTATACACTGTTATTTATGACCATATGAGGAGTTATATAGTGATGGCTGCAAATTATAGCTTGTTAGTTCCATCAATAGAACCCAATCACACTTTGACACCCACTGCTGCTACTCACTATTTGGTCCATTTATCTTTCTATTCATGCAAAGAAGAGATCCCTGTGTAGGTTTCAGACCTGTAAATAATTTAAGAGCATTTTTGGGTTTATTACAATGAAGAGGAGTAATGGTTCCTATGAAATGTGAATATTAAGTCGTTAGTAGTTGTGAATATGTGGTTAAA
Organism: Osmanthus fragrans; assembly: GCA_019395295.1. Lineage (NCBI taxonomy): Eukaryota > Viridiplantae > Streptophyta > Magnoliopsida > Lamiales > Oleaceae > Osmanthus > Osmanthus fragrans. Next base: position 14,623,843 of record CM033363.1, read on the forward strand.
ATTAATGATTGACTTTGACTTCAAATTATAAGGAGATCATGCAAGCATGTGCATGTGTATATATATGCGCACGCATGTTTATGTATTGTTGACTTACTCTAGTGAGAAGTAAGTTAGCAAGTTACTAATTTTGCCTGACATATTTTGCCTCTGGTTAAACTTATCTTGGTACCTTACAGAGCATCTTGGAAGGAGTTAATATAATTCAAAGGGTAATTGGCGCAAAACGTCCCTACCTCTGCACGTTTGTGTGCAAAACGTCCATACCTTTCGTTTTTTGGTGCAAAACATCCTTACCTTTCACTTTCTTGGCGCAAAACGTCCTTTTGACTCATTTTTACCCTAAAATGACCAATATACCCTCCTTTATAAATAAAAGAAAAGAAAAATCAAGAATAAATTGCAATCTTACTCCTAAACATTCTAAAAAATGCAAATCAGTCCAAAACTTGTAAAAATCAGCCTTCAAACCCGGCTGCCTGCAAATTCCAAATTTGCCGGAATCTCATCGTCCGGCCAGCCCCATGATCGCGGGCTACCACTGGTCAGTACCCCACACCTAGACGACCCCATCCATGGTGACAATTCATCCCAAACGACTCTCAAGCAGGCTGAATTTTATTTTCAAAACTGCCCAGTCGTGAAGCTCGTCCCGCATCCGATAAATCCAAATTTCGGCGCCGTCCTTTACACCCATGGTCGCGGACCACCTGGGATTGGTTCGCCCTCACCTGGCACACCTTGCTCAGCCATGGATCTTTGTCGATTTCAACTAGGGCTCGCTCAATTTATGGTTGAAGCTGCGCTCGCGAGTTCACACCAGCGAACATTTCAGACCCAGATTGAAGATGGTTTGAGCCAAATTGAAGGGGACCCATGGCTGGGCTAGGTGCGCCAGGTGATTTCGCACCCAACCCAGGTGGTCCGCTACCATGGGTCACCTCACCTGAACCAGAAATCGCACCTTGTTGGTGCGTTGTCGCGACAGTCGCGACTGATTTTTTTTCTTTGAAATTGGTGATTGTTGGTAGCTTGTTGGAGGAAATTGTTTACATAGGTAGTTTCGACTTGATGAGGGGAGTCAACCAGTGGTGGATTCCGACCGTTTGGGTGGCCAGACGGCGAGTTGGGGGTGTTTGACGGATTTTCAGGCTGCAATTTTTGAATTTGATTTCCGGGCAAATTACAATGAGTTATGGAGATTTCTTGGTATGTAGTTGTAGAGGGTAATGAGGAGAACATGTTGGTACCAATATCTGGCAGTTTGGGCCGTCGGAAGTCGCTGAAAAATGAGCTCATGTATGGCTGAAAAGTTTGGACGGCCGGAATTTTTTTTTTTTTTTTTAATATTTTCAAAAGTTTTGGACTGATTTGCATTTTTTAGAATGTTTAGGAGTAAGATTGCAATTTATTCTTGATTTTTCTTTTCTTTTCTTTTTTGTTTTATTTATAAAGGAGGGTATATTAGTCATTTTAGAGTAAAATTGGTCAAAAGAACGTTTTGCTCCAAGAAAGTGAAAGGTAAGAATGTTTTGCACCAAAAAACGAAAGGTATGGACGTTTTGCACCCAAACGTGCAGAGGTAGGGACGTTTTGCGCCAATTACCCTAATTCAAACTAGTAAGAAAGGAATCTTTCTAAATCCTACTAGGCATCTGCACTCTCCATTGGGCATCTATCTCTCGTCAGGGGTTAAGTTCTCAAATTATCAACCTGTGATATTGATCCTGTTTATTTTTTACGAACATTTTTCCCTATTGTGGTTCAAGTTAATTCTAGGCCATGAAACCCAACATCTTGGCTGCCCAAACCCCATTCAGCCAGCCTAGCACCGGTAACCTTTCCACTAATCTATCTCCTCTCTCACCTGCCACAGAATCACCATATGCATTGTGAATAGATACTCGACGTTATTTTTTCTTATCTTTGAATTAATGAGAGGTGTAGAACTTTCATATTAATTAAGATTGGAGCTAACACATTGTTATTGACTCACACGGCATAGCTCCCACTATAACATCTGTGATCTTGTGTAGAAATCAAGCCATTTAGTAGGCGGACTGCAGATTTCACAGCACAATCTGTGTACTTGTTTTTTTCTTTTCTTCCATTGCAATCGTCTTTCTATCTTCATTGTATTGCACAAGAAAGCTTTGGCACAAAAGTCGAACTCTGTCCGTGGAGACGGCCAAGTCTCTCTTCCAATGGAAAATTGAGTATATAATGAATGCAAAATGCGTTCGTACAAATTTTTTGGCGACACTCTAACTATTAGTGGGAATTAAGAATTTTTCCAAGTTCCGGAGCTTTATTTATCTATCATGCCATTATATTACACCTCAGCCTCTTGGCAATTTTTTCATGGAAAAATGTGTACGTGGAGTAAGTTTGCAAGACTCCTAGATATATATTTGTGTGTGTATATGAATCTTCTTGGGCACTAATATTTTTCATTCCGTTGATTCCAGATGCTAAGAAGCAACTTCAAGCATTTGCCACCCAGACCCTTGCTTCTCGGTTCTCGTCTACCATACAATCAGCATTTACTTGAATGTGTGTCCAGATAGCCAGAGCAAGACGAAAACTGCATTGAGAATCTTTAAGAAATGCTACTTTCATTTAGATTTGGAGTTTTCTTTTGCAATTTTGTAGAGATGTAAAAGCATACGGCAGAGGGTTTTCTATAAGGGCAACTCTTAATTATTTCTCATAAGCGTTTGGTTCATTTTAATTGCTTTGCCAACATTTTGCTTTAAACTATTAAGCAGTTGATTTTGTTTGTCCCTGTCAGAAAATTCAAATCGAATCACTTGAGGGTTCACTTTGACTCGGTCAAATGAACCTTTTTATCGGAGACCAAATAGGTTAGCACATATGGTGAACTCAAGATCAATATTTTGACCCATGAGACATCATTATGATACGACAAAAAAAAAAAAAAGGTGTTCTCCTTGAGTGGTAGCACCATCCACTGCAGTCAATCAAGGAAAAGTCATGACGGTCTAAGGAATCACAATGATCTGTTACAATTGAACTCTCCATCCAATCAAATCTCTTCAAATTAAAGCGGACAATGTAACTTAAAATTTCTAGGACGATAAACTCAAGTCCAATAGATGAATAGGGACATCAAAATAAGCCAGACCACCCAGGTCAGAGCATTCCAGCCTGCTAGAAGCTAACACTGGACCCCCTAAATTAGACCGTGCAAGCTACCCAGACCAGCACAAGAAGGCTCTTGTTACATCTCTAGGTGCTTCTATTGCAGAAGATACCGATGAAGTAACTGATATTCAAAAACAAGGCTTCTGAAGGTGCCTTTTTTGAAGTGTCCCTCGTGATAAGATAACTCTTTGTACGTACTAAAAAAAATGTCACCTCAACCACCATTACTCATTATGGTGGTCTTGGATTAAGCCAGCCAAAGATATCAATGTTTACGATTTGTCAATCTCCAATTTACCTACCAAGCCAGGTAAAAGGTATAATTATATAGAAAAAAAATAAAGAAACATGCTGGTAATATAGCATAAACAGTAATGCAGAAATTACAGGAGTCCATACAAATCTACTTCATGATAATGGTGATTCTCTATTAGAAACAAAATTAAGCACAGAAGGCAGATTGCTCTAGTAAAGCAAGATAAGCAGGACACAAAGCCCTCGGAATGGGAAAGAATTTCCACTTCAACCAGGATTCGGCTATCAAAATCACTGAAGAAAATACCTTGTTTAGGCCTGCATTATGGGGGGAAAAAGATCATAAGGGCGGCTAGCAATCAGCTTAATAAGAACTAAGCCAACAGAATAAGCTCTTTCAGGTCAATCTGACTGGCCTACCCTGTTAGCAATGTTGTTGGAGAGCCAGTCTAGACCCTCATAAAGCCCCTCCCCTGAAGTTGCACATGTGCTCTGGATATACCTGTGAGAAATGGGAGAAGGGAAGCCGTCAGCAGTTGAAATAAACCATGTGGATGTACATGCAGATCAAGTTGCCAAACACTTCTCTTATTTTTTAAATAGGTATGTGTGTGTGCTAGAGAGAGAGAGAGAGAGAGACCAATGACGTTGACGAAGGGAATGAAGTCCAAGCTTGTCAGTTATCTCAGCAGCATTCATAGCATTTGGAAGATCTTGTTTGTTTGCAAATACAAGCAGCACTGCACCCCTCAGTTCATCCTATACAGGCATTAGTTCAATATGACTGTAAAAAACCACAATATGCGTCTCACATCAATTAACTAAACGGGATTTATAGCCTCTGCTAATACTAATACCTCAATCAAGCAACTGAGCAAGTCATCAATAAAGAACCGAATTGAATAAGCAATTCTTACATTTTCCAGAACCATCTCCAAGTTCTTGTCTTATAATTATCACAACGTAACTTCAATGTACTAAATACCAAAAAGAGGCACATCGCATAGATTAGTTTGATTACCTCATTCAACATCCTATGCAGCTCGTCCCTAGCCTCAACTACACGATCTCGATCATTACTATCAACCACAAAGATGAGTCCTTGAGTGTTTTGAAAGTAATGTCTCCACAATGGTCGAATCTGGATAAATGGAGTTCAGAGTAAACTCAGACGTGATATTCAAATTTTAAAAACACTGAACTTTTAGTTAAACAAATGAAGGCACATATGCAACAACAGAAAAATATGATTAAGAAATTATTTGTGCATATGCAAGCCACAAGTACCATCTAAAATAATCATTAAAACATCACAGATTGATCCATGTAACTCTGTTCTACCGTTTTACTTCTAAAATCAAATGTGAGGCTAGGTTCAGGGCACCATTCAAGTATCAACTTACAGTACAATGCCCAACACTTGGCGTCTATTTTACGCACTCAAAAGTATTGTATTAATTGTGCTTGGGAAATGATAAGGGGAGGAGTATTAGTAGCCATTTACATAATCAGCTGACACGTTACTTTTGATGGTGTAATAACCATAAGCTGATTGAGCAACATTCGAACAGGAAATGTAGACCCAAAAATAGTTACTGTCTCACGATTCTTAATTATATTCATCTTAACGATTACTTGCTCAGTCCCATTGTTGTCGCTTAATTTGCAACAGTGAAAGTCAAACTGTCTTTATTATTACAATGATGTTTAATGTGATAAAACAGTCAAATGGAACAATTTTTGACATAGTTTAACATTTTTGGGAAAATTAGTGCGGCTTCCCAACATTTCAAGGGTGCAGTTTTGACGTCCACATTGGTGGTTTCCGTCACATGGGGACCCCAAGCATGCATTTTTCGAAAGTTAAGTACTAAAATTAAGTAAATTGCAGGCAATAGCATTTCAAGAAAAGGTAAATTTGACCATTCAGAGATAGTAGTGTAGGAAGCTCTCCCTGGTCTGAATCTCCAAACGATAAGGGTATGGGATCCTTGTCGCATCCTTTAAGTCAAAAGAAGATCATTTTTCTTATTTTGGTATTGTGTTTAAAATGATTTCTGATGTTTATTTCAAATTTTTAGATTTGAAAAAAATTCAAAAGAAGTATCACAGCTTGCAATTTAATTTGTTTAGATTTACAGTTAAATATACAATATAATATACATAGATATATATATCCCTGAAAATACATCTAAAATTATGAGTACACAAATTTTTATAGTAATTTTAAATTTATAAAGATGTATCCACATATCCGTGCCTAAATTTCAGATTTTTTTAGCCGTATTCCCATATCCTAGAGCTTCAAGCATTTAATGTGGTCCTAATCCATTATTCTTATCTCTTTGACTATATATCCATTTTGAAAGCACACGCATAACTAAATACTCATTTTCCGCAATGTTATTACATTCCAGATTACTACCCATAACAATAACACTTATTTAGAGCATCAAGACTCGTGGAAATGTAAAAGAACGGAAAAAAAAGAAGTTAAAAGCATAAAAGGTTCAGATGAAACAAAATAAGATAAGATAGTTCAGTAGAAACTGATTTTCTGAGAGCTTCCATGAAGTCATAAATAAATATTGTTATTCCATCAGGTCTAACATAGTTGACCCATTCCACTGGGGAATTTTCAAAGTAAACAAAAGAATGTGAAGTAATATTATATACCTTGTCTTGACCACCGACATCCCAGACAGTAAAACTGATGTTCTTGTATTCCACAGTCTCCACATTGAATCCTGAAGGGAACTTTAAATGAGTTCCATTGTTACTGGGGAAGAAAAGAAGTAAAATACAATATATGCATGTGCTTTGATGCTGGAGTGAATAATTGCCACAATGACTACAAATAACATTTGCAGTAACCTTCCAAGTAAAATATCAGGTTAATATTGTTGAAACGGGATCATAAAATAATTAATTAAGAACGTCGTATTAAACTGGTCTGCTAGTTTTGTTAATGAAGCACTGAATTCTTAATTGCCTACATATATGACTAGAGCACTGGGAACTTAGAATTTTGGTTCTTCCCCACTCTCAAATGTTAGTAATAATAAGTCATCTCTCTGTGTGGATGTGTTGCACTCACCCGTGATCACACATAAAAATACATGCACGCTAATGAATAGAATTCAAGTGGTAAAATAAAAGCCAAAGGCAACCTTAATGCGAGCAAAGAAGAGCAGAACATTAAACTAGGTATCAAAGAAGAGGACAACTGAACAGAAAACATTCAAATGACCAATAAGTACACGAAGGAACATACCAATTGTAGGAATGGTAGTAACGATTTCTCCCAGCTTGAGCTTGTAAAGTATGGTGGTCTTACCAGCAGCATCAAGACCCACCATAAGAATTCGCATTTCCTTCTTAGCGAACAGCCGGCTGAAAAGTTTGGTAAATGATAACCCCATTTTTATTTTTTTTAATCTGTGCAGAACAGAAATAAAATTCAGATGCCTTAACATATTGTAATAAAAACTCAACAAAATATTGGAGTTCACCAGAAATTTTGTTGTTTGGTAGATAACACGAAGAAGTGGAAGCAACAAAAAATAAGAGTCGGTAGTTGATATGATAAATTGAGAATCTAAATAACCCTATGACTAAAACGATAAAGTTTATCGTGTATTGCCTTCATTTTTTTACTTTTTCTTTTTTCGAAAAAATGGTTTAATTTCCCATCTGCATATTAATATAATTTATTTTCCATTTCCCATTTCATGGGAGAAAACCCGGTAATCACTGGATATATAGTTGATTTAAATTGAAATAATGTGCATCCAAGAACCCCAAATCCACAGCGAACCCCAAATCCACAGCCACGTGGAATAGCCGAATGAAAATCAACATTGCAAAAAATGCATTCATAACGATGGTGGATCTGTCGAGCTAATAGGTCATCACGCCTAGCAAAAAAAAAGGGAGAAAAATAATATCATTTTACATGGTGACTAGTGTTCAAAATGTCACGCTTGGGGCCTTGGCGCTAAATAAGTGATCAACGACAGCGTTGACTGCTTAAGGCATGCCCATGTGTGGTTAAGCATGCATTATTTTATTTTATATATATAATATTATGATTGATCTCTTAAACACTAGTGTTTAGTTTTATGTCAATGTTCTAAATGAGGAGCCAAGATGGTGCCAAAGCACGAGGCGAGGCAAAACATGGTGCCCAGAACCTATGTGCTATTTTAGTAGTCAACGCTTTCGTTGACCTATGCGCCTTGTCGCTAATTTTTTTTATTTTTTTTTCACTGTATAAAGTTTTCAAATTTTTGGCTAATTAGATTTAAAGACTTGAGAATTAATAATTATAAAAATTTAACTTTTTAGGCCAGTAAATTGAAAGGTTCAAAATGTTGCTTACACACTTATTAATCCACTGGTTTATAAAGGGCATCCCCGAGAATTTCGTTATAAATTTTTGATGTAAGATAAAAATTCCTTTGATTTGGTTGTGGTACATTGTATTTTTTATTTGATTGTAATGTATTATACATTTAGTTTGACTGCAGTGTGTTGTACTTTTAATTTGGTTATAGTGTATTGTACTATTATAAAAATAGTTATTTATATTTTATCAAATTAATTAATCATATTCCAATCTTTTACTAATTAATGAAAATTAAAAACTCTACAAATATTTCAATCGACACTATTATAATATATTTTGTTTATTGTTCGAAAATATATATTTTTTTGTTAAGTTTTTTAAAATTGCATTTGATACTATAATTTGTATGTATTATTAAATGGTTTTTAAATGGATTAAAATTTAAAAATTATTTTTTTAAAAAAATTATGCTTTTTTACTCCTAAACCTCGCTTAGGAGTGCAATGATCGAAACTTGACATTCACGCATCGTCACACATTACGCTTTTTAAAACACTAATTTATGCTAAGCGCTCGAATGACATGGCGCACTACAATGGGTGATGAAAAAATAATGATTGGTTACAAAATTGATTACACCACCTATTGTAATGCGTCACATCACCTGCTGGTTGACATAAACTAAACAGCTTGGGAGATCTTACTGATCTCCCTATATATATATATATATATATATATATATATAGAGAGAGAGAGAGAGAGAGAGAGAGAGAGAGAGAGGACGACATGAAGGACTAATTAGATAAAGAAGATGATACCGAATTGGAGTCCGATAAAGAATTGAATAAGATTTAACTCCTACGCTATCTACATTATGTAATTAGCATATGAGGTCTTGAGAATCTTGTGACGCTGGATCATAAATCTTTAATTTCTAGCACTCAGGATTGCAAACCTTTGCCTACGACTTAGGTCCTTTTAAAGGAATGATGATCATTGAAAGGCTATCATAAGACCTTATATTGCTTCAAAAGAATGGTGGTTATTATCACCATAATTTTTATTTGATACTTCACATTTTAATTGTAGTTAAGTTCCTCAAACTTTACTCATTGCAGTAACTATTTTTCTTAAATCGTGAGTTCCACCGTTAGTCGACTAGAAAAATAAAACAATTGGACACCTCTACTAATTAAATATAGACAATTTCGTCAATCACATATTAACATTTAAATTAATTAAATAAAAACCCAAAAAAAAACCCCACCTGCCCTACCCTATGCTACCCCCAAATCATTCATCTTCTTCAACACACCCACCTCTCCCACCCCATCCCAAAAATAAAAAACCACAACTCAATCCCTACCGATCACTTGAGTGACACTAGATTGAGCAAAGAGGTCCCAGCTCGAGCTATAATGAGCGAGCTCTTTAGCAAGACCACTAGTTACCGTAGGGGGCAGGGTGGCTCAGTGCCTCGATGTACATATTCTCCAAAAGGTACATTGTACTAGGGGGATTTGCTTTTCATTGGTTATGGATTTTCTGTGGCAACAGGAGTGTCAGGAGGAGCTGCCTTCACTATCAAAGCAATACCTGAATGCTAGAACATCTACATAAGAAGCAAATTGGGTAACATTTGGCCACTGCACCACAATCTATACACAAACAAAAATGCCAACACGTCTCAACGCAGGCAGGCTTACAACTTGGTCCAGTCAACTCACTAACTCTGTCCCAGTCAATGTAGCTTGACTCAGCATCCTCCATCTCTCCCACGACGGCACATCCATGTTCAATCCTTGTCCCTCTCCGCTGCTTCCGTTGATCGTAGCCTGCTGCAGTTATGCTTGTAAATGTTAGGTAATTGTCTCAAAAGTCAAAATTGGAGATGACAAGTATAGAAAGGATTGAAGTGTTCTACAAAAATGAATTTACGAGGAAGAAATGTTGGCTGCTAAAGTCACATTTGTTGACTATCATGAAGAAAAGAAGTTAAATTAGAACTCTCTTCTTATGAAGAAGAGAAGTTGGATTAAAACTTTTCTGATTTTCTTAATGAACAAGTATTCTAGAAGTAGATATCAAATTGAATTTGAACTCTATCCATAAACCACCATTTTTGACTTCTCAACTTCAGATGAGGATTTCAAGTTGAATTTGTCAACTGACAAATCGGCTTAAGAAATCTATAAATAGGCATTAGAATTTGTTCATTTGAGTGATTCATTCAAGAGGTGTGTGCTAAGTGTGGCCAGAGAGTTGAGAAAGAAGAAAAATAAAGAGAGCTTATTTTTCTTTTGTAATACTTGAGAATTGGGTTAGTGAGTGAATTCTATATTATTGTAACAATTTTTCATATAGTGAAAAAGTTTTGACGATCCGTTTAATTTGTGCGTTATATCATTAATTTTTCTTTATTTGCTGATATTCTCCTGAATAACAAAAGATCATGCGAGTAATAGAAAGAAAGGAAATTTGACGTACAATTTCCCAAAAATAGAGTGAATCGATGTGGCTTCCTACTCCCATGCCTTTCTTTGCAACTTCGGTACCTTCGAGTTCAACTACGTTGCCCATGCTTCTAGTTTGGCCATGCGCCTCACTGCATTCTGCACTTCTGTCTTTATGACTTTATCTCTCTGCCTTTGCTTCATCGATTCTATCGCCATTTCCAGAATCGCCTGGTAGAGCCTCTGGGTTTTTTCAACCAATTTACGCCTCAATTCCTCTCCCATTGAAGAAGATGAAGGATTTGGGGGGGGGGGGGGGAGGGGGGGGGGGGGGGGGGGGGGGTATGGTTTTTTTTGTTTTAATTTAATTATTTTAAATATTAATATGTGATTAAAGAAATTGCCCCTCTTTAAATTAGTCAAAGTATCCAATTATTTTATTTTTCATGTCAACTAACGGTGGAACTCACGGTTTCCTTCATTTTGGACTTCGTGCGCTAATTTTTCAAAAGTTTGGGAGCTCTGGTAGCACAAACTGAAGGTTAAGATAAAGTCTGGAAAAAAAAATCAAAGGTTTGGGACCATTGTTGTAATTTTCTCTTAAAATAATGTTATACACAAACCTAAAATTCTTCATTATTTTTAATTAGACATTCTCTATCAAAATACCATTTTAAAATGTATTTTGAGCAAAAAAAAAAAATGGAGCTCAAACATGTTCATATAGAGTGAATTGAGAAAGTGAGGAAGAAAGGCTCCTAATTAAGAGAAAATAGTTACCGTGAGTTGTGTGTGTTAGAAGAGAAAAAATAGAGAAAGGGATAGAGTAGCGTGAGATAGTGGTGAATGGGTAAGGTGAGAGTTAAAAATAATAAATAATAAATAAAAAGAGAGAGAAAGAATCAAGTCCCATTTATCTATTATTATTAGGATAAAATGCATTTTTGAATAGTGAATTTTTGAAAAATGTGTGACTAAAAAGTATAAAAAAAAATAATTAAATTTACGTACAAAATAAATATTATAAAAATATGTGTTCAAAAATAAATTTAATTCTTTGGATAAAAAGCAGAATTTTTTGTGTTAAATTCAACACGCATATCAACTTAAGGGGACAATCTTAATTATTCTCTTTTGGAGGAGGGTCTAAATCAATAGAATTCTCTATAAGATTCGTGTGAATGCCAAGCCTTAATATATTTTTCTATGAGATTCTTTAATAGAGGGGTTATAAGAAAACACGTAACGAACAATTATAATAAGAACATTAATTATTTGAATGATCGTCGAATTATATTAAGTGCTATTACATAGTAAATGAACTAAAATTTGAATCGCCGCAATATTTATTAAATTATATACATTGTTATTCATTCATTATTTAAGTCGACGTCGTTTATTGAACCTAACAAATTTTTTCACTTGACAAACAAATTTCCCATCCAAATTCACGTAAGTAAAGTGTATTCGCAAAATGTAATTTAGGTCTCAATTTTTAACATCTTATCACTTTATCATTACTTTTTTTTTCAATTTGACGAAGTTCTCAATTCAAAATGTCTGCATCTATCACTGTACGTCCATTAACATATCATATAATCATACGCATCAAATATTTAGCATTCATCAAATGCCTTTCTTTGTAACTTCAGTACCTTCGAGTTCAACTACGCTGCTCGTGCTTCTAGTTTGGCCATGCGCCTCACTGTATTCTGCACATTTGTCTTTATCTCTCTGCCTTTGCTTCATCGATTCCGTCGCCATCTCCAGAATCACCTGGTAGAGCCTCTGGGTTTTTTCAACCAATTCACGCCTCAATTCCTCTCTCATTGAAGAAGATGAAAGATTTTGGGGGGGGGGGGGGGGGGGGGGGGTGGGTTTTTTTGTTTTAATTTAATTATTTTAAATATTAATATGTGATTAACAAAATTGCTCCTCTTTAAATTAGTCAAAGTATCCAATTATTTTATTTTTATGTCAACTAACGGTGGAACTCACGATTTCCTTCATTTTGGACTCCGTGCGCTAATTTTTCAAAAGTTTGGGACCTTTGGTGACACAAACTGAAGATTAAGGTAAAGTCTGAAAAAAATTCAAAGATTTGAGACCGTTGTTGAAATTTTCTCTTAAAATAATATTACACACAAACTTAAAATTCTTCATTATTTTTAATCAGATATTCTCTATCAAAATACCGTTTTAAAATGTATTTTGAGCAAAAAAAAAAAAATGGAGCTCATCATATAAAGTGAATTGAGAAAGTGAGAAGTGAGAAAGAAAGGCTCCTAATTGAGAGAAAATAGTTACCGTGAGTTGTGTGTGTTAGAAGAGAAAAAATAGAGAAAGGGATAGAGTAGCGTGAGATAGTGGTGAATGGGTAAGGTGAGAGTTAAAAAATAAATAATAAATAAAAAGAGAGAGAGAGAAAGAATCAAGTCCCATTTGTCTACTATGATTAGGATAAAATGAATTTTTAAATAGTATATTTTTTAAAAAACGTGTCACTAAAAAGTATAAAAAAAAAAAAAAAATTAAATTTACGTACAAAATAAATATTATAAAAATGTATTTAAAAAGAAAAAAAATTTAAAACAATAATTGTCACATAGAAGCTGAATTATTAGTGCTTTGCAGAAATTAAAGTTAGGAATATGTACTTGTCAATAAATTAGTACACGTGTCAAAAAAATTTCTTTTGATAAAAAGCAGAATTTTTTTGTGTTAAATTCAACACGCTTATCAACTTAAGGGGACAACCTTAAATTATTCTCCTTTGGAGGAGGGTCTAAATCAATAGAATTCTCTACAAGATTCGTGTGAATGCTTAGGCCCGTTTAACCCACATTTTAATTTTCATTTTCATTTTTCTATTCATTTTCAATCACATATTCTTCAATAAAATAATATTTTTCATCACATCAATAACTTTTCCTTTTTTTTCAACCACATATTTCCCATCATATCACTATTTCAAAATTCATTTTTCTCAAATAATCATTTTTCTGTGAGATTCTTTAATAGAGGGGTTATAAGAAAACACGTAACCAACAATTATAATAAGAATATTAATTATCTGAATGATCGTCGAATTATATTAAGTGCTACTACATAATAAATGAACTAAAATTTGAATTGCCGCAATTTTTTTATATTATATACATTGTTATTCATCCATTATTTAAGTCGACGTCGTTTGTTGAACCTAACAAATTTTTTCACGTGACAAACATATTTCCCACCCAAATTCACATAAGTAAAGTGTATTCGCAGAACGTAATTTAGGTCTCAATTTTTAACATCTTATCACTTTATCATAACTTTTTTTCAAATTTGATGAAATTCTCAATTCAAAATGTCTGTGTCCATCACTATAAATCCATTAAATAATTAACTTTCACCAAAATAATAAATAAAATTGTTGACAAACATATTTTTCATTATATAATACGCTAGCCTGTTTGAGTCTCATTTTTTGTCCTCTTGCATTTTGAAATAATATTTTTTTTTAAAATGTGATTAAAAAATAAGAAAAAATTTGAATTTACGTATAATATTAATTTATTAGAAATGTATGGTTGAAAAGAGGGGGGGGGGGGGGGGGGGGGGGGGGGGGGGGGGGGATTACTCAAAAATTACTCAAGATTTCAAAACTATATACATATATCACAGTAAATTACTGAAAAAATTGACATGGAGTACACTTATTGCAAAATCCAATGCCAATTAACTAGTAGGATTCCACTACAGAGAAAGGTTGAGATCCAATCCCATTCCCGTGTCTCTACCTCGATCTTCATCTTGAGGCTCTTCCTCCTTCTCCCGCTTTGAAGGGCCGCCGGAAGGTAATTGAGCCGTATAGTTAAGAGGCATTTGCTGCGGATCATCCATGAAATCTTCTGGTTGAAACGACGGATTCCAAGTCACCACCGGCGACGGCGGCGGCTTATCATCAATTGGTTTAACGCTGTCTTTCTTGTTCGATTGATCTCGACCTTTCATCATACTTTGACGAATATCTCGTATGTTTTTTATTAAAGCGAAGAACGATTCCATCTTTTCTTCGTCGTTTTCCATGTTCTCCATCTTTCTCTTCTTTCTCTCTCCATCCATTGTGGGAGGGAGAGAAAGGTTTGGGAGGGCAGGGTATATATCCTTGCTGAATGCTGAGATGGACATGCCCTATTTGAGCTTCATTATAATTAAAAAATTTAGAAAAATATATTATGTTTTTTAAGGATACGTGTTTAAAAAGAATGAAAAATTATTAATTTACATATAATATTATTTTATTAAAAAATATGTAATTGAATATATATATGTATATATATATATATATATATATTATCAAATTAATGGAGCCAAACAAGGGTGGAAGGGATTAAGGAAGAAAAAAAGCCAATTAAATGGTGACCTACTTTGACACAATTAAGTTGACTTATTCACACCTCAATAATTATTTGGGCTGCACACAGAGTCCCCTCACAATAGGGGGTCCGTGCTTTTTTTATTGGCGCATGCCCTCTTATTGTGAGGGAGTTGTACATGTACAGTCACACGTGAACGGTACATTTATTCTAATTATTTTGAATAATATGGTTTACAATTAATGTAGGCGACAATAGAGTCACATTCATATGGCTCATTTTTTTTTTCCAAATAATATTATTTAGCATCAATTTGTAATAGTGTAGGGTGTCAACATAGATGCAATTGAATATTATCATAGGACAAGTTTTCCCTTGTGCGTTGCACGTAATATTGTAGAATTTGTATTTGTAATAGTGGTAATTGAATCAGACTATAAATAGGTATGTGTTGTATTAATTGAGTTGAAATCGTCTGAAAGAAATGATTTCAACTTATATAACATGAGATGAATCGAAAATCAATTGATAAAGGATCCTGCAATAAACGGGTGTACAAAGTGAAACGACCAAATTATCATCTCTAATATGTACTAAGGCAATAACAAGATGTAAACTTGACAATCAAGAATAATGAAAGATTGGTTAATTGGTTTTCACAGTGTTGATGATAATAAGACGCAAACTTGTAAGTGCAGTATTCAGATCTCAGTAAAAAAACAATATATTGAAAGACATATCAAACAATCATCGATTTAATTTGGAGCACACATTGCGGACTTGTTCATGGCTAAATGATGAAGTCAATGCACTAACGTCGGGGAACCAATCGAAGGTATGAATTCAAAAGCATAATGTATGTTAACAATCTAATGTGTGAAAAACATGTATGTGAAAGCTAATTGGAGCCAAGTTTGAACTTGTCATGTCATGGAATGATGTCATCAAGTTAGATATTATTATGGCCATAAAATCACATATAAACAATGAGTATAATTAAACAATCAATTGATAGAAAAATTAAAGTGTAGAAAATGAAGTAGAGCACGTGAAACTTTTATGTTCGGAATCTTGGAAGTTCAGTGATCATTTCTAACATCTAATCCTCTATTGAATGTTCATAATTGTCAAGAACGCTCGTAACGCTATAATCAAGCCAAATGAAACAATTGTTCAAGATTACAAGTCTTTAGCCTTTTGGACTTAGGGTTCGTTTGATTGCAAGGGTGAAAAATTGGTGGAAAGAAAATGAATAGCAGAAAATTGAATTGTGTAAAATTTGTTTTAGAGGGAATTGCAATTAATGGTGTTTGATTGATATAATTTTCATCTAATCCGTTTGACTTTATTTTTCATGCAAATTGTTACTTTTTGGGATAATTTTTTTTTACAATCTGTATTAAAATTTGTTTGAATTGCAAAAAAAATTAAAAAAAATTTAAAATTTTTTTGTGTTCGTTTGACTTTATTTTTCATGCAAATTGTCAATTAAATGGATAAATTTTTTTATCATTGGATTTAGAATATGTTTTCATTGCCAAAAAGTTAAAAAAATAAAAATGAAAATGAAAAACACTTTCCAAAAACACTTTATATATAAAAAAAATATGTTTTAAATTATTGAACCTAAAAAAAAGAGTAAAAATAAATTCCATAAAAAAATTATATAATCAAAGATCAAACTTTATCCTTTTTCACCATTTTTCTTGCCAATCAAATTATTATCTAAATAGCCCTAACGTGAAGTCACGATTCACGTGACATGCGGCGACTTGCTGGCGACTGCCGTCTGCCTGTATGTACGATCGCAAGGATAAAGTTTGCACATGGCCTCAAATAAATGCATTTTAACGTGCAGCTTTGTTTGACTTATATATAAAGTTTTAAAAGTGTAGTAGATAATTATTCAGGAAATTTGCATCTACAAGCTTCGATGTTATTAATCTATGGTTATTATATATTTTAAATAAATTTTTAAAAACCTGAGAATTTTCTCCATAACAATAATTTATGACTTTAAACCAGACAAATTTATATCGTCTTTAATTAACAATAAGTTTAATTAACAATAAGTTTCCCTTCCCTCCCTTCCCCCACGGCCCCACATTCTCGATCAAGTGGCAAGCAGGTGGAACTTTACCCAGTAAAAGCGCAGGGCTATGCCCTTTCTATTGCTAAGGATCTGTATCTGTATCAGAAATGTTTCACTTAAAACGTGGGGTGTTTGTTATATAGACAAGCGTGTGAAATTGTTAACCTTCTTCATTTGTTCAAGTAAATAAAATTCAAGAAATTTGCACCATAAATCTTGGTTTCTTGAATTATTTTGTTCTTCGAATATATTGACTTTATATCAAATGGACATCAAGATTCAATTTAATTCACCATCAAAATGGTTTTGTAGCTAGTCCTGGAATGAAAAACCAGGGCTTGACTGGCATGCCTTTCTCTTCCCAATCTGAAATCCAAGCCCTCACCCCAGGCGAAAGAGAAAACAGAACTACAGGACATCACAAGAACAAATAAGATGAACAGTAGCTTGGGGTTTTGAGTTTGGGTGGGGTGGGGTGGGTGGGGTGGGGTGGGGTGGGGGAAGGAGGTGAATAGTATTTTTCTTTTATTTATTTTTATTTTGTTTTCATTATTTATTTTTTAATTCTTTTAAGTGCTTAAATAGCAAAATTACTCTTTTACCGATTTAAATTGGTCAAAATTGGTCAAAGTCAATTTTATTGGTCAATTAACGGTCAAAGTTGATGGTTTTTATCCATTTGGACCTCGAGTACGAATTTATTAAAGGTTTGGGATTTCGGGTGGTACAAATTGAAAGTTAGGGTAAAGTCTGCAAAAAATGCAAAAGTTAGGAACCGCGGCTACAATTATCCCTTTTTTATGCATAAGTAATTAGTTGCCAGTTTTAAAATGAAAAATATTAAACGAACATAGTCGATGACATCACACTCACATAGAACGCGTGAATTCCACCTGAATAAAAATATTTCTCCCATGTGTGTGTGTGATGTTAACCCTGTGATCATCCATGCGAACAATGTAGTATAACTCTTTTAAAAAAGGTATTGTTATGGTGCGTTTGATTGCAAGGGTGGAATTTAGATGGAAAAAAAAACGAATTGCAGGGAATTGAATTGTCTAGAATTTGTTTTAGAAAAAATTGTAATTAATGGTATTTGATTTGTATAATTTTCCACCTAATCCATTTGGCTTTATTTTTCATGCAAATTGTTATTATTTTGGATAAATTTTTTTACAATCTGTATTAAAATTTGTTTGGATTGCCAAAAAGTAATTAAAAAAAAATTTAAAAATCACTTTTGAAATTTTTTTTGTTCGTTTGGCTTTATTTTTCATGCAAATTGTCAATTAAATAGATAAATTTTTTTACCATTGAATTTAGAATATATTTCCATTATCAAAAAAAAAATTAAAAAAAATGGAAAATCACTTTCCATCAAAACCATAAGAAAATAAAAATGAAAAATGTGCTTTAAATTATTGTACTTAGAAAATGGATAGAAATGAATTCTATAGAAAAATTATGCAATCAAACACCAAAATTAAGCACATGTTTGGCGTGCATTACTTTGAGAAAAAAAAATGAAGAATTGTACCCTTTTTTTCAAATTATTAGATCCCACTATCTCACATACTGGTCAAATATTTCGACGGCTCCACTATGCAATGGTAAGAATTATTTTAGACATTGGGAAAAAATACCTAACAAACAAGGGCTAAGCATGAAAAAGAAAAGTATATTTTTTTCTCAATTATTTTGATGACTATCAAACATAGCTTTAATGTAATGGGAACTTTAATCTCAATATTCAAAGAGATAAAAGTGAAAAAGTGAAAATTTAAAAGAGAGATAATCTTCCATAGCCAGTCTGACAACCATTTTTTTTTCAAAAAGCCGAAGTTAGGCAGAGATGCTTTCTTTGGTTTCTCACTTAAAAGTCAAATAAAAAAATTACAAATTATTTTTAATCATACATTCTCATGATCAAATATTTTACTTGTAAATAGAATTTTTTTTCCTACTTTTAAATCACACATTCTTAAAAAAAAATTACTATTCTGAAATTTATTTTCCTAAAAAAAATATATATCTTTATAATGGTTATTAAAAAGTGCTAATAAAATATGCTAATTTGTTGATTTGTGAATTAGTTCTATTTAATAATCAAGTATAGGACCGTTTTGCAAGTTTGTACTTTTGCTTTTGCCTTTCATAAAAAAACATTATGATGAAATTAGCTTAAGTGAATTTCCTCTAAAAACGTTTTTAGCGAGCGAAACACTTTTAAAAAATTATTCAAATACATAATATATTAAATATCATATCAAGTGAGAATAAAATTTTGAACAATTTTAGCACTACTACAATTCAATTATTTCAATAATATCTTACTTTTCATCTTTCAATATGTAGTAAATACTACAAATTCTTGTTATGTGTAAATTTTGTGTTATTAATTAACATTCACATTAATTTAGATTCGATAAATTTTGATCTACGTGAATCTAGAATTATTATAGATGAATTTATTTCTATTCATATTTTTAGAAATTTAATATGTGTTTAAATTCATGTATTAACAATTAATTTTTATATACTAAATGTAGTAAAAAAAAAAATGGTTACTTATTTGTAGTATTTCATCATCGCAAAAAATTTAAATAATAGATGTTGAGTTTTAAAAGTATAATTTTATTCTCTTAAATTTCTATTCTAAATTTTATTTTATTTAGTTCATTTAAGACTCATCAAACCTTTCCAACAAATTGATATCAAATAATACTTTTACAACACTTATAAAGTATTTTAGAATAACGTGCAATGCGCGTTTACCTCTGACTAGCATGTTCAAAAGTAACTTCTTAAACTCATAATCAACTTTTAGTTTTACAAAAGTTATGTCAAATGAACCCATAGTAATTTTATAGACAACGCTACATGCACATCAAAACTTACATAATGGCTAATGCTTTACATAATATCATATGACACTTTATCATTTGTCAATTTAAAATGCAATCAACTTTTTTATTTTATCTTTTCCCACCACATCATTTCGATAACTTCTTTAGGCTTTTTTTTTTTTTTTTTTTTTTTTTTGTGTACAAATAACAAAATTCTAATTTTATTAACCTTGTCAAAGTATTTACTCTATCTGTCTCATTTATATATGCTGACTTACTTTATTTTCTTTTCCTAATTATATAGTCGTTTTTTTTTTTTATTGAGAATGTTTTATTTTGTTCGTTTACTAATATACCCTTATTTAATTTGCCTAGTTATAATTAATTTTTTTTCACTTAATCTTGAAATTGTACAAATATAAATAAGGGTAAACTATAAATTTTTTTGACAAAAATTACTTTTCAATAATATTAAATAAGATTTCTTAATTTATGTAAAAAATAAAATTAGCCTATATAAATGAAATGAGGGGAATACATAATTTTATTGTCAAACTCATTTAAAAGTAACTTCTTTTATAAGATTTTTAAATGTCAAAATAAGTAATATTTTTATTTATAACAACAATAATAGTAATGACTAAATTGTACAAATATAAATAAGGGTAGACTATAATTTTTTTTTTGACAAAAATTACTTTTCAATAATATTAAATAAAATTTTTTAATCTATGTAAAAAATAAAATTAGCCTATATAAATGAAGTGGGGGGAATACATAATTTTATTGTCAAACTCATTTAAAAGTAACTTCTTTTATAAGATTTTTAAATGTCAAAATAAGTAATATTTTTATTTATAACAACAATAATAGTAACGACTAATAAGTTATATTTTTAGTAAGAATAATTTGTAAACAAAAATAAACATTTAGAAATTTAATAATTCATGATTATTCTCATTTTACCTACAAATTAAGCCCTAGAAACATGACTCCAAATTAGAAAATGAATAAATATTTAAATGAAACTAAAATTTGTAGTATATAATAAATTATAGGAAAAATTACATGATAGCAAGTATTTAAAGATTGTCATTCAAAAATCAAGGCTGAAGTTTCATTGTTCACAAATCAAGTATTCCAAACCCTACTTATTTCATTCTACTCTCTCTCTTCTCACTCTCTAAACCACTATCCACTCCCCCACCCCCAAATAATTTGTCTTACAAACCACCACCGGAAGCTGTCGTTGGAGATCGCCGTCGATGATGTCCCACCTTTTCTCCTTCTCTTTATCGCAACCATGTGCATGCAGAATCAACGACGACGATGATAGACCCAACACTCGTCTTCTCTTCTCTCTCAACAATAGCGATGTCGCCCCCTGGAAGAGAATATTTGGCGCAGCGATGTCACCATCGAAAGAGAACCGTCGCGAGTAGCTGCATCTAGCACTACGAGCAATGGTGATAACGATGTCGTAAGCGAGCTGTGCCCTGCCGTTCGTCTTGTGGTGGTGGTGTTATTGTTTGCGGCAACAATTGGATGAGATGAAGAGTGTTGTATGATCAAACTATTTGGTCAATTTTGTGACTAGTATTGGTGGTGGATCGAGATCGGGGTCAGGAACAGGTGTATGTGACCAATTATTTTGTTCTCGTTGACTAACTATTAAAATGTTACCTTAAAACTCAATAATTTGTGACCAAAAAAAAATAACCCGTGACTAAAAAAAATTTGAAAATATATGATCAATAGATAATCTGTGACCTATAAAAAATGTTATTTGTGATCTCGAAATAATCTGTGATCAATTAATTTGATGACCAATAAATAAGTTGTAACATATAATTATGTACACGTGATTAATAATTGTGACTTTATTATATTTAATTTGTAATTTTTTTTTAATTAATTAGCTAATACCATATTTTTGCATTTTTATACTTAAAACCTGATTTTTGAATTGTCCATACTTAATACATGATTTGTGAATTTTTTTTCCCTAAATTATAATTGATGCTGACCAGTCCACATTGACATTTAACAAAAGCTGCGTCAAATTGGAATGTAATGTCAATTAACACACACACACACACACACACACACACACACACACACACACACACACACACTCTTTAAGAACCAACTTGATATTTGTACAAACGTCAAGGACTATTTGTGAAATTAATTCTTGTTAAATTTTTGAATTACTAAGTTTTATGAAACTCATTATCTTTATTATAAAAATAGAAAAATGAAAAAGAACACTTACCACATGATACGGATGTTAGTATGTTACAAACAACACGAGAATGTTAATGGAAACTTTAATCAAGCCTTTCTCCAATAATCTATTGAATCTTTTGATGACCATAATAAGTAGATGTAACTAAAGGAGTTCAGGTTGAAAGAATTGACAGTAAGTCCCTTATAAAGCCTAGGCATGAAATTTTATTCTTATTCCCATTCTTGCGTCTCAACTCTTGGACAATTTGAATCTCAAATGATGACAAAGTCATTTATCTTTCCTAATTGACTGAGTTTCTTCATTGTCTTGATATTTTATTTTCAGCTACATATTGAAGTAAATAGTGGTGCAACAAGGTTTTGCCACAGAGTATCAAGCTGTCAATGAAGCTACATTTTGTTATACATAACAGTGATCTATTACATTATATAAAAACAACAGTTTCCAATTCCAAAACATGCAACAATTTGTGGAGATGCTACCAGAAAATAGAAAAGAGACGTATGAATCCTTTAGAGATGGGGAAACTTGAAAGTCGAACATCAAATAGTTCATCAGATAAAAATCCATCCTTTATCCACATATTGTCAAAAGTTGTAGGTGATAAAGAAACAGGGTACACAAAATACGCGTTAAGGTCTGGTCACCTAGTCGATAGCACTTACCCAAATCTTTTATAACACAAGGAGATACAAACCAACTACACAAGGTGAACAGGAGAAGAAAACACAGGTGGCGTGCATATAAAACACTTGATTGTACCATATTTTGAGGGTTCATAACCCCAGGAAAGGACATTGCTTTCTGGCATGCTCGGGAATTAACTTCAGCAAGGTCTCAACTGGCACGCCCTTCAACTCTGGAAAATAAGAGTACAGCAACTTGAACAAAAATAAAACAATTTTCTGGCTTAGACAATGTGAGATAATATTATCCAAAAAATTCATACCATGAGGTTTAAAATTGAACAGTGGAGGAAGAAAACGTCCATTTGGGAGGCGTGTGTTTGGATCGCGCAGCTCATCAAAAAAGGGATGAGTCAAGGCATCCAGCTGCAACGAAAGAGAATCCAATTTGCAACTTACAGCAAATGTAGAGAAATAGAGGCACCAACAATTTAATGTTAAATGTAAAAAAGTTGAAGTCATGGTTCCATTCAGCTTCAGATATGGGTACTATTTCAGCAATCCCTAGAATAGTGGCGTACACACAAAAAGAATCAAATATAGATTACTAAGTCAATTAGAACCTAAATTATTGGGCTTTAAGAAAGTCAATTCAATGATGAATTCTTTAAGAAAGTATGAAAAATGTTAGTTATCTAGAACACAAATCCTTAAAGGAGACTGCAGCGTGAAAGGAATTTTCCTACAGAACGCAGAATCCAACAATATAAAATACTGCACTCCATCCATTTTAATCACGTGCATAAATTCATTCCTGGACACGATAGACTGAGAGAGAAGTGGGAAATACAATCTGTTCAACAAAATAACTACATTTTTCACTTAAAATAATCGAGTCACCACCAGTATAGTCCATTCTCAGTAATGGAGCAACCTACGGAATAACTTGCTGAAATAAAAGGGCATAGAAAGAGAATTTTTTAAAAGAAAAAGGAAGAATTTCATGTACTCACGGCTGTGCAACGTAAATTAGGAGAGTACTGCAGTAGTCTAGAAACAAGATCAACAGCTTCCGGAGGCATGTGTTTTTGGAATATCTGATGCAAAGCAAATCAAAGCAAAGAATAATAGGTGAATGAAACAGCAATAACACAAAGTAAGCTTTGTTCCCAATAAATTTTGGGGCAGTTAATCGCCACTCCATACCGAAAATGATGAGCAAGGAAAAAGGAAAAACTATAAGAGAAATTTAGAGCCCGTTTGTCACCCTTTAAAATTTTAAATTGTTTGCTACGGTATCGTTCTCCACCACACATTCATACAATAAAATATTCTACACACAAACCAATAAAGTTTCTTTACTTTTTAACCACACATTCTCCGAAAAATACTATTCAAAACTCTTTAATTTTCCAAATAATGGGTGACAAACAGGGGATTAGCATGAATTTCTACAATTACAAGTACCTTGTGCCAAGGATGAGCTTTGATTTGTGGAAATTTGAACTCAGTATAGTTAGGATTCATGCATTTTATTTCTTCCCTGGTTGGAGTACCCAAAACCTGAAAGATATAGTTTGGTTATGGACTTACAAATAGTAACATACCATTGGTCACTCCATGTTAAACAATGGTTAACTATTCATATAAAAGCTTAAGCTATTAGAGAGGAGTCATATGCATTCATTTAAAGGCTGTCTTCAACATCCATCTAAGAATAACGCATCTTTTTTTGTTAC
Organism: Osmanthus fragrans; assembly: GCA_019395295.1. NCBI lineage: Eukaryota > Viridiplantae > Streptophyta > Magnoliopsida > Lamiales > Oleaceae > Osmanthus > Osmanthus fragrans. The sequence goes on from CM033363.1 coordinate 14,647,982, forward strand.
AACTACCAAAAACAAGTTTGAATCTGCTCACAGAATGATTTATACAGATGAACATTTAAATAAACCTAGAAGTTTAGTCCAGATTAATGTAAACAGGCATCTTTCTAGTTGCAACTACAAAAGACATAACTTTTCAAAGAACTGCATGCATTTATACAAAGCCCTTCTCTTCTTCAGTCAAATAGGCCCACATATGAACTTCATAGGGCCCTCCACAAAATAATAACAAAAGAGACAACAGCAATAACGCACAAACAAAACAGAAGCAGCAAAACATTAGAATATCAGAAAGTGCATCGGCAAGAGAGCACCTTAATAATCTCTACAAGTTGGTCCACTCCACTCTCACCAGGAAACAAAGGCTGAAAGAAAAATCCAACAACAGCTCAGATAATCCATTTACAGCCGTGTAAAGGACCTATTATGTGCAATGAGAAATCAGCCAAATACCTTTCCCAGGATTAGCTCAGCAAGCACACAGCCAACAGACCAAATGTCTATAGCTGTAGTATACTCTGTCGCTCCAAAAATAAGCTCAGGTGCTCTATAATACCTAGAGCAGATATAAGAGATATTGGGCTCCCCTTTGACCTGCCAAGAATCAGGGAATTAAATTGTCAAACATCTTATTTGCATGAAAGGAACTATATCATCATAAAAGCATTTCACATACCAAAACTTTGGCACTTCCAAAATCACACAATTTAACCTGGTGCGTATGTGGATTCACCTGCAAAAGTGCATAAAATAATTATCTTGAAAGAAAACTTAGAAACATTTGAATAAATTGAAAAGGTTACATCAAATGCCCAATTCTTTCTAACTCTATGCCAACTTACGCCATCCCATTTGAATTGTGAGCAGATAATAAGAAAGAGAATAATATAAAGCATGTTAAAGATAACTAACAATACTCATGTTTTTAGGCAAGTTTTCCCTAAGATGTAGAAATGAGAAACAAGAAATGAAAAAGGGAAAACGGAAAACAAAAAAATATAGAAGCATGGAAGCTAATATTGATCATACCAATAAATTTTGAGGCTTGATGTCCCTGTGGCACACTCCAATACCACGATGGGTATATGATAATGCTCTGAAAATCTGCCAAATAGAAACAGTTTTATTCTGCAAAATATTAAACCTTAGAAACAGAGCTCAAATATATACTACTAGGCAGAACAGAGTGACAAATGCCCTCAAACTTCTCATTCAAAGAACAAAACTATGAAAGTTGATCCACTCATGAAAAAGTCGTAAATTTTTACGGTTTGATTTTTTCGAGGAGCATGGGACAAGCAGAAGACACAGCAACGATCAACAAATTACCTGGTAAGTGTACAGCTTTACATATATCAGTGGCATCCTTTGGCTCAGCTTATTGTAGTGTTTGATAACACGATGAACAGTTTCAGGGACATACTCGAGTACCAGGTTAAGATATAGTTCATCCTTTTCGGTTGTAGAGAAGAAGCAATGCTTCAAAGACACAACATTTGGGTGGTCAAGAAGACGCATGGTTTGTAACTCTCGGTTCTTATACCTCTTATCTTGAAGAACTTTCTTTATCGCAACTGTTTCACCTGTCTCTAAGCATTTAGCCTAGATAATGAAGATCAAACAATGATATGTATGATTGTTCTCAGAGTGAGTCTATCAAATACATAAGGTACCACAAAGAAATCCAAGTAAAAGCAACAGAAGAACTTACCTGGAACACTACTCCAAATGATCCATGACCAACAACTCGTTCAGCCATGTAACTGATTGTCTGAAATTATTAATTAGTCAAGGCAAATAAATGAAACTAAAAATTATCAATGCCAACAGTAGGTAGAAACTTAAAAGAATTAAGGTGCAGAAGCATAGATCCCAAAAATACATACATCACACATCCAGTCAAATGGTACGGCCAAACCTAAGATAAATTGCATCGAACTTTTTCTTCTGATCACTATTGAAATTGATGATATTTATTTGATGAATTTGTAAAAACGAGTATTATGGGAAATGCTTGTTCAATTAGAAAACTGTCAAAATTTAATTCCTGGCTTCAGAAACATGGGAACCACAATATAAAGATTACCCTCTCTTTTGACTTCTAGAGTTGATCCCAGTAAGCAATCCCCAAGGCTCTATTAGGATTTCCCTTAGAAACCAAGAGTAGCATTTGGATAAATGGACACGGTTGATAGGGATTTATCATCCCAGTGTGTAATAAACTGAATTTGAACGACGTTTATTATTCTTTATACACATTCAATACATGTATTTTCTTATGCTGTTGATATGAGCATTCACCCATCACGAGTCCACTCTATCTAATCTCCCTACTTATTTTTTGTCATTGTTTCTCATTCCTATTGCAGTGGCAAAAAAATTAGAGAGGATCCAAAGGGAGTTTCTTTGGGCAAGGTTGGGGGAGGAGAGAAAATTTCATCTGGTCAAGTGGGGCGACGTCTGTTCCCCTATTACGGAGGGGATCTTGGATTGAGAAGCCTTGTACTGTTCAATAAGGCCCTGTTGGGCAAGTGGTTGTGGAGATTTGGAATGGAGAGGGAGAGTTTTTGGAGAGAAATCATAGGAGTGAAGTCTAGTGTTATAGAGGGGGGTTGGTGCTTAGTTGAGGGTCGTGGCTCGTATGGGGTAAGCTTGTGGAGATATATCAGAAAAGGATGAAACGATTTTCAGAACAGATTGACTTTTGTGGTGAGAAATGGTGACTATCAGATTTTGGGATGATTGTTGGCATGGAGATCAACCACTAAAGATGAGGTTTCCTTCTCTGCATCGCGATGCTCTGGAACTCTCTGCTATGGTGAATGATGTATTAACTATACAGAATAGAAGTCCTAACTGGAACACCGTCTTCGGGAAGGGCTTACAGAATTGAAAATTGGATGATTATGCGTTGTTTTTGACCTCCTTGCATGAGGTGCACATTCGGACAGGAGAGGACGATTGTAGTAGGTGGAGGCTATGATGCTCGGACTCGGGTACGGGTATGGGATACGGGTACGTATCTAAGTATCGGATCTTTTATTTTCTAAAATGTAGGATATGGGGACACGGTTAAAAAGAGTCCAAATTTTGGATACAGGTACGTGGGTACTTTTTTTAATACAATTTTTTATTCCCAAAATTTCTTAAATAATAATTGAGTAGCTAATAAATCATCCCACCTCAACTAACAAAATCAAGCCCAAAACAGCCCCAATTACATACCAATGGCAAATACATGTAAACCCAACAACCCTAAATACAAAAACAATTGTAGCCTAAGAAGATTAGCCTATATAACCAAAGCCCACTTATTTAAAATTATTTTACCCCAACCCAACCCATACAATCATCCCTTCATTACATACAAAACCTAATTTGGGCTATAAATCCCTTCATCTTCTCCACTTCTCCTCGGCTTCTGCAGGTTCAGTTCTCCAGGTCTTCTCTTCTTATCCAGTTCTCCTCATCTTCTCCAGGTCTTCTTCTTCCTATTGCGCACGTTCTGCCTCCATCCCTCATCCGTATAATCAAGCCATAAATCCTCTAGCTTCGTCTTCTCCAACACTGCTACTGCTTCTTCCCGTCGCCACCTATTTCCGCCTCCACCCCACATCCAAAAGCTGCCATGTCGACTGAAAAATTGAAGAACCTGCCCTGTATTTCATACAATACCCGTGTCGTGTCGTGTCGACACGGGTACTCCGGCCATTTGAACGAGTCCAAGCATCACAGGATGGAAGGTGACAGCAAATGGTATTTTCTCTGTTCGCACATATTTCAAATCTATATTGGAACCTGTGGAGAATGCATTCCCTTGGAAGAGGATATGGCAATGCAAATTGCCTCCACGGATGGCATTTTTACTGTAGACAGTTGCGAGGGGGCAGGTGTTAACGGTGGATAATTTTCGAAGGAAAGGTTGTTATGTTACAGAGTGGTGTTATATATGTAAGAGGGATGGAGAGACGATTGACCACCTGTTTCTTCAATGTGATGGCGTGCATTGGCTGTGGAACGATATCCTGGTTGTTCAACACATGAATTGGGTATTGCTAAGGCATATAGAGGGCGCGGTGCAAGCATAGAGGAGAAAACTTAGAGACAAGAATAGTAAACTTGTCTGAGATCTCATTTCAGGGTGCATTGTATGGTATGTGTGGAGAGAGAAAAAACAACCGATATTTTGAAGATCAAGCACGGTCGACAGAGCAGTTTAGGAAATTATTTTATCTGACATTGTATAATTAGTTTAATGCGGCGACTACTAACCCCATAGAGGGATTGTCTAATTTTATTGTATTTTTATTCTGTTTAAATTGATTATGCACACCTTGTGTATTATCATTTGATTAATAAAATGAAAGATTACCTATAAAAAAAAATTTTAAAAAAAAAAAAAAAAAAAAAAAAAAATTCCTATGGGTTCTAGGATTCCCAATCAAATTCCCAGTGGTAATCATTGAAGATTGAATGATGTGGATTTTTTTGGGTCTCAATTTCTATTAATTTGGATAGATGTTGGTTTAATCATCCATACCCCACACAAGAATGAGACGAGAATTGATTTATTCTAATTTAATTGGTTTTAGATATTCCTATTTGGAATAGGAATTAAACTAGGTTTGGTTGTTGGTGTTAGGATTCCTATTTTGGAATACAAAATAAACCATGTTTAGATGGAGTTTTAGCACAAGAGGAAACAAGTCAATGCTAGAAGCCCATTACACATCGGTCCCCTCATCATTTTGTAAAAAGAAAAAAAAAAGAAGAAAGGAAACCCGGTTACCGAATTGAACTTCATGATGAAGACAGAATTGAGAGAGAAACAAAGATATATTTGTATGTGGGAACAATTTCTTCTAAGAAATTCTCACTTGGTCAAATGCCATATCCCTTTCCCTTTTCTCCGTGCAGGATGCAAAACCACGTTCTATCATTTCATACAAAAGATAAAAACCTGCAATTGGCTAGACTCACGAAAAAATCATTCTTTTTAACCAGAATTTTGACAAACTATTTCGAACTTGGCGTACAGAAATTCACCCAGTGTTTTGAAGGAGGTTTAGGTCAGAATTTGTGTTAATAATCCCATATAAACTCCACTAATTGCATAGCTTGAGTCCTACAAATATTTGGAGCATCACAATACACCAGAGTTATTTGCGATAAAATTGGCTTGAAGAGTAGTTTTTTTTGGAGCGCTATAATTTTTTTAGATTAGTGCCTTCGACTTAAGGTATATCTTTTACCTTCTTCTCTAAGACAATCGAAAGTTACAATCTTGTATTTAGTATTGCTTTTGTTACGACTTGCTGGTGCAATAATCATTGTTTGAGGAGCAGAAATGACAAAAATTCTCATAAGAAGACAGATCTTAGGGGTAGCTAAAAACGAGGACAGAGGCTACAGCAAATTACCTGCTTTGGCTGGCCATTTCTACCACCAATAGTAGTTACTATTATGTGGCCTGTCTCAGTTCCATTACCATCAACAACTGTTGCTTCCATCTCCTACAATATCAAACATCATGAATCAAACTCAAGAAATTATGAATTCTTATAAGGAAGTGTTACCAGAAAATTCTAGTTTTAACACCTCCCAAGTGCATACCTTGTCATCCCCAATTTTCATGTCATTCATCTCCTGGGGCAACGTATCAACCCCCACTGCATGGCTGCTGGATTTCCTCAAGCCAGAAGTAGGTGCTACACCCACTGAAGTCATCTGCGAAACCAACTAGCTTGTTGTATTATCTCAGTAAGTCAGGCACCTACGGAAACATAAAACACGTTCTCAAGTGTCAACTCCTCAGAAACCAGATCTGTATATTAACTTATTATTTTAACACGACTACTTCTATCACTCTTTTTATTGAACACCAGTTTGGTGGTTTTCAAAAAAATTGTGTAAAGTAAGTCAAGAATAGCATGACTAAATGGAGTTTGGTTTATACAAATCTATAACATAAAACAAAATCAGAAAAGAATTACATGGTAGCTGGCAAGGGGCTCAAGCCAAACGTTAGTTCTCATTTTCCTACTATATTTATGAACAATTTCTGACATGCCCTTAGATTCGATGAATTCATGGTTTTGGCCAGTTAGAACTGGTCTTTGCGGGTAGGATCAACTTAGTCATTTTTTACACAGAACTTAGTTTGCTACCAGATTGAAGGATTATTATCCTACATCCTTATAGAGTAGGCTACTGTAAACTAAATACAATATATATCATGCAATACCTTCAGTTCATTGAAGAGAGTTAATTCAGCAACGAACAAAGCTTCTGAATTTTTTCTGATTATGTGAAGTATTCAAGAGACAGTTTCATACCAGTGGGATTGCACAAATGTCACCTGGTTTCTTTTATATTTGCTTCTCTCTAATTTCAGCATTTTTCTGGCCATGAAAAATTTACTCTGGGTCGACTGATATCCAGTGGGATAGTAATACAATCCTCCACTAAGACCAGATTCTCGGACCCATAGACAACATAAAAACAGCTTATAGTACTAATTCCCTCATGTACAATATATTTTTATGCCGCTTATAGGCACTAACCCCTGTTATTTTGATCCCTTAAAGTCTGCAGTAGAAACTTTTAGTAGTTTCTCGATTTTATAATGGCATGGGAACTCTGAATTTGTTAAAACACAGTTCAATGAAAATTATGTACCAAAAATTATTATAGTTATTTTTACCACTTAACTTCCTTAAAATCCCACATCAATTGTAAAATAAAAGTTGGTCTCTTAGAGCAACTATAAAAAGAGGTTCTACTATTTGTAAAAGATATACCAAGAGAAGAAAAATGAGCGTGGAGGGGAGATTTTTAAGAAATAAATAGTACCCACCAAGGTGTGGATAATTTAACTATTGCCTTTTTATTATTCCTAATTCGAAATTAGTGGGGTGATTATATGGTGTTCAATGATGAAGACGATATTTACCAAACATTGTCCTCTAATATTATATTCCAACAGCAACAATTGGCGTGCGTCTTCTCAACGCCTTCTTTTTACTAATAAGAGCAACACCAAGAACACCCACCAAAGAGAGATAATAGTCCATCCAAAAAAAATGAGAAAGATTACTAAGTTTCCACAAAAAGAAACAACTTACAGCGATCATAAGCAATGAAGAATTAAAATCGGAGAAGAAAACTTAATAAAATTAAACCTATAATATCACCTAAACAGATAATTAAGGCAATATCAGCAAAATACAAGGAAAAATCCACAGAGATCTAACAAAGAAACAAATAATTCTACGAACAGAAACAAATGACAAACAACGAATTCAACCAATGATCTACAATTTCACAGTCTGAAAGATCCTCCCAAAAATTTAATCAAGACGAATTTAAACAAAAAACAATATACATTTCATGACAGGTAAAGACATAAACATCGAGAAAAATTAATTGAAACATCATAAAGCTGGAGAACGCGAATGTACCGTTGGAATTAGAATCTTAAGGAAGAGACGGAGCTGGCACCGATGATAATCGGTGGCTCACTCCGATTGTTTTGTCGATGCCAGGATATATGAAAACACCATCACCCGAGGTCCCGATCAGAGAGAGAAATGTGGGCCGTGATTTTTTCTGTTTTTAATTTCGGAAGTGCTACACGTACATAATACATCACACAATGCATTATATTCCTCTCACATGGAAAAAAATTCAAGCACAATAAAATATTCGTGGACCCTCCTCCATGTGAAAGGAATGTAATACATTTGATACACTAAAAAGTATATAAATAGCATTTTCCTTTTAATTTTAGCTTTAGTTATTTATTTTATGTACTATATGTTATTGAGTTGTACGCAGTGATGATAGGAGTGTGTGACAGTCAAAGTGAATTATTAATTTATTATTTCGGGAAGTGTTATATTATATTTGAGATTTGAGATATACTTCATCTACAGATTTATTTTGTTAGAATTGTGCCAAATTCATATTTGTGAGAATTTCATTGACAATTGTGTCAAAAATATTTATTAATTATTTTATAAAAAATTGTCAAGTATGAATTCGACATCAATCTAGCAAAATGAATTTGTACAAGCAACGTAAACCTTATTCTTTATAGAGGTTTTTTGAAGAATTGGGAAAATTACAGTGGAGGTAGTGATGGTAATGGATCGAGTCGAGTCGGCTCAGTTCGTTACCCTACGAATTTGGCTCGTGTTCGGGCTCGTTGCTCAACGAGCTCGTGGGTAACGGCTCGGCTCGTCAAAAAAATAAGGGCGCTCGACTCGGTTCACGAGCTCGTGGCTCGTGGGCCGGAGCGAGTCGAACTCGTGAGCTCGTCTCCAAATTTTATTTTTTTTTTCTAATACACGTTTTTTTCCTAAATTTTGTTTAAAAAAAATAAATTTTCGGTAAAATTTTATTTTATAAGTATTTTTATTTTGTAAACAATTTATTTAGACTTTGATAAAGTATATTTTTATAATATATTTTTTTATGAATTTATCTTATAAATAATACTTATAAGTTTTTTGTAATTACAATTTAATTTTTTTACTTATAAATAATTTTTAATTAATATATTTTCATTTTCAAGTTTGTTTTGAAGAAAATATAATAATTGAAAATAATTATTTTATAAATGATAAAATTAGAAAAAATATGAGAAATTGTCAAATGATTTTTCAAAATATCTTTCATTTTAAAAATAATAAAATATTAAAATATAAACCCTCCTCCTTTATCCGGATTTGGAACCGGCTACTTCAATAGTTCAATTTCGAGTAGGCGGAGTTAAAAATTGTACACGAACAACTTGTTACGTATACAATTTTTAAAAAAAAATTATAAAGGTATTAAAATAAAAATTCATCATAAATATGATTAAACTAAATATCACTTACTTGACTATGTGCAATTTCGGCATATTTATCTTGCAGTCGAAAATGAGTTTCTTGCCAGTCCTTCACGTACATTAATGCTTCTAAAATATCTTCTTTTAGTCGATTCCTAATTTCAGAGAGAACCCTAGACCCTGCACTAAAAGCAGATTTTGAAGCTACAGTGCTAACCGGAGGTGTTAGTAGATCTTTTGCCATTGCAGAAACTATTGGCCATCGACGTTCATACTTTCGCCAGAAGTCAACTACTTTTTCTGAATTTTTCCTTAGTACATTGTTACTAGGCCAATTATGATTAAAGTAATCAAGTAATTTAGCAGGCATTGCATTGGGACTGTTACTCGATGTTTGAGTACATGCAGTGGAAGACAAACTACTATGACTGGATGAACCATATGCATATCCAGTTTGACCATATCTATATGAGTTCATGCTTTCAAATAAATTTAAAATTTCAGCGTCTTCATCTCCTAAATTAGTGGGAGGAGTACTTGTAGAGTCGAAGGGTACACGAGTAACATGTGTACCCATTCGTGAAGCATATGTTACATACATTTCAGATAAAGTTACTTCCAAATTCCTATAAGTAATAGGTACGTTAAAAGTTAAAGATTTTGACATTCGTTCAATTATAAATTTAGTATCCGATAAATTATATTGGGGGTCCATGACGCATGCTAATGGAAATAACATGGGCAAGTCTTTCCAATATTTTCTAAACTTTAATTCCATGGCAATTATAACTGAATTAAAATCGGGGTCATCTTTATATCTATCAAAAGTCCTAGAAATTAGATAAAGACGTTGAAGGACCATACAACTAGTAGGATAATAAACACTAGATAAAATATTTGTAGAATCATAAAAATATTTCAAAAAAGATTTAATTTTAAGAACTAAAGCCCAATCGGATTCATTCAAAATATTTTCGTCGTCGTCCCTCATATGCCTATTGTTATAAAATTCAGTAATTAAATGTTCGAAACATTCACATGATTTTAATAATAAATATGTGGAGTTCCATCTATATGCTACGTCATTAGTAAAAAAATTTGAATGCGACACCCCATTTTCGGCACAAAAATCCTCAAACGCTTGTTTTCTACTAGGTGTAATAGTGATATAAGTTAGTGTATTCTTAATTCGTTGAATTTCATCCTTAACATATTTTAAACCATCTTGTACTATTAAATTTAAAATATGGCATACACATCGAATATGAAATAAATAACCACCGAATTTGGGTTGAAATACTCTTTTCAATTTCTCGATAACAACCTTATTTATACTAGCGTTGTCGAACGTAAAAGAACGAATTTTACTCTCGCATTTATATTCTCTGATAATGTTCATAATAGCACTAAATATATTGGGAGCATTGTGCGGGTACTCAATAATTTTAAAAGCAATTATTCTTTTATGCATAATCCAAAGTGGGTTTATATAATGTGCAGTTGCAGCAATATAACCTCTTTTATTAATCCCTTCCCATAAATCCGAAGTTAAAGATATCACACCCCCATATTTTTCTAAATCGGCAATCAATGTTTTCTTTGCAGTTTCAAAATATTCTATTGTATCAGAATGAACAGTATTTCGACTTACCCCAACGTATCTCGGTTGAAGACATTCTTGCACAAAGGTAACGAAATGTTGGTTGTCCGTTTGTGCTAGTGGCAACTCAGATCCGGCAAGGTATTTCACCATTCCTGTTCGAGTTCTTTCCACCGAATACATCCACGTACTAAGTGGCGTAGTAGTAGCACCGCTGCCTGGACTACCAAATTGTAGTTGCGTTTGACCAGCAGGAAGAAGACCATGTTTGCCCGCACATGATTTGTAGTGACGGTTGAGATGGGTGGTTCCAATGTCTTTTTGATGGGCCAAATCGTTGTTGACAGTATTTACATACTGCTTTGGTTTCTTGAATTCCCTTGATCACACGACCAGTTTGAACCAATTTAAAATGGTCCCAACATTTTGCCTGCTTCTTCCCCTTTTTCTTCCCTCTTGCATCGGGAATTTCAATAACAGGTTCATCATCCTGTTCCAAATCAATTGGAGCATCGAGATCAACGTCATCCAAAACAATTGGATGACTACTTTCATGAACATTGTAATCTTCAATATTTTCTGGAATTGGTACTTCATCTAGACCGACGAACTCATTCCCAAATTGATTTTGGGGCACATGTGCTACATTCTCGACTCCGACATCGAACAAGTTTTCAATAAATGAGCGTGGATCCATTTGTGAATAATTGAAATTGAATATTGAAGAAGAAGAAGAAGAAGTGAAGTAGAATTGAGAAGTGAATGAATGAATATTATGTAGTAGTGTAGAAAATATATTATAAAATCAAGATTATAATTTAATGATATGAATATAAAATGTAGAAGAGTATAGAAATAAGAATGAATAAATAATATTGATTATAATTAATTTGTAGAGAGTTTAGTAAAGAATAAGAGATTGATAGTAAATTTGGTGAGAAAAAAATGTTGTAATTGATGGGTATTTATAGGAAAAAAATGAAATTTGAAAAAAAAAAAAAAAAAATTTTGAGAAAAAAAAGTGACCGTTCTAGTCACTCTCTGCAAATATTTAAAATTTTTTTTTTTTTTGGACGAGCCCACGAGCTTGGGCTCGTCTATCTGACGAGCTGAGCCGAGCCGAGTCCGACTCGTTCAAATTTTTTTTGTTCGGCTCGTTGCTTGGACTCGTGGCTCGTTTTAGACGAGCTGAGCCCACGAGCTCACGAGCGGCTCGGCTCAATTGCCATCACTAAGTGGCGGTCCCAAACATTTTGCTTTGCTGCAAAATATATCTTGACCTTTCATTTTTACTGACACAATCTCAAATATTTCACTTTAACGACTGTCGAAGTCCATATAACAAATTTCATCCAGAATTTTGTTTGTCAACCATTAAATTATGGGCTATACTAGATGTACATATAAGTGTCCACCCCATCCCATGCAGACTTTTCCTTAGATGTTTGACTTAAATTAACCAATTAAATGAAGGAAAATTTTCATAGATATCACTGTTTTTTAAAACGCACAAAAAATTTAATTGGCACTAGATTTTTGTTAAAAAAAATGTCACATTTGGTGTAAAATATTTAAATTACCGTTAAACTCACCTTATATGAGCATTTAATGCTCATTAATACTTGTTTTCAATGTCATTAATGTTATGATGTGATGATTTAATTTTTATATCATAAACATTGGATATATGTATATTATATTGTCAAATATAAATTTTGTTAAATAAAAAAAAAAGACGAGAAGTTGAAATGTTAACATAAACAAATATTTTTCAACCATTAACAAACCCTTACTTTTTATCCGTCTTCTTATTTTTTTTAATCAATAATACATTACTATTGAATTCTCCATCCATTGTGAGAGATTAGTTATTACAAATTGTTTATATTTTTATCTAATAATTTACTCCTTTTTAAATGTTAAATGCAACATGATCATATTTATTTGAAAATTTTCATATTTAATGAAGTATTAAGTTATTTATTTTTGGAAAGATGTTGTGATGTTGTAATTGAGAATTAATTATGACCATTCATATTTTCAACAATTTATTTCAAGGTACCAAATATATGTTTTCAAACTTTTCGACAGTTCCAGCAGTTCAACTGTCGAACTCTAAATTTCAAAGTCGTCGGGTTAGAAATCTGAATTGTCTAACTCGACATTTTGCTATTGCGTGGATTTAAATATTCAAAAGTGTTACTTCCATGCAATTACATATCGACATATTGATTGTGTAGAATTCTTATCGTTGCAATTCCAACATTTTTAGATATGAACAATCATTTGAGATCATTATACTTTTGTCTTCATTATCATTTTCAGACATTAGTGCTTCTAGCGTTTGCAAGCAAAATACAAATTCTTATATCATAGTATTGATTAACATCCCGACAGTTCAAATGTCAATCCCGGGAGATGGTTGCTGTCATTATCAACAGATGGTTGCAAAGTAAAAAAATTTCACTTCCCTGAAAATACGATACATTATTATTTCAAGCATAAAATATCGTTATCATTCCATTATAGTTTTCAGACAGGAGAAGACGTGTTTAAGTTCACAAGCAAAACATGAATCCATAGACAAAATATTGCACAATATCCCGACAATTCATCTGTGGTTCCCAACAGATAGTTTCTACCATTCTCAACGGTTAGTCTGGAGGATGAAATATAACTAGATGATTCAGCCACGCCACCGACACCATCACCACCACCACCACCCTTCCATCTCAACCACACCACAATCGTGATTTCCACCAAAAATACTACCACTACAGCATCAGTGCTCACGCTGCCCAAAATCAGTACCACAATCACCACTACAACCTTACCACCACAAAACATCATTACTACTAACAAAACACGCCCCAAAATTACTCTATAATCACCACAAAATCAAATTCATGGCTGAAGACCACCCAAAAATCATGACCCAAAATAAACAGGATTGGGCAGAGAGAGAGAGAGAGAGAGAGAGAGAAGAGTGATCACCTGCACCATCAACTATCGTCAGTGTGAATTCGCGGTGATTTCCGGCAATGGGCGGTAGCAGAAGGCGTTGAGAGAGTGAGGGGAAAATATGGAGTGAAAATGAAAATTTTTAGGGTTTGGAATTTGAAGTTAATAAGATGTGTACTTGAATTTTCCACTGATTTTTTTTAGTATTTCCAACATTGAGTCATTTATCCAATCAAATCATATTTAATGAACGATATGTGAGGTATTGAAATTTATCAATTTTATGCAATTTTTTATCTAATCAAATCACATTTAATGAAGGACATGTAAAGTATTTAAATTTATAAACAATGGCAAAAATGTACAAAAATGACAATATTACAAATACTTGAAAAAAAGTGATATTTTTTGTAAATGCAAAGGCAAAAAATGACATCTAGTGTAATTTCCTCTTAAATAAAAGTAAAATAATCACTTTTATATTTTCTATAATAAAAACTTTAAAATAATTAAATCAAAAATTTAAAAAGGGTTTATCTTCTCGATCCACCACCGTTGTCCACACCCAAACTACCAAGAATTATTCTTGTGGTACATTAAGGACTATCTAATGGACACCTGGTGCGCTCCTATTAAAGGGGCGCCTGCTGCTGTGACCAATAGGGGGCACCGGGTGTCCATCGGTACCCCTAATCTACCACAAGCAAAACTGAACTGTCAATCTTCATTTTCATTTTTCCACCTCCAGTGTACCACCGAACCAAACCATCTCCGCTACCACTTTCTTCCCAAACCATTCTTCATTTTACCCATTTTCTTCCACCAAATTGAACCTGCAATGAATCCATCGTCTTCCACCATTTTTTAGATCTCAAACTTCAAATTGCTTGAAAGTTGAGGAATGGATTCCGACGGTGTAGATGCCAAACTGGCGGCGGAATCAACTAAGAATGCACGTGATTTTGGAAATTTCAATACCAAAGTTTTGAAATTAGATTGTTATTAGATGAATTTTAAACTCCAAAAATGAGGAACCACTAGAAATCCGAACATCATAAAACGGAAACTTGAAATAATAAATTCCAACTATGAACTGTCCAACACAATTCAAAACTATACTATTTACGAGATAGACGGTAGCACAGAAGCAAAAGATGATGTTTCGAAAGCAAAGGACGAGGCATCAAAAGAAATCATTCTTGTGTTAAACATCCAAAGACATTCAGAACTCTAATCAACAGGCTTTGTTTTTCTACAATGACGACATCTCCAACTATTGGAGAATTTTCATTTTCCCGTACCAATCGAAACTCAATGCTGACGATAAATAATCCCGATATCGAGGAAATTGATGGCTTGTCCTAAGGCTGTGACCATAGTCCGATTCGAAGAAATATAAATTGACTATTTTACCCTAATTTAATTGGTTAATTTGAGTCAAACAACTAATTAAAGAGTTGACTAGCAGAGTTTTTGATGGAATATGTTATATGGACTTCGGTAGCTGTTAAAGTGAAAGGTTCGGGATTGCGACCGTAAAAATAAAAGGTTAAGGTGTATTTTGCAACAAAATGAAAGGTTTGAAACATTGGCTGCAATTCTGTTTTTCGATTTTTCAAAACATTGAAAACACATTCTCTTTCCCATTTTTGAAAACGGCTGAAAATTGTGAAGAAAACAGAAAAAAACTTTTTTATGTTTTGGTTGTTTTCTTTACAAATCTGCCAAAACTCAAAAAACACGGGTTAGGAAATATTTTTTCAAAACGACAAAAAAAAGTTTTCAACAATCTCAAAATGAATACCCAAAACACAGAATACAAAACGAATTCAAAACTCAAAACACAAAATTGAAACACGAAGAGAACGACACCTAAAAGTTACATTGTTTTGAAAAAAACATATTTTTTCAAAATTCATTTCCAATCACATATTTTTTTTAATAAAATAATATTTCACGTGAACTTGAATTTTTTCATTGATTTTTAATCACACATTTTTCAAAAAATTAGTATTTCAAAATATATTTTTATCAAAATCTCATTAAAATGGAATCCGAACAAGAGCATAAAATAGATACAACATTTGCGAATTTAGCCTCCGTTTGGCCTCCATTCTTTCCATAAGAATGCATTTTTGAATAGTGTATTGATGAAAAATGTGTGGTTAAAAATAAAGAAAAAAATTATATTTACGTCTAATATTATTTTATTGAAAAATGTGTAATTGAAATGATGTCAAAATACTGTTAAAGAATATATAAGCGTGTTTGGTGGAGATTTAAATTAGATTTTAATTGAAAAACTAACCGTTAGTAGATCTCATGCGTGAGATAAAAATCAAACATAACAGTTATATTTTCAATTAAAATTGAATTTAAATTTTTACCGAATAAGATCATATTTTTCAAATAATGAGGGCCAAACATGGGCTAATTTCATTTAAGGTGTTGGAGCTATTCAATTGAGTTTCTGTTTGGTTCCATTTTTTCACCATAAAAATAAAAAATATGATCGTTATTCATCACATTCAACCACCATATTTGATTTTATATCTCTTGTGTGGAATCCATAACGATTATATTTTTTATTTTTATTTTATAAAAAAGATGTGTATCGAACGTGCGTGAATGTATAACAAGTGGATGTGATGTGACACAATCAATCAATAATAAAACAAGAAGCTTCCAAAATCGCAACTCTCAAAGTCTAAAAAGTAATTAGAATTTTCCAGCAAAGCTTGGCTGGCATGCTTAGACCAAACAACATTCTTTGTGCAATAGATAATTTGGGAGAAGCAATATTGAAAAATATCGTTCTCTGGTCGCCAATATGAACGGAATTAGGCGTGTAAAGAACAGTAAAATTTTACATGCAAAAGAATAGTCGGGCTCGAATTGCCTTGCCCATCTCCGCCACCTATAACTGAATGCAGCCACCGTTTGCGTTCATCAAATTAAATTTTATTTTTCTTTCTTCTATTTTTAATCACACAATTTTTTATAAAATAATATTATACGTAAATCGAAAAAAAAATTCATCTTTTTTCAATCACACATTTTCCAAAAAAAAATACTATTTCACCTATTATAATTTGAAATAATGGAAGTCAAACGGAGTCATAGTATGAAAGCATGATATTACGTAAATAAAATTCTTTTATAGATATTTGTCATTTTCAATCATGTTTATTTAACGTTTTAAATGATAATTCTAGAAGTTCACTAAGAGCATGTTTGTCTCCCATTATGAGATAAATTATAGAGTTTTGAATAGTATTTTTTGGAGAATGTGTGATTAAAATTTAAAGAAACTTTATCGTTTGTGTAAAATATTTTATTGTGTAAATATGTAGTGAAGAATATTACTGTAGTAAATAATTTAATTTGTTAAAGGATGACAAACGGGAGCTAAATAGCCAAGCTCAAATTTAGACTTCATAAATCAAACTAGCAAGCATAGATTAGTGGTACAAATGACAGGAATGAGATAGTCTCAGTTGAGCTAGCAGTCGCAGTGTGAGAGTTCGATTCTACCTCTTACAAGATATGAAATTTGATTCTTTGTGGTACTAGTATGACAGCTTTTGTACTCTGGTCTGTTGAGGTACATCCCGCAATTTACCTCTTCCATAATGCTCTAAGGACGAGACTGTGGGTGACCCTCAAAATTGGGGTTCAACCTTTTTTTAAGAACTCCCTATAGATTACTAACCGAAGCACTTCAATGTCTGCTAGTAGACCAAAAAATTAGGATAGACAATCGTTTGACCGTTATTAAGGAGTACAAAATGGTTCACCCATATTTTTTTTCATTTAAAACAATAAAAACGATTAAAAAGGAGTAGAAAAAGGAAAGTAAAATTTTGATAAACAGAAAGAAAATTGATTCTTCATCTCCACACCCACCCTCGAAAATTTATCAGTTCAGATTTTCGAGTCTCGAGTTTTACCCGAAAGAATTTGATTTTGTTTCAGGGCGAAAACAAATAGAAAATACATGATAAAATGAGAAATGAAGTTATAATTTCATAACAAAATCATATTCAGTGGTGGCAACGTAGAAGGTGGGAGTGGGATGGGTAGTGACGAGGTGGAATAGATTGAGAAGAACTTTTAATTTCTTTTTTAAGTTTAGCAAATTTTGATTAATTAATTATTATTTTTTTATTTTTATTTTTGGTTTATGATTAGATATATCGTTTTATGTGATAAACACGAAACGACCATTTCTCCCTTATTTAAATTGGTCAAATTTTAATCAAGAAGTGACTATTTTTTTAAACCATCGAACATTTTGACACAATTCATCCAAATAGTCTCTATATGGCCTCATTTTGCAAAAGTTTGAGAACGTGAGGCCAAAGGAACTAGAACTTGAATGGAAAAACTAGTTGACATACCTGTAAGCAAAAACTATTTCGAAACCTACGAGTTACCTAAAACCAACCTTGTTATGTTGCTTGCCTTTTGGATTAGAAAGGCTATTCACTTTAACCTACATTCTTAGCTTTAAGGCTAATATTTCTTTCACAACGATGTTACTTTTAAATTGAATGAAATATCTGATACTCAGAGCCGGTCCTGCAATTTTCGTGGCCTGAGGCGAACTTCGAAAATTAGGTCCCCCCAAATCAACTTAAATGCAAAATCCAACAATGTATATTATACAATATATTGCTAATTTTAAATTTAACAGTAAAACAACAAACAAATATATTATAAGCCGACAAGGCTTAAAACATTTCAATTATAACTCTTAAATAACAAGTTAAGGTAAGCCATTGCTTACTTGAGAAGTAGAATTTTAATGAAAACTATGGAATCACACCCTTGAAAATTCCACCGTCACAATTCACGAGCTTGAAATAAAAATTTAATATCAAACACCAATAAAAATATGAAATGGAAGTAATCTAAGATGCTCTCTAGTTTAAACCCACCCTTTATTTTGGAGTATTTCAAATAGACTATTTAAATATAAGATGCTCTCTATTTTAAAAAAGTCAAACATTAAAATTATGCTCCAAAATACTCTTTAAATTATAAAATATGCTTTTTAAAAATAGAGTATCTTAGAGATGCTCTTAAAATGTTAATTTGAATAGACCCTTGAAATATAGTTTTAAAAGTTTACTTCAATAATATTGACATACAAAGATTACATTCAGAACACCATTCCTTATCTCTGGCCTAGCTAAAGTGACAGAAAGTTCCTATTAATTAAAAGTTTGTCAATAAATAGCTTGCGCCAACAATCAATATTTTGCATGTAGTAACAAAACTTTCATCTGAATTTCCCAAACATGAAATTCTCGTCATTTTTCCTCATTGCAATCCTTCTTCTACAGATATATTTCAGTTGAAATACTGAGAAATCTGGATACTTTTTAAATAGTAAGACTTGGCTTAACTTTATATTCTATGAAATGCTATGATAGGTTTTTGCAAAGGCATTAACCTTGAATGATGCTTCAGGTTCTCCTAGTTCCTACTCAGGTAAATTACTTCCATTTTTTCAATTCGACCTTGTAGAGTCTAATCATATCTTATGTGGTTCTCTCTAACAAGATTGTAAGTGATTCAAACTTCAAAGTCTAGATCGCCAAATACTTGCAACATTAAAAATAGAAGAAAATGAAAAAACGCCAACATTAATAAGCATATTTTGATTCATAGATATGATACACGTAAATCATTCGAGGCGGAAAATAGAAACTAAGAAAGTTAAGACATTGAGACACGAACCTGAAATTTCCCACAATTCTTTTGCTGTTTTTGCAGAAGCGGCTGCAGATCAGATAGCCACAGTAGCCTAAAAAACAAGACTAGAGCACAATTAGAACAATACCAATGTTCTTCTTTAAGACATACATTACCACGAACACCAAACACACACCCAAATCAAGATTTGAACTCTAAACGAAAAACGAAAGAGGAACCAATTGAGGAAAAAAAATTGAAACTTACAGAAAAGTACTTGAATTTTGCAGCTACGAGTCGTGAATTTTGCTGCCACAAATATTGCAGATCCAGTACTTGAACCACAAGGGTCTGTCGTCGAGGAGCATAAGGATTCTGCAATTTTGTTTATATCAGCAAAGTTTCATTCACACTAGAACATTAATAAAAAAAACACATTAAGAAGTCTGTGTATCCTTTATATTTTAACTTGCCAATGACAGGATAACTTTAAAAACTAGAGATATGCAGAAAGCTTTACTCTTTTCTCTTCAGAAATTAAACGCCTTTAACTACACCCTACCCTAGCCACCCCCACGGCCCCATTCCCACGCAAAACTTAAACCAAAAAACAAGGGTAATTGGCGCAAAACGTCCCTACTTTTGAAGGGTTGTGTGGAAAACGTCATTACCTTTCATTTTTTGGTGGAAAACGTCCCTACCTTTCATTTTCTTGGTGCAAAACATCTCACCTTTCATTTTTTGGCGCAAAACATCCCTACCTTTCACATTTCTTTGCGCAGAACGTCATTTTTCAATAATTTTTAATGTAAAATGACCAATATACCCTCCTACTTAAATAAAACAAAACAAAAGAGAAAGAAAAAGAAAGAATAAATTGCACCTATAGACCCGAACTTTTGAAAAAGTGCAAATAACCCACTTGCAAATAACCAACTATAGGCCGGATGTTCTTGAGTTCAATCCCAAAATTTTCAAGTTTTCGGGCGAAATTGGTGAAGACCCGTATGTCCATTAGGTGCGCTTTGAAGAGACGGTTCAGGTAGGGGTGGTCTGCTGTTGCCGTTCGTGGCTCCGGCGTCGAAAAATGGCAAAGAAACTGCCGAATTCGCGCTGTCGACCACTCAACGTCGTTTCCCCACCACTGATCGCGAACTCAAACACCGCCGGATCGAAAAATCCAAAAGAGAGAGAACCGACTCTGTTGGCTACTGTGAATGTCTCCTTCGTCGCTAGATACGCCACCACCACATACACCATCATTAAAACAGAGATAAATATCACTGGCGGTCTCGGCCTGACCCGAATCCACAACGTCGTTGTGTCGTGTTGGGCCAAGGAGGCGTGTGTCTCGCCGAATCGCATGGAGAAGAGAGAGACGAGAGGTACTGAGAGAGAAAGGTTTGGGGGGAATATTTAGGGAGACGGTACCTGATTTTTTAAAAGTCACCTATTGTGTAATTTCCACATAATTTTATCTACAAATTGTCTTCATTGCCTTTCAATTGTTTAGCACCGTTTGGGCCCATTAAAAATTGAATACATTTTTCTTTCTTTTCTTTCTTAGATAATGGGGCCGAAGTGGGGCTAATTTACTTTATTTTCCCTACCTAATACACGTCATTTCTTCAACAATTGTGGCTGCTTTTAATATGTACGATTGATGCTGAATTTAAGAAGAAAAGGATTGATGCTGAATTTAAGAAGAAAAGGGTAATATGAACATTTGCAATGTAGCAATTAGGAGGGGACTACAGGTACATCACGATACATAACCCCCTCATATAGGGGTGGGTTTGCGCTTATTTTAATCGTGGTTCCCACCCTCTTTGTGAGGGGATTGTGTACGGTGCTGTACATTTAGCATTTCTTGTAGCAACTATTGTAGAAATTATTTAAATTGAATGTTGCCAGTTTTATATGACCACTTGATGTGATGGACAAATCAATGAATTAATCTAATTGTATAAAGTTTGTTTACAAACTAAGTGTTGGCAAGATCTATGCCATTTATTTCAAAAATTATTTTTGAAATGATTGATCTAAATATTATCAACACATAATTTGTAAATTAAGTTTGTCAACCTAATTTGTATAAATAGCATGATTCAAAATCAATTTTCAGTAAAAATTTAGTGAGCCCAGGTAGATGCTATCATGCTAAATAAGAGTTCAGGTGCCATTTGAACCTCCAGCGAAGGTCAGGGACCCAACTGTATTTTTCCTAATTAAAATTTAGGGCATGATGATACTTTTCATATAAAGGATCAATTGCACACCAAATAAATAGGCTGGGATGTTCATGCTATGAAACAAATATTGGGGGCCATTTCCGTACTAAAATGTAAAGGTGAAGGACCATTTGCGCTAAATGTCCTATACAAGGACTAAAATTTTAAAGTGCATATCTCCCACGCGATTTTAGCTAAATCGCATGGGATATGTTCAATTGCCTATTCTCCGGTATTGGACTTGGAGTAGAGGAAGTTCCCGCCTACGGTCAGATTTTTTTGAAAATTCTGACGCCTGAAAGACAGCACAGTAACGTTACGCCTTCAACTTTCCGATTACTTATCATGGGTTCTCGAACAGGTAGAGACAGAAAATTAATGTATCTCCATCACACACGCATGAATTCATATGTTCTATTTTATGATGTAATAGTTAAATGATGAATTTGAGTTGGAAATGCAGTTGATCTCTGGTCAGAAATTGTAGCGGCCGATGCTGAAAAGGAAAATCAGCAATTGGAGCCAGAAATTGTGGTGTTTTATCGGCGCCAAAAAGCAAATACTAACGATCAAAAAGATGCAGCAAGGTGGGTTTTGCCGTTTAAAACTTGACACTCTTTCATTATTTTGTTCATTTTTCAAATTCGACATGTTAATTTGTTTTATTGGTTAATTAATTCCAGGAGACAATCAAACTCAAGTAGTAGGGAAGAAAATCGGCTGAGCCTAGCGCCGGTTAAGCGAATCAGTTGGAATCGTTCCCTTTCCACTAGGTTCTGTGCCCTAATTTTACTTATTTTCTTGAATTACAACTATTGTGATACTTTTCTACATTTGAGTTCTATTTGTATATTTAGGGTCTGTTTGATTGTAAATGTGGAATTTGGATGGAATTGAATTGCCTAGTTCTAGGGAAAAAAAAAAAGAGAATCAAACATACCCTTAGAGTTGAATTTCTTATCTTTATCTTTCAGAGCTGGTGGGGTCCCGGTGGGGGGTTGGTTGGTTCTTCTTCTTTACATTTATCACATCAAAAACAAAAATTAAATAATAATAATAATAACAACAACATACTATAAGCTCACTAAACTTGCTTTTTAATATGTGTTTTTGCTTTTACACGTTGTACTTTCGCAATTTGTTATGTGCTAATTAGAATTTGGCTGTTAATTGCTTAGAGTCTTAGATGTGTTATAGGAGTAAGATCTTAAAGTCAGTGTTCTAAAATGTGCGAAAATGCTCCGCCTTGACGCGACACACGGTGAAAACACGTCGAATTGGTGATATGTGCGTGAAAATGCGTTTTTGTTCTAAAATGCGCCGCCTAGGCGACACCTTTTAGAACACTTTTTTTTCGATGGTTTTTTTTTTTTTGTAGTAAATGTGTATGTATATTTTTATATAAAAAAAAATTGTTTTTTTATATAAAAAAAAATTGTTTTTTTAATATAAAAATCTATTTATTAAACTTAAAATAATATTAAAAGTACGAAACGCATTATGACGCCTATTCTCCGCATTGACATGCTTAAACTTGTGATTCTTGATTCTCGACCTCGACGCATCGCAACGCATTACGCCTTTTAGAACACTGCTTAAAGTAGCCGAGGACACAAATTCTTCAGAGTGAAGTCTACCTCAAGTAGCTGAGGACTGAAATTCAAGTTGTTAAATGGTATGCGACCCCATACTGATTACAGTGACATCATTTGCATTATATGAGGATTCCGTTGCTATTAGGAAATTAGGATTCTAGATTTGAATATGTGCAGAACTGTATTGACTGACATGCTCTTCAGTTATTCAAGTTATTTGGAATCTAGAGGAATCAGAATAATGAAGCCATTGTGCATGTTTTCTGTTGCCTCTATGGTTGCGCATATTATTTGGTCATTTTTGTTATTGTGTTCTATTTCTATTATTGGGATTCACTATTTAGCTCAGTACTATATCTTGCTTAAACTTATAGTGTTGTGGAATAGTAAATTTGTAAAACTTCAAAAGGATGAGCCACACTCACGTTAACAACTTACTTCTTCAACTGACAGAGGGAGAACAAGCATTGCTGCCACTGCATGTGCAGATTATCAGCCAAAACGAAGGATCCCTCAAAGAAAAGCTAAACCACCTCTTCCTAGAGTATGATCAGCTGTTCTTGTTATCTTTCTTTTATTTCTGCATTTAGGTTGCTAATTTTCTTTTCTGTATTCGTATTTCTATTGAGTTGCATTATTGAGATGATTTTTCTTTATCCGAAAGCATGAAAATTTTTTTTTTTTTTTTTTTTGAATCTCATGGTTTACTGGTGAATGAACAAAAGCAAGAGAAATAAGGCCAGAATTTCTTTTATAAGCAATCAAATATAGTTTAGAGGAATATCACATATTTTTGTTGATGCCCTATCTACATTAAATTGTGTGGTTATTACAGGGAAAAGCCTTACAACCTCCAAACTTTGATAAGGAAAGGGCATATTTTCAAGAGGTTGATTCCTTTGAATTGCCTGAAGAGAGCCCCTCACCCAAGAAACTCGGTACATGGACTATGGGTGTCCAAGTCGATAATGTTGTCATACCACATTTATCTTCAGTATTAAGGAAATGGCTGGTTTATAAGAAGCTAAATCGAAGTTACGGATTTCCTGGTTCACTTTCTAAGATATTAGAAACGCCTGACGTAACTAAGGATCCAGTTTTTCATGATGGTTTTTTTCGAGTTCAATATTGAAAACCTCAGGAAAAGAATCTTTGCAAATCCATTCGAGATCAAATTCTGTTCAGACTAGATTTGATTCAAGCTTTACTGTTGGAGATGCCACTAGAATGCCTATTAAGGAGGAATGTGAAGATATTGAAGTTGCAGTTACTAAACTCTCTCTGACGTCAAGGCCTTCTTCATTGGATGGTTACCGCTGGGATTCTTTCTCAGCTCTTTTGACAGCTTGTGGGCAGTGTGCTCCTTCAACACTGACTGACATCTTATCGAGTTATTGGTTTGTATCACATCCATCTTAAAAGTATCTTGGTCATTTTGTCATTTCTTCAGTAAGAATTGCTATATCATATCTCTTGTTGATCCGATGCTCCACCAGAATTACCTCATGGATTGCAGTTGGCCTGTTTTAATAATATATTGAAACTACCCCATCTTTTATGTATTGTTTAATGCTCTTTAACCGTGGAGTCCTTAACTTTTGATTTTCTTCTGTTTTTTAAGGCTCTGATTTTTTGCTGTTAAAATTCAACGACTTCTTTCGTGATGAGTCTGCATAAGTCTGTACTCTATTAATGACTTAACACTAGTGTCCTTTGTCTCTTGATTTTTGTTATGAAATTGAGATGCAGAGAGAGTGAGAAGTTTTATATAAAATCTATAGTTTTTTTCCTATATCGCTTTACTAGTCACAAGAACGAAAATTATTACACAAATAGAGCTATACTTTTGTTTTCCTTTTCTCTTTGAGGCAGCCTAACTATCTTGAAAATTCTGTCTCAGCCTTCACAATTCTAGCTTTCAAAGTAAACCGTATTACCTTTTTATCTTGCTTATTATGAATTTATGATACTAGTTTCCATAAGATGACGAAGTTCAGACTTCTTCACTGCTTGACATCCAGTCTTTTAGTACTATCTCTATATTGATGTTAGCCTATGATGCTGTGACATGATGACATGTGTGTTTGACACGACACATGTTTGATACGGCGACACGCGATTTTTTCAAAAAGTATTGACTTGACATATCGTCCGCATGATGATTAAATTCTTTAAAATATCTCATTTATATAATATAAAATTAGTTTTATACCTGTTATTAATTATTCTTGTTGAAATCATTTAAATATGAGTACATATTTGTTATTTACGAGTCACTTTGAGTTAACAATATATAATATTTATAATAAAAATGATTATGTAAGAGTGTCCGAGAAGTGTCGATATGTTGAAATGTCCCTGCAACAGAGATGCTAGCATGCATTTGGTTCTTGATAAGAAATATGAAACTGAAATTGAAAAGAGGGATGGTTTCCTATTGCCGAATTCAAAGTCATCTAACTAGGTCATCATTATTAATCAATGAAGTAAATCTTGCACAAGGGGAGTCGAAATATTTTTTTGTGGTTACTACAGTCCATCTTCTCTCTCTATTTTGAAAATTGACTCAGTGTTCAGGATCCTAGCTGTTAAAAATTCAAGCCATCAGCATTTCATTGTTGCCTTCATTACTTTTTTGATGCTTACTATAATACTAGTTATCAGACTAGTTCTATAAAATTATAATTTCATCCTTGTTTTAATGCAAAGATCAATTGTTGTAGACCTGGCCTTCTAAAATCTGATTGGAAGCACATTGTTTGAAACAGTGACCGAGAAAGTATCATCAAGGTCGGTGAAGGAACATATGGAGAAGCTTTCAAGGTTGGTGGAAATGTCTGTAAAATTGTCCCATTTGATGGAGATATACGAGTAAATGGAGAAGTGCAGAAGGTATACATTCTAGTAACATTATATTTCTTTATTTTTTTTTTTTTAGTAGTGAAATAAGTTAGGTCAAAAATGTGAAAGAAAGCTGAATTGCTATTTGACCACTCACGTTCTTTATAACTTAACATCATGACTTGGCCAAATTTAATCTTAGTCACTTGTCAGAGTTCACAACTGGTTTGAACATTGTTTTAGCTGCACCATTTGGCTAATATTGAGATTTCTGGTAATCTGTCGGCACTTTGCTGGCATCTGTTATCAAGATTTCTGGCAACATGATTTTATTGATATTATGTGGCATCAGCATTTGATAATGATCCCAGCACCACTAGTTTCATCTCTTCGAGACATATATCTGGATATCAGTAGGACTTAGGACCCTGGACAAGTAATGAAGATACATATTTTAGTGTCTAGTACAGATCCTTGGAATTGCTCAATTGCAAAATATTTTACTAGTTTTCCTTCTATTTCTAATGTGACAAATTCAAAGAGGGATGGCCTGTTTTAGTTTTTGATCCACGTGTCTTGATATGCATCAGAAATCTGAAGAACTGCTCGAGGAAGTTATCCTTTCTTGCACTCTTAATCGGCTAAGAGGTCACGAGAGTGACGTGGTTAATGCCTGCACTACCTTTATACAAACAAAAGAGTAAGTGCTTTGCGCATCTTTCTAATGTTTTATAATCAAATGTTAATGTTATGATTTTAGCAATTACTTTGGAAATTCCTGTATGGCAGCCTGTTTTTCCTGCTTTGGTATGAGGATGGGAAGAGGCAAATTGGGTACTTTTTTATTAAGCCCGGTTTAGGCTTACAGATTATGCTCCATTTAGTGCTACAATGTTATTTAGTAGTTAGTACATGGTTTTTCAGTAGATCAGGATTATTATGCTTTCAGGAAGGACTACGTAGAAGTATATATACACACACAGTTGACATTTACTTAATAGTATGAGTTAATATCGTTTACTAGTCCGCACTAAATATAAAGCTTATAGTTTGCAAAAAGGATGAAATTTATTAATTTTGTAAATGTTTTCATAGACCTTTCTCAGAAGCGAAAGCTTATTTTTCTGTATAGTGGTTACAACTACTAAGTCAAATAAAATAAGTACAGTCGTTAAAAATGAATTTTATGATAGGTTAGTAATGTTCACATCTGCAGTTCCACAGTAAAAGCTTCTAATAACTAATGCCAAGTAAGATGTAAAAATTGAATTTCAAACTCCAGAAATATTGGCAACCTGTGTCAGGTTCACACGATTTGTTTGTGTATATGCTTCAATTTATTGCCATAAGCATGACTTTGAGTGGCAAAGCAAAACCTGAACCAGTTGTTGCCAGCTAAATCGATTTATGAGATTCTTTAAGTGATGCTTCCTCTTATATCAAATTTTCTTGTTATGAAACAAGAAAGGGCTTGCACCATGGGAGAGAAACAATCTTATTATCAAGACATTAAGTTGCCATTTCTCATTTCTTCTTTCATAGTTTGAGGGTGTGCCAAGGTCATTATGATGCTGCTTTGATAAGTGCATGGGAAAACTGGGATGGGGAGCATGGTTCAGAAAATGATCATCCTAAAGAATTTCCAGAAAATCAGGTAACGTACAGTGCCAACTTTAGGCTTGCATTAATCTCTTAGATAACTGAGGTTACTTTTGGCAGCCTACTCAAGTTACAATTTAGTCTCATAAGTTTTTTTTAGTTTCTGACAATTTCCTTCGTTTTTCCACCAATTTAAGCTGATAAAATTTTGTTCAGTGCTATGTTGTTTTTGTTCAAGAACATGGTGGTCAGGATCTTGAGAGCTTTGTTCTTTTGAACTTCGATGAAGCTCGGAGTTTATTGGTTCAGGTAGTAATAGATCCTTATGTAACTACTCGAGATTTCAGTCCATTTGTCTTTTACCTGATTTATTTCAGCTTGTCACGATATGTTGCAGGTCACTATTGCATTGGCTGTAGCTGAGGCTGCATATGAATTTGAACACCGAGACTTGCACTGGTTTAGTTTTCATACTACTAATCCCTTGCAGCATATTAATACCTCTTGCTAGATTTTGATCTAAGGAATATCCCTTGTTTTTAACAGGGGAAATATTCTATTAAGTCGAAAGGGTTCAGACACACTGCAATTTACTCTCGAGGGAAGACAAATAAATGTCAAAACTTTTGGATTGTTGATATCCATAATTGATTTTACCCTTTCAAGAATCAACACAGGTTGACTTCTATGACAACTAGGTATTCTTCAACGTGAAAGGTTTCAAATGTTGCTGAATTATTTTATGAAACTATAACTGTTTACAGGTGAAGATATACTCTTTCTGGACTTGTCATCAGACCCAGAACTCTTTAATGGTCCAAAAGGAGATATACAAGTAAGAAAAAAGTGATATTGTATATGTCTTGTGTGACTTAAATCTTTTTTATTAAATAGTCAACAATAATTCTGCAGGCTGATACATACAGGAAGATGAGGGATGTTACTGATGATTGTTGGGAGGGAAGGTAAAGTATCTGTCTTTTCATTTTTATCCTGCTGAATGGCTTTATATACGTTAACACACCAACACCAACACCAAAAAGCCAAGTGCTATTGAAAGTTGAAACTAATTTTTTGTATTCAACGGTTAACCTGAGAAAGCATGATTAGCAGATATCGCTCAAGGTTCCTTTTATTGTATTAAAATGTAATCCTAAGGGGAATAAAAAAGCGTTTCAGTGGATAATTCTTTGTTTGAACGAACATAAATGATTTTTAAGCTGTGGAGCTTCAGTTTTTTGGGATTGGGACAGACTGATTGGGGGCGAACACACCCATTTTGGGACACATGTGGTAGCAAATTGGCTAATCAAAACTGTTTATTGGATGCTTCAAATTTTTTTTTCCCTTATACCGCTATCTACTTTCACCATCTTGTTACTACTTGGCACAAGACCTTGTACCATATACGATTGAATGCATTTTCACTTAGCGCAGTTGCGAAATATTAAGTAGTTCTCTCAAATTACCAAGTCATATGCCATAATTGTGACAACTTAAGCAAAATTGTATAGCCAGAAGAATAAGAGAAAATGTAGCAATATTCATATCATAAGATTTAGCTAAGTATTATGCTGACTGTCAACTAAATTTATTGGGAATATTGTTGTTATATATGTGTTGTAGCACAAGTACATCTTCATATTACGGTATCAAGAGTTTCAAAATCTAGATAATCACTTGCCCATAAAGTTTTGACCTATATGTTCCATGTTTAGTAAATCTTTCTAAATCCACTACCCTGTCATTTTATGTGTTTATATTCATTCCTCATGGCATGCTAATATTCTTACTAAGAGTAAGTAAATATGACTCATTTTTTCAAATCAAGAAACTTCCTACTTCAATATAGTTTTCAGTAGAACAGGATAGGATTTCTCAATTAGGTAGACTATTCCTTATTGTATAGGCATCTTTTATCTTCATTTATTCTGTTACTGCTAATGATTTAC
Source organism: Osmanthus fragrans (assembly GCA_019395295.1). NCBI lineage: Eukaryota > Viridiplantae > Streptophyta > Magnoliopsida > Lamiales > Oleaceae > Osmanthus > Osmanthus fragrans. Next base: position 14,677,291 of record CM033363.1, read on the forward strand.
AGTTTCCCCAAGACAAACGTGATGTGGCTGCAGTACCTGGTAGATATTTTGCTAAGGAAGAAATCCTATGTAAGTTTTTAATTGCTCTTTTGACATAGCTGCGTGATTGCAATTTCTTGCATCTGTCAAACGTCTATGTTCATAGCTTCAGCATTTTATTCAAAATTAATATCAATCATTGCACTGTTACGTATTGCATATGTTTATTTGTTTTTTGAAATCCTGGGCTGCTTCAAATATTGAAATTTAACCTCTTAGGATAAAACACACAAAGATGATAGGGAATTACGTTCTCTGAAGAAGCGCCTAAACAGCTATGGTTCGGCTAAAGAAGCAACCTTGGATCCTTTCTTTAGTGACTTGTTTGTTTCTTGAATCGTGAAGAAGCACGTGAAACATGTAATAGAAGGGGGTTAGTCACTTATTAAGAGGCTACTTCTTTGCATTTGATTTGCTTTTAGAACCAACTTGGTTTTTGTGTTGTATCTTTGTTGATGATAGTACTTTTTGGTGAAAACTGAATGTAGAAGTTTGGTTAACATTGTAAAGCTCTGTGCAATTATTTCAATGATGGGTTGTACTTCATTTAATGTATTGAAAAACAATCATGCTTCATGTACATAATCATTCACACAATCTTTTACACTCCTCTCACATGGAGAAGGGTCCCACACACAATAAAATATTCGCAGACACTATTCATGTGTCACAGGTGTAAGTACACCTGGTGTACAAGCATCTTAATCCATTGAAAAATGTTCTGTTGTCTATGTTCTTTGTGCTCCGGTAAGAAATCAAACAAGTTTTTAGAAACTCGCAACCTTTTTCAATTATTGAAAATGTAATAGTCCTGGAGAATTATTTCATAAATCATTATCCTAGTTGAATGTTTTCGTTAAGGATTGAGAGCTTGTTTGGAAGAGATTTATAAAAAATTATATTTTCCCAAAAACATTTTTAATAGCACATTGTATGAGATTCACAATTTTTGTCTACTTTCTAATCATACATTTTTCATTGAGGTAAATCTTTCCCAAACAATTTCGAGTTTAAAGCTTTTGATTCCATCTGCAGTGGTTCCAGATCCAGACTGCCACTAGTGCTCTTTTTTGGGGTTTCTTTTCACCCCAAAAATGGGCACAATTGGATTCTTTTTATGGCACATAAATAGAAAATTGAACGTTAAATTGTACATATCTTCCATTTGAAACGTCCGTTGAAATTTTAAAAAGCATCTATTTTGCTTTTGGCTGTTTTTTATTCCACATAAATTAAAATCATATGGGTGGTGGGTCCCATTAGATAGACTTGAATAAGGCCATAACAATGATACCAAGAAAGAAAAGTAATAAATCAGTCTCAATCTTATGAAACTCCAACAAAAAAAGAAAAAAAAAAAAAGTGACTTATGGATGCATATCTAATTTTGTAGATAAATATGGCCACATCCGATTTACGTAGATTTAGTAAGGCTAGGCTTTGCACAGATAAAGTTGGAGCATGTCGTGTGTGTGCATGTTTAGCTTAAAATGCTTATTTGTAGATGCTATTCATAATCAACGATACAATAATCATCATTACGCGACAACCTGTTATTTGAGAAAATTGCATATTTAGTCCTCAATCTTAGCATCCCTTTTCTTTTGTTCCTAAACTATGAAATCACACCTTTCATTCCCAATTGTTTAACTTCTATGGCATTATTATTCCTTTTTTATTTATTTATTTATTTATCACTTCCGTCTTTCTATTACACTTGATGTGTGTCTAAGAAAATTTACCATGTAAGTTTCATGTGACATGTTAACACCAAATATGATAGAAAGTGGTAAGGACAATTTATGCAAATTTGGCTAAACGACTGAAAATTACAACTTTAAATGTTTGGGAGCCGGGGGGGGGGGGGGGGGGGGGGGGGGGGGGACTAAATGTGCAATTTTAATACTGACGAGAATTTTGCACCTCAAAAAACATGCGCTTTCTACTTGACACAATAACAGAAAGTTTGACAAAAAATGGTAAAATATGTTAAACATTGAGTGCGAATTTAAAGGTTAAGGACACAAAGTGGATGGACACTAAGGCCTGTTTGGTAGATCTCTTGCTTATTGTAAAAGAATTTTTTGAGAAATCAAATTTAGACAAACTTCATCTAAAATCTCTTCTAACGAGACACAATATTTTAAAAAATGATTTAAACAAGTTTAAAATCAAATTCTTAATCTCAATAGTATATTTAAATTTTTTAAAAGTCTTGTTAAACGAATCCTAAAAGTGAGGACTAAAAGTGGCACCAGTTTAATCAACGAAATAATTAGGGTGTGTTCGGTAGATATTAAAATCGGATTAAAATTGAAAAATTAGCCGTTATTGTTGACTTTTATTAAACGAGTGAGACTCAATAACGATCATATTTTCAATTTTAATTGGATTAAAATTGATACTGAACATACCCTTAATTTTGTCAATAAGAAAAATGTAACTTGTGTAGATGAGTTTGAGTTAGAAGGAAATGGACACCACCAATCACCATGGCATGCCTTTTATCGATGTCATATTTACTTTATTGTTTCCAAACTTGGTTCTTCGTTACAAAGTAACCCCCTTTTCTTTTATTATTATTATGTCATTATCACAGTAATCCTATCTCGTTTCCTTTCCCTTTTTCTTTTTTAATACCTTTTAAACCACCCCACACACACACACACACACACACACTTTGTCACACACACAACTTTTTTGTACAACTCTCTCTCTCCACTCACATAGGGAGAGGTCCCACAATGATCATGTTTTGAAATCTTTGTCATGTTTTGTCAAAACCCCCTCGTATTAACACTCCATTTGGTTATTCTCTTGAACCCAGAACAGCTCTGGTTAAAAATGGCTTCAAAGGTTCTCTTTTTAATCTTCCTGCAGTCAATTTTCCTTGTCCCCTCTTCTGGTAAGTCATTTATTCTTGTGTTTTCAATTCGTTTTCTTGTATTTTTGAAGTTCTTCATTTGTATATTGCTGTGAGTTCTAATCTTTTCATTATTAGTGGCTATTGCTTAAGTTATTGGTGATTATGGTGTTTAAGAGAATTTATGCTACTGTACTAAAATAAAATGAAGAATATGTGCTTTTGGTTTCTTGGATCGGAGCCACAGTAAATGGTTAAATGAGAAGTTAATTTGTAGATCCAGTGATCAAAGATGCTACTTTTGATTGATTTTGGACCAGAAAGAGCCCTCCTCTGCGTATACGTCTTAAATGACACGAAAAATAACCGCATTCTCTGTGTTTTGCAGAGGCATCCTGGTTCAAGGATATTCAGCATAAAAAGCTAACAAGAGAACAGATATTTTTTCTATGAAGCAATTCAACATGATGTAGTTTATCCATCAACCCCAATTACTGTCCCTCCGTATAATTCAGCACTAGAAATTATCACCGTCCCCTCTACAAACCCTGTCACCGCAAATCCATCTCCATATTCGACTCCCTTAACAGTCCCCTCAACCACGCCAGTGCCTGTACCTAATACAAATCCACCACCACCATTAACCAATCCAGTTACAGCCCCGAGTACAAACCCGGGGGGACAACCAGTGAGTAACCCGGTAACAACTTATCCTAGCCCAACAGGAGGTGTTCCTGTGACAAACCCAGTGACGCCTCCTGCAGCGACAAATCCTCCTGCAACTACGGGGAAGAGTTGGTGTGTGGCAAAGACTGGTGTACAACAGAGTGCACTTCAAGCAGCACTTGATTATGCTTGTGGGATTGGAAAAGCAGATTGTTCGGCCATTCAGCAGGGCGCAAGCTGTTATAATCCTAATACTTTGCAAAACCATGCTTCGTACGCCTTCAACAACTATTATCAAAAGAATCCTGTGCAAACCAGCTGTGACTTTGGTGGGACTGCTGCGATAACCAATGTGAAATCCGAGTAAGCAGAGAGAATTTTTTTTTTTTTTTAATGAAATGGTGACTTAGAACTTCAAGTGCTAATACCCATTTTTGATTTACATATAGGCTTGGGATCTTGCATTTTCCCAACATCTTCCTCCTCTTCGTCCCCACCAACAACATCATCTCCTGTCTCAGCAACTCCACCGCCAACGACATCATCTCCGGTCTCAGCAACTCCACCGCCAAGACCATCATCTCCAGTCTCGGGAGCTCCAACACCACCATCTCCATCTGGAACACCACCTAGGTAAAGACTAATTCTAATGGCCTCAGATCTGTGTATTATATGATTTCCTGGTGTTGGATAGTAATCCATGAAATCTAATTTTTATTTCTTCACTTCATCTGTGCAGCACAAGTACTCCTCCAACAGTCCTAAACTCCAGCAGTCCTCCTGCTTTAGGAGGATTCCCAACAGGTTTAGGAGATAGCCCTCCTCCTGTTTTTAACACCTCAACATCTATGTCAAGTTCTTTGCAGCCTTTTATTGGCTGCATTATTGCAGTGGCATTTGTAATCATCGGGAAACTTGTTTTGGATGATCAAGATTTAGTGTTCTGCATATATTAATGGGTCAGAAGCTCATTGCTAAACAAACATATCAGTTTTGGGCTATTCATACTGTTCTTTGCGGTGAAGAATTCCAGAGTTTGTAGAGGTCACAGTTGTAGTTTGCTCAAGTTTCATACCTATTAACACTAGTTGCATTTCTACATGCATTCCTACTAGTAGCTCATTACATATGTAGAGAAGGCATTCTATTAATCTTGTTGAGGTAGACCGGTGGCGTTACCTTATGTCTAGAAAAGTTAAATTTGATTTAATAGAGATGAATGAATAGCCCAGAAATAATATATATTGTTTCTTTCATTTCATCTTTGTTTGTTGTTAGCTCTTTCCTTTCCGTTTCTATGTTTTTTCCGCAGGAGTTTTTGTGGGTGCGGGGTTTGGTGCTCGTTGACAGGAACCCCAACAGGTAGTTTAACTCTGCTTTCCTTCCAAAACCCACAAACAACTGCAACTTCAAGTTAAGTATATTTTAATTTCAGTAAATTTCTTCTATTTTAAGAGGGAATGATTTTCCAATTTTGATTGGACGTGAAGCCTGCCTTGTTTGTGGCCCCTTTGCCAGCTGCCATTGGATTCAGCATGGGGCACATTTTCCTTTTGAGCCAAAATGGTGCAGCCCTCACGAAAAAAATGCAAGGTCTGGCACAGCTCATGCTAGGCTGGTTGGCAACTTGCACACGCTGTGGCCCTGTAGTATTGTGTTAATGCTGGGCCATTTACAGGGCGAGCCACCATGTGCCTGGACATGACAGACCACCTTTACACCCTCACCCTGTTTCCACTTTTGTATTGCAAATTTCTTTCGGAATATGCTACATGTACACCTCATGCCCTACATAATGCCCTACACCCCCTTCACATGGAGGGGGGTCCACGAATATTTTATTACGTGTGGGCCCCCCTCCATGTGAGGGGAGTGTAGGACATTATATAGGGCATTGTGTACATATAATATTTTCCATTTCTTTATTGGCTATTTACATTTCCTATTGTATTTCGTTTCATTAGGGGCCTGTTTGATTGCAAATGTGGAATTTGGGTGGAAATGAAATGAATTTCAGGGAATTAAATTACCTAGAACTTGTTTACCGGAAATTGTCAATTAATTGTGTTTGATTGACAACATTGACATTTTTCAACTTTTTTTGTTTGATAGGCTTTATTTTCCATGAAAAATTTCAAATTTTTCCATCTTTGGGTGTTTGATGGGATATGTTTTTCATGAAATTTTTTTTTCCATTATTATTATTTTTGTTTAATATTTGTAAATTATATCATTTTTTCCCTTCTTTTTAATTTTTCCTTTTTTTCTGTTTGTTTTTCCTATTTTTATTTTAATTTCCTTTTGGTTTTTTGATTTTTTTCTCCATTTATTTTATTTTCCCCTTTTTGCTGTTTTTCCAATTTTTATTTTATTTCCTTTATTTTTTTCCCATTCGTATTGATTATTTATGTGAATTTCATTTTTTCTTATTTTGGTTTTCCTTGCTATTGGTGTACTATGGCAATTTTTAACACTGTATGTTTCTTGAATTCTGTTTAGTACATTTTTGTACATAGAGCAACATCCCAGTTCCAGAAATGCAATGCCAAATTAGAAAAATGGGGATTGAAATATTAATACCAACCGTTTTTGAATCTGCACTTTTGAGGTTGAACATAAAAAAAAAATTGCACAAACAACCAAGAATAGTTGAACATTTGTTACAAAACATTGTACATATCAAAAATAATTTTTATGCCCACACGGTGGGTATAAAAAATCTGACTTGTTAGTCCATCTATTTCGTTGGTTCCAGGCACATATTTTGCCATATGTTACAAAATAGATATTAGTACATCTATTTCGTTGGTTTCGGACACACATTTTGCCATATGTTACAAAATAGATATTAGTACATCTATTTCGTTGGTTCCAGGCACACCTAAATTATGTGTTCAGATTCATTTTGTTTTTTCAACACCATATATTGTCTGGACAATAATTCCATGATAGTTAGCAACCAAACAAGTGGGAATTTTCGAGAATCAAACTTCTCGCAGATGAACCAACAGCATAGCCTAGACCAGGCATCCATTGTAGAAAGTGAAGAAGCAAGCCTTCTTATCAGGTTGCTCAATATTTCTGAAAAAAACAAGATAAAGGGTTCATTTCGTTCTTGAATCTACAAAGAAAGGCAATGCACACTAATAACAGAGGTTATAGAGCTTCCATCCATATCTAGAGAATCAACAAGGTCAAAGTGAAAGATGAGCACGCGTTGTTGTCGTTTAAGGATTCAATCAAAAATTGTTTTCAAACCAGATGAACCCTATAGAAAAAGAAGAAAATAATAAAAAGACGAAAAATCACAGTGGCTTTAAGAGAAACTAGTGGAAAGCCTCTCATAATTTCAAAATAATGCTTGAAAGAGAATTCTCATCTGAAAATGACCAGTAGCAACAAATAGTCTCATTGCCAACTGCTATCACAACTTTTTTTTTTCCATGATCCGCATTTTCACACGCTATCAGTGGTTGAACGATAATAAAAATTTGGCCTATCTTTACGAAGTTCCTATTCCTTCAAATCGAGTTTCTGGATATCTAAGGAGGGATGGTTTAGAGGTCATTGCAGGCACGAATTCTGTTCAGAGAGAGAGGCAAAAGCTAACGAGAAAATGGAGATAAAAAGCACCAAAATGAGACAAGGAACCATATCTTCGACATGTGAAAATGAGATTTTTTGAGGATCAGATTTCTTTAACGTTGGAGAAGAGAATGACGGCCACGTCATGGTTGCAAATCGCCAGTTGCAGGTGGGACAGAGAGTAGCAAAACCCTCAAATCGCACGCCATCCGGGTTGCCCAGCCAAGATACGGGTCGGATTGTCTCCTTCCCCGACTCGTAAGCTCAGAAGGTAATAGAAAATCATCACATCCCCATCTCACTATCACCAAACCATTACTAGTCACTAAAACAAAGAGTGGACAACACACACATACGAAATATGTTTGGAAAAAGATAATCCATTTTTCGTTTACAGACAGCATAGATACAAGGGTTGTTAGCTATTTAATGGAGAAATCATAGGGTACAGAGGAAGGGGTAACCATCCTTAAGAAACTCCCAATCTTCCTCTCCCCTCATCCTTCCAAGATCCATGAAGCCGAAGACAAATCAGAGTAGAGGAGCGAAGAAAATATACCTGATCTGAGAGCAAGGTTGGAATGAAAAGTTTTCAAAGACGGGAGTGTCGGCGTGAGAGAGAGAGAGAAACGGAATTGGGGGAAAATGGGTTTCTATTTGCCAGGGAAATGAATAACCTGCTCAACCCTGGGAATTGCTATTGCTCATTTAGCTGGAAATAGAGGTCACGTGATTATAAGATGGAATGCAATTCCCTAGAAAAATTGGTCCATCAAACAGCCCTAAAGATGGAAATGAGTGGAACATTTTCCAAGTTCCCTGGAAATAGGTGCCTATCAAACAGGCCCTAAGAGCACAGGGGGAAGGGCGCAGGAATTCACCTGGCCAGGGGCAAAGATAGGATAAAAGAGTCGTGGAGATAAATTTCATAAAATTTTAATTGTGGGGGCAAAATTGAAAACCATAAAGAATTTTTAAAAAATCTTGTGCAAAATCTTGAAAAATCTTGGTTTAATGTCTTAGAATTGAAATTTACTAAAATCTGCCCATGCAGATGGCAAGATTTCTTTCATCAGTGGCTTAAATAGTTCACAACTACCTTTGCTCCATTAGTTACAGCATCCCATTTGATACTCATACACAAACCGACCCCATGACTGATCCATTTCCATTTCTTTAGGATATCAACATGGACAAAAGCTAACTGAAACCAATCTATTTAATGATCGAAGGAGGAGAGAAATTTGATAGTTATTTTTTCAAAACTACACCGGTTTTCATGATTTTGGGGAAGATGATATGATACCGCAACTTTATAATCTAGGCAGACATTAAAGATTTAAAATTTGTTCATACTCAAAAATGAAAGACACTAGAAACTTTGATTCTACTCTGCTCCTCTACCTGGGACTCCCATAATATCATAGAATGAGAATAGATAATGTCGACATTACCTCTTCGAGAACATTTTGAATATCATCATTGACATTGAAACTACAATCTTGAAACCAGAAGTGTCCCAGAAATATTGCCTTTCATCAATCACATTTACAGCCAGCCGCTTTGCTGATAGTTTTTCATCGTCGATCTCCCATCTGTGAAATAAACATGGGTGCGAACCAAAGGATTAATAATTAGCATATATGTAACAAATAATTATCGGAAAAAGAACAGTGTTGATGATGCCAAACAAACTGGGATAGTGAATTTTGTGAACAGTATCAAAGTCAGTGTTAGAGTCCCAAAAAGTTTGCTGTGAAATCAAACTTTTAAGAATTTTTCGGGTATAGACCTGTTTTATTTTATCTATATTTGAATTAGCGGTCAAAATATCGATATCTTGTACTCATCTTTTTATAATTGTATCTTGAATTTTCACGTAAATCTTGTTCTTATTAGTCTATCCACTGAGTCCATCTAAATGACTATGGTACTATTTTCTGATGTGAGGCTAAATTCAACACGATATCACAACACAAAAGCCAATTCAAGTCTGCTGTCAACTATTTATGAATGCCTTTGATGGAAGGTAGTTAGTTTGTCATAAAACCAAATTCAAGAGAAAAGAACAAAGAGACGCAGAGTAAAACCTAACATTAAACTTTGGAGCCCCCTTTGGGGAAGAAAACGAGACTGATCAAAATGAAGCATGAAAAATAGTAAATATGAATTAAAATAATAACAGTTAAACACCTAACATTAAATTTTGGAATCCTGTAGTCAAAAAATAATAGCAAGGAAAGGAAAAATTAAGAGAACCCAAAAAATTAAATATGAATTGCATAGAACGAGTTGAAATACTTGTCCGGAAAAACCAGTATAAAATTCTGATTGGAATTCTCATCCCACTTCAAACCCAGTTCTGAAATTATGAAAATTCAGCTAAAAGAAATCAGTTTGCTTCAGAAAGAAAGAACCTGAACGGATTGCTAGGAATTAATGGGATATCGAGACGAAAGATTGGAGAGGCAAAAGTGTACGCGAATCCCACATCGATAAACCAGTAATGAAGAGGGCTTGTGGTGTACTATAAAAATGAACCTGGTGGGTCGGTTTTACATACTTACCTGGACGGGGTCAATGGGCGATCAAGAAGGCCCATGGCCTAGGTTGGCGACTTCCATTGCACTTAGGAGGGGCGCCCGCCTAAGGTCGGCCCAAGTGGTCGAGCCTACGTCATAATTTGTGGTAGTGGGGGCCTGCGTTCGCGCGGCCCCTGCCCAATTCAATAGTATAAGTGTTTTTAAATTATAATAACATAAATAAATTATTTTGACTCAATTTCAAAATTTTTATTTCTGGGTTTTGAAATACGATAAAAATTAGAGTTTTTTTTTTTTTTTTTTTTTATTAATAATTTTTTTTTTTTATGTACGGTGGGTTAAAGAGTGACATTGTTAGTCCAAGCGAAAGATGATAAACTTGATAAGACTTTGTTGCAATTAATTTTTATTTGGCCTACTTCAATATCAAATGAAAATGGTTACCAAAAGTTGGTTTATAAAAATAGACTATAAAAAACTAGAAATTTGAAGAATAGCTTTTACACAATAATTTTTCCAAAAATATTTTTAAAAATCAAATCATTATAATAGAAAAAGAAATACAATAAGGTCTTAAACTATTTATGAATCCAAAACCTTTAAATCCAGAAATTATACAAAATTTTATTGATCTAAAAATTGCAACAAAAAGAGAATTAAATTATTTAAAAGAAGATTTAAAAAGTTTCTTTTTAGATTATTTAGATCCAAAATTAAGATATAAAAATACTTATATAGATAGCCAAACAATTAGATTTGAAAATAATATACATAAAGAAATTATCAATCTAGAAAGAAGAATTGAAAAATTAAATACAATCATTAAAGAAAAAGTCATAACAAAAGATAGTGAATTCTATAAATTTTATTGCGATTTATTAAATATTTACGAAAATAATAGATTTTGAGATTTTGAAGACGGTCTTAGTACCCCCCCCCTTTTAATTGGTATCAGAGTCATAGATCATAACATGATAATAGAAGATTTAGGAAATAGATATAAAATTAAAAAAGATAGATTTGGGATAATAATAAGAAAACCTATAATAGAGAAAGAAATCTTAAAAAATCATACTTATAAAATTAAAAGATCTACCTTTAGATATTAGAAAGGAGATAATAGAAAAAATAGAAATTAGTATAATAGGAAATCTTATGATATGAGAAACTATTATAGAAACTATAGATCAAGAAGAAATAACTGCTATAATAGAAAACAATATAAGTAATTATGAGAATTAAAATTAAGAAGATATATAACTATTATAAATTAGAAGAAGAAAAAGGATATAAAATATTTTATGAACCTATTCCTAATACATCAAAAATATTAACTTTAAATATAATTAAAAAATTACCTAGAGAAATAAAAGAACAAATACTACATAAATTAAGTATAGGATCTATAAAAGATAGATATGTATATGAAATGATTAATAAAGAATTTGAAAGTATTTTATATTATAGAAAAATATATGAATCATCATGAGTAATGATAAAGTAGTTAGAAAACTTAATAATATTGTTAAAAATTTAAATAAAATACAAGAAAAAACCTCAAATATACTAGGAACACCAGGAGAAATAAATAAATCACAAGAAAAAATGTTAGGGAAACTAAAAATCGAAAAATTAGAATTAAAAGCAAAATATTTTGAAACTATAAGAGATGTTCAATTACCTAATAATGAAATAGCAATAGAAAGTCTTAATAAAATTATCAATGAAAATAAAGACAAAAAGTGTAGATTATCATATTTAGTGGAAAAATATAATGGTTTTTTCAGAATCATTTGATGAATTAAAGAAATTAATAAAAAAAATTAATAAATGAAATTAAAGAATTAAAAGATGAAGTAGGAATGTTAAAAATAGAAATGAGAGAAATGAAACAAAATATGAAACCAACAGATAAAAAAGTAGATAAAGAGAGAATAAAAGGAGAAATGACAAGAATATGAAAGAAACATGTAGAAACAGAAGGATATGATGAACCTGGAAGTATGAATGATAGATTTAGAAAAGAAATATTACCAATAATTCTAGAACAAGAGAAAGAATTTAAAAAATATGCAGGAGGAAAAAATAAAAAAAGATGATGAATGAAAAAATAGATAATCTAATAGAAAACTTTGACCAATTAAGTGTAAAAGAATTAGAAAATTATGAAATATTAATGAATACTGGTGGATGACCAACACCAGCACCAGGACGTACTAGCAATAATCCAAAATTAGAATTTCTTGAATTAGAAGGAGGATATGCACCAATACCACATAAACCTTATAGGCAGTACTATGATAGAATTATACCACAACATAGAATAGAAAAATAGAAAAATCAATTTACCCCAAACTCAGACTACAATAAACCAATAAATCATGGAGGAGCAAAACTAGATTTAGATTGTAAAATAGATACTAAGAAAGCCTTGTTACAATGGGCAGATGCAATGATATTATTCTTTTTATATAACCAAGACGATACATGGGAATCTACAGATAGAAGAATTGACTATTTAATAGCATCGTTTGAAGGAGATGTAAGAAATTGGTGGGAAGGAGTAACTGAAAATACTAAATTATTAATGAGAAGAAATATACAAACAGAAATGCAAAAAACCTCACAAGAGGGAATAAAAAAGTTAGTAGAATATATATCAGATGAATTTTTAGGAGAAAATTGGATAAAAAATTCAGAAGAAGAAGCAAGAAGAGAAAAATTAAAAGCAAGATTAGGATTAATAAACATTATGATATGTGATATGTGCAAAATAAAAGAATATACATGTCAATTTAAAAATTTCTATTATACCCAATTTTATAGTAATGAAAATCAAGGACCATACTTAGAAATGTATTTTGCTAAATTACCAGAAACATGGAATATATATTTTAAAATAGAATATGAAAGATATATAAATGATAATCCTGTACCAGATACATTAGGAAGTAGAATAAAATTCATATTTGAAAGATTAGCAGAAATATGTAAAAATAGACAACTAATGAAAAAATCTGAAAAATTAACAATAATCTGTTGCGAAGAAATAGAGAAACCTATTAATTGGGGATATGGACCGGAAAGAAAATATAAAAGAAAATTCAAACCAAAAAAGTATAAAAAATATAGACAGTTCAAAAAGAAATATCAAAAATCAAATATGAGATATTATAAAAGAAAATATCAACCAAAAAGAAAAGAGTTTAAAAAGGATAAAAAACAATGCAAATGCTAGAATTGTGGAGAAATATGACATATAAGCCCTGATTGTACTAAAAAGAAAGTTAGAATTTTACAACAAGAATATGAAGAAATAGAAAATGATTTAGAAGAAATAACAGATATTAATAATTATGAAGGAGAAGAAGTTTACATATCATAATCAGAATGAATCACGAAATAGAAAAAGCTGAAACTATAAAAGAAAAATAAGAAATAGAAAATTCTGAAAGATATGGATTAAAAGTAACATTTGATAATAATACATTTAGAATAATAGAAAAATTATCATTAGATTTAAAATTAGGAGAATGAAAAATATTCGATAAAATATTTAGAAGAGAAAGGGTATCTATAAGTGAATATCATAAGATAGAAAAATCAATAGATGTAAGAACAGTTTCAGGAAGTCATAAACTAGCATTACTAACAAAATCTACAGTTGACCAATTAATGGCAAAAGTAAAAGGAAAACAAAAAGAAAAGATACAATATGTTTATTTAGCAGGAATACAATTAATGTTCAAATCCCTATTTAGAGAAGGAATAGATTCACCAATAACAGTAAGTTTACATGATGGAAGAATATTAAATACTAATGACAGTCATTTAGGAACTATAGAAGGAAATTTAGCATATAAAAAATTAATATTTACATGTTATCCAAAATACTGTGTATCAATAAAAGATAAAGATTTTAATGAAGTATTAGGATTATATTTTAAAATACATAGAAAAGATAATATAGAAGAAGGAAATCATATCATGACCATACAATATAGAGCATTATATATATTTACTAACTCAAACTATGGAAACATTTACTCTAAAAAATCCTATATAGAAATTCACAAAGAATGTAAAGACATATTAAATATTGTAGAACCAAACAAACAACTAAACCTATTACCAGAAATAGATGAATTAGAAATATCTAAAACAAAATCAGATGTAACAGAAAAAATAGAAAATAATTTTTTAATAGAATTTAAAGATGGAAAATTAAAAATAAATAATAATACATCTATAATACCAAGAAAAAGCATAAGTCGAGAAATAATGGTAAAAAGAAATATAGGAAGTATGCAAATATATGGAGAATATTTTAATGGAATAGAATATATAAAAGGAAAAAATATCATAATTGATACAGGAACAGCAAACTGTCATATATCAAGAAATAGGGATAAAAGATTAACAAAAAGAAGAGTAGAACCTTATAAATATATCAATTTTGATGAAAAAACACATACTAGTGGATTACAAATAAAAATACCAATAGTTTTAGATGGAGAAGAAATGATAATACTATGTTATGTAGATAATAGTATGGGAGATCATTACCATATATTATTAGGAATGAATTTTTTACAAGCCTTAAATCATTATAATATTAATAAAGAAGGAATCTATATAACACATAATAATAAGACATTGTTTTGTCCAAAAGAATGAATAATGTAATAACATTTTCATTAGTAGTATATATACAAATTACTATTGCAGAAACTAATATAACAACATGTGCCTTAATAGATACAGGAAGTGATATAACTATTATCAAGACATTTTTGTTAAAAAATTGGAACAATGATAATACTATAAAAATAACAGGTGTCACGGGAATATCAACACCCATAACTAAAAATAAAGAAAAGGTAGAAATTCTATTAGGAAGTAAACAAATAACTATAAACAAAGTATATGCATATGATGTATTAGAATATGATATATTATTAGGGAATGACTTTGTTCAACAATTTCAATATTATCAACAAAATAACTATATGATTATGCTAAAAACACCATGTGGACATCTACTAAAAATTTCAAGAGAATTTAAATTATACAGAGTTCAGCCAGCCCAACGTAGTGAAAGGATAATAAAAATACCAATAAAAACAACTGTTAAAATACAAAAAATACAAACAACAGAAAAATCAAAATTAATAGAAGAAATAATAAAAAAGATAGGAAATGTCTACAATGAAAATCCATTAGTTTATTGGAAGCCTGAACATCCAAGAGCAAAAATAGAATTAACTGAAAATGTAATAATAAGAGTAAAATCAATGATGTACACTATACAAGATACTCAAGAATTTAAAAAACAAATTGAAGAATTAAAAAATATGAAATTAATCAGAACTAGTAATGGACCACATAGTAGTCCAGCCTTTATGGTAATGAAACACTCTGAACAAGTACAAGAAAAACCAAGAATGGTAATAAATTATAAAGAATTAAATAAATACACAAAATTTGATGGATATTTTTTACCAAATAAAGATGTCTTAATAAATCTTGCAAAAGGAAAAAAATATTATTCAAAATTTGATTATAAGTCAGGATTTTGGCAAATCAAAATGGAAGAAGAATCAATACTATATACGGCATTTAGTACGCTTCAAGGTAAATACGAATGGATAGTTATGCCATTTGGATTAAAAAATGCACCTCAAATATTTCAAAAAAGAATGGATAATATTTTTAGAAAATATAATGATTTCTTATTGGTATACGTTGTTGATATACTAATATGTTCAGAAAATAAAAATGATCATAAAAGTCATATTATAAAATTCCTAAAAGAATGTCAAAAAGAAGGAATAGTTTTAACTGAAAAGAAAGCTATTATAGAAAAACTTGAGATAGAATTTCTTGGATTAATTATAAATAAAAATGGAATAAAATGATGCAGACCCTGTCATGGTCAAAATCCTAGGTATATCTCATCTCGTATTTCATATCTTCAGGAGATCATGTTTATCCAAGGTTACTAATTACCAATGATGCAAACCCTGTCATGGTCAAAATGGCAACAGACTATGGATTTTTAGATCTTATCTACCCCGGAAAAGATCTAAAAGAAATTGAAAGATTTGATGAAATTTTTAAATCTGAAGTATCCAAATTTGCCGAAGGAAGGTCCATATACATAAAATTTTATTCAGTCAGTCCTGAAATTGATGGAATGATATTTTATCCTGCTGAACATATTATAACAATCGGATATGTTAGTAGAGAGTTTCAGATTGATGTCGGTCACAATAAAAAGTCATTACAAAAAATCACCAGATCATAGATAAAATCCCGAAGAGTTTTAGGGATGAAAGTCTTATATAAAATGGCAAAAAGCTTGTATGACAAAAAATTCAAATGCTTGTGTCAATATGAAGGATGAACTCTTCTCACCAATAATGGAGGAGAGAAATCAACAATTTTGAAAGAATACATTGAGAAATTTGACACTCATCGAATCAATGGACCTATCACAACCATACAAGAGGCATGCAGAATAAGAGAGTGCCCCACTTGCCGATAGAATCAAAGATAAAAAAGATGAAAATGATAAACACATGGAGGAAAGGTGTCCAAGCTGCTACAGGAGAATCTTACCAGCTGTATAAAAAAAAAAACAAGATCTGAAGGACAATTATAGAAGGACCGTGTCGTTTATCAAAGAAAATGTAACAAAACAACAAGGATGGAGGGGCCATGAGACTCTTGATGAAAAGCACGAGGCAATAAAATATTATTAATATGATGTAAGCAATGATGTAATTTATCTTCAGATTTGTGTATAAATAGAAGCCTTTGGGCTAATGAAAAAGGCAGAGTTTGTTGAGCACTCAAACTGTGAGTTAGCCAAACAAATTCCTGTCTTCCATTGTAATCATATTTCAACCTTTAGATATCAATAAATTTCCAAATTATTTCAGATCCAAATTGTCTTTAAAAGATATTATGAGTTTCTAAACACCTCATCCTATAGATTCTTGAAAGATTGAAGAAAAATTCCTCTATTACTTTAACAAAAAGAGAGTTTTCTTTAGTTAATATCTATAATCCGAATTCAAAGGACTGACACAGTGAAGGTGGA
This sequence comes from Osmanthus fragrans, assembly GCA_019395295.1. Lineage (NCBI taxonomy): Eukaryota > Viridiplantae > Streptophyta > Magnoliopsida > Lamiales > Oleaceae > Osmanthus > Osmanthus fragrans. Next base: position 14,694,092 of record CM033363.1, read on the forward strand.
AAGTTGGAATAACAATTATCCCGTAGAGGCAGGAGGCCATTGAAGGGAGCCATTTGCAGATCCAGAACCTGAAGGTTACTCGATTCTAAGAATAAAGATTTGAGATCAAAACTAAGGTAAAACTATTATTTTTGTTAAATTTAGAAAGATATTTTCTGAAATCTTAAAGAATCGTTGGGATTACTTATCTGAATATTTGCATGACAAAATTATCTAAATGTTTGTATTTATATTTATTTTATTAGTATTGTTTAGATTTATATAATATGTCAGGATATACAATTGAAGGATTAGATAACTTATTAGAAATTTTATTAGAAAAAATAAATAATATCATCTCTCAAATGGAAAGAATAAATCAATCATCGTCTGAAGAATATTATATACTTGGAGAAAATTTTGATAGATATATGGAAGATTATGTCAATCTATTAGATCAAAGGATGAATTTATATGCTAGAATCCGAGATAGAAATAATACATGACAAAATTGAAAAACTATTCCAAAGATAAGGATATATCTTGTAATATAAAAACACATTTCATTAAGGGTAAAATAGTATTTTTGATAATTTAGACCATTGTGGAAAATAGCAATAGTAAACCAGCCATTTAAAAAATTACCCCTTGAAAATGAAAACATATTGCTAAGGTATTATTAATAGTTGAGTCGATTAAATATTTTTGTGGCATTTTAATTTGTTATCATACTAAATAAATGAGAAAATAAAGAAAATTCGAAAAGGGAAAAAGAAACAAGTTACCTTGTAAATCAATATTCTTTTAAAGATAATCCCAGGTCGGCTTTCCTTGAAGTAAAATACTAGAGAAATATGTTATAAAAAGGGTTTGTAGTTATTAAAAGTACACGGTACCTACTTTTAAAGTTTTCATTTCATAAAACCATATTTGAAATTTCATATTTCAAAATTTAGATTATAATTAAGATTTAATATTGTACTAAATAAATATATTACTAATTAAATTAATCCACCCCAAATCATTCTCTCTCGTTTCTCTCTTTTCCGACTATAAAATACCTACCTCAATGGCACTGTGAGAACACTTGCGACGATGACGTCGCCAGTGTGTATCTACAGCATTGACATCTCTATATCGTCCATTTTGGATCCGTCTTCGATGACTGACCACCTACTACAATGGCACGATTGTGTGAGATTTAGATGTTGTCTTTGATGTATGAAAATCCAATTGCCGTTCGTGATTTTTGTTGGTGGCAGTGGTGGTAGATCTTTGTTGTTGGGGTGATTTTGTTGGATCTGACGGTGGACCTAGTGGTGGTGAATTTTGCGGTGGCAGTGGTGGTTTTATAATTGAAAATGGTGGGTGTTGGTTTGTCTGATATGACGATGTTACGATCGGGAGGTGTTGACGATGGTACGATTGGATGCAGTTGTGAAGTGGTGGTCACAAATATTAGTGACAGTTACAAGTTATTTGATTAATTGTGACCAATAAATTGGTTAACGTGTGATCAATAAATAATATATGATCAATGAAATAGGTAAATTGTGATCAATAAATAATGTGACTTATAAAATTTGTAATTTATGATTGATAAATTTTTTGATTTGTGATCGCGAAATAATTTGTGACCAAATTGTATAGAATTGTGACCTTAATATATTTAATTAATAAAATAAATATTTAACTAATTATTTTGTAAATAAAAATTTAAAAAGAAATTTGATTTTTAAAATTTTAAACACTATTTCTTAGTTTTGAAATGTATCATATTTAATCTCTTATATATGAATTTTTTCATGGTTGGCACTATTAACCATAAAACCTATACTTATCTTAAAGCGCTTAATCATTAAATGGTCACTGATCAAATTCAAAAAATTTTAAATTTTAAATTACAACTAAAAATTTATTACTATTACTAAAGTACTAGAAAGTATGGGAATATACATAGAACATGCGAATGTATAAATTCGAAGTATATCAATCAACATGCCAATAGGCATTCAAGTTGTGTCTACATTTCATATTTATGTTTGTACTTCATAAATCGTTTGTATAAAAATAAAATTCTGAACCAAATTAAAACAAATATATTACAGGCAGTAAAATGAAAGAGACTCGAATGTTTAACGGATAAATGCAAAACAAATATTTGATATTTCAACATCTAGTAAGACCCACAACTTATAATCACTTAAATTTTAAATTATTCACCTATCAAACATGCTTGTAGTCTGCAAGTGGAAGCCACGTGTGGCGAAGCAGTAACACTTAGAATGTACAAACTTCTCCAAAAATGCAATTTCCGCAATGCATATGGAAACATTTACTTGTCCCCAAAGAACGGAAACATTTTTTTTTTATGACCGTGAATATTCGGACCAACTTACGCTCACCTCGACTAATTCCACGGGGCCCTGAAATTTACAGTCGGATACTCACCTCAGTGGTCCTGAGGAGACTCGAATTGGTGACCATTGAGGAGCAAACCCAAGACCTGACCAATTGAGTTACTCCTTAGGGTTAGAAAACATGAGTGTTATATGAACCCATTCTTGACCTAAAGAGACTCGTGTCTTCATAGGAGGGAGGCAGAACACCATGTTAAATGGCGTTGCCCTGCTGATAAAATTTTTATTTCTGTTTTCGTAAATACCATTTTCTACCACCCACAAATGACGATGATAGCTTAGAACCAAGGTATTTTGTTTCTCACGAACCTTGGCACTTCAATAGGCACCTAGAGCTTGCATGCATAAATCCTAGTTCTTGAATTACATTATTCTGGGGGGGACTCGATGTTTTTGCCATACAATAATTGCAATTTGCAAACAGTGGCTTGATTTGAACTTCACGGTCGCTGTTCGACACATAAATATGGAGATACGTAGACGGATAATGCATATGTACAAGACTTCAATGGACACAAACTTTGTTGGCATTCTAGTTGGGCATATAAAAATAGACATGACTGCATCATCTAAATCTATCTTCAGTTTAAAAGTCTAGCACACAAACAAAATTCCACTAGATCAATTCTAGTCTACACAACTTAGGTCAAGTCAACTTTCCCTTTTGTTGGCCAATTACAACTACTTGCAAGAATAGCAAGAGCGATAGGTTTTTTTTTTGGTGTTTTTTGGGCATCAATCCGTACTACATAGAAAGAAGACTTCTTCCTCTTCTGTGCTGTGCGAGCACTATGGTTTTCTTAGACAATGGGCTCCGTAAGGCCCACTCGACCTGTATGGATTCCCCCTGCCTGGCTCTACCTTGCCGCTTTCAGTTAGTGTTCATTGCTGAGTGATCGCTCGCTATCTGGTTGCAAAAGGTGGTCCGGAAGCTTCCTCTCCCCCAGCAACATAACATTGAATTTTTACGTGGAAAAAACCCTCTAGTGTAGAGGGGAAAAAACCCACAGGGCAACTCTAACCAAATCCACTGTAATAAACAGAGATTACTACGTTCAAGTTTATGCCTAAAACTTGAGTTCTCAACAAATTGAGAATACAACTATAATCAATCTCTAATAAAACGATAATCTTAACCCCAAAACCATTAGTTGAACCTATGAGATCTCCACTCCAAATACTACAACTCCTTTGTAGCACCAAAGTAACCTTTTAGAGAAATTTCCAATTTGTTCTTGAATAGAGAACAAACCTGTGTGAAATCCACACCCCCAAGAAGGAAGAAAAACACTTGCTTCTCTCTTCAATGTCTCCACGAAGCCGAAGCCGAAGCCGAAGCCGAAGCCGAAGCCAAGTTTTTTCTCTATTTTTCTCTCGCATATAGCAGCCTTTGTTTTTTTGTTTTTACTCTTAAGCAGCCACAGCCTAAGAAATGAAGCATTCTTCACGAGTCCATGTGTTCAATAAGACAATAACATGAGAGGAATGGGAAGACAAGTAGTATTAATTTAACAGCTAACAGAGATAAAACCATTTAATACATTTAAGGGCGGAAACAAAGTTCAGATTCAATTTATCATAACAAAGGGGAGGTACAGAATATCATAACCTGTTCTAGAAAATCTTTACATAAAACTTGACCCAACATTGATGAGAAAATGGTAAGTAGACAACTATAAAAATCAACTAACTCGAAGGTCTACTCGTGATCTCTCAGTCTGATGAAATATTGCTACTAGCCTCTATATGATCCCAGAACACCTGAAATCAGAAACTATAATTGTAAATAAGAGAACAAATAGTCAAACATTCAACCATTCAAAAAAGTTACAAGTCCACCTTGATTTTCCATTATATTCAAGTAACTTACCGAGAACAACACCTAACTATTGCTGTGTCCCATTATTATGACGTCCTTCATTATTTTCCTTGTGCCGCATCTGATCCTCAACTTGTGGAACCAAAACCATTCCCTCAATCACTTCCTCTATTTTCTCCTCGTGCAAATTGTGATTCCCTGCAGCAGAACCTAAATTAGCAGACGTCTCACTCCCACCAACGCTATTTTTCACAACAAGTGATTCTCCATCGGTGGATCCAGACCTCACCATCATGCCCCCGTTATTGTCAACGTCCATTGGCACACAACCATCATTCAAAAGCTTCGCTGATACTTCATCTAGTGCCTTTATTCCACCCATTTTCTCATTTTCCCTCAACTCCACTGCATTCAATGCTGCCAATACCTGACTTGAATTATCCACTCTATTCACATTTCCTGTCAAATTAGTCTTCTCTTCCATAACCACCACAGGAGGCACACCACCATCCGCGTTTTCACTTCTTGCACCGTTGGTATTTTTAGCATTAGTATAATTTTCTCTTGACACTTGTACAACACCACCACCCAGATGACCCACATTCCCACCACTTCCATCACCACCACCACCCAAATGCGCCACATTTTCACTGCCACTGGGCCCGGACACCTCAGGTGATATCAATATAGCTGCTTCCTTCTTTCTCACCTTCTCCCTCACGACCAAGTATGCCACATGTTCCAATGCTTCTTTTGCCCTTTTCCTTGTGAAGGCGGCCTCCTTAGCCCTCCGCTCAGCCTCTGCTCTTGCTGCCACAGCTGCCTTAGACATAGACACTGCAGCAATCTTTGCTGCAGCCAACAAGATCTTGGCCGAAGTCCTATCAATCACCCTATAAACCTCACTATTTCCGCTCACGTCCAAACTCTCATCCCCGCCAATAACATTGGCTTCCGTTTCCCTTTTCAAGTTAAAAATTGGAGAGTTTGGGTTAATGCAAAGGGGGCAAGTGTAATGGTTCCCAGGAGAAGCGGGAGCGGTGACGCAGTAAGAGTGGGAAGAGGAATAGCATTTGAAACATGTGATAACGGAGTCGTGCGTTGGAGAGGGAGGGTAGACCTGGAAGCAGGTGGGACAGAATGATTGAGGGTGAAAGCGGAGTACACAGGTGGTGCATAGCCGACGGAAGACGCCACGGTGGCGAACGTGGTGGAGCAGCCGGCGCTCCTCCACACCGCAGTTACCGCACGCATTTGAGGCAGAACTGGTGGTGTGATCTTGCTTTATAATCATGTTTATCAGAAAATTTTCATCACAAAACAAATCAATGGAGAGAACAATACGAAACTTAACAGATTATTCTTCTGGTGTGTGCTCGCAGAGTACTTACTAGGGTTTCGCGAAGAAGAAGAAAAATAAGAAAAGAACTCATAGACTCCGTCGTCGTTTTATAGTCTGCGGAGATTAATCATTATGATACTGTGCACCCTGCTTGGCAGGCACCCAATTTTTCAAGTAATTTGCCAAGAAAATTATTAATTTTCCCTATTTAGAGCCCGTTTGATGCACATTATTTGAAAGAAAATACATTTTTTTTAATGTAATAATGGTGAATATGTGATTGAAAAGTTATTGATATGATAGAAAATATTATTTTATTAAAGAATGTGTGATTGAAAATGAGTAGAAGAATGAGAATGAGAATGAGAATCAAGACCTTAATATAATGCATAAAACATGAAGTATAATATTTTTTGTTAATCCAGGGAAAAAGGGAGGGGGGAGGGGCGGGGGGGGGGGGGGGGGGGGGGGGGGGGGGGGGGGGGGGGATCCATAGGCTCAACTTTAACATAATGAACAATTTTACATTTAGCCAACAAAATTATGGTAAAACCTTGATAGATTAAGAATTTTGCTTTTATAATAAAATTGTTCGATTTGATTTCGAGTTAATGTTCTAAATTAATAATCTCTTTAAATACATAGAATAATAAATTTTGTTAAAAATACTTAAGGGTCCAGTGAAAATTTAAAATAGTAATTGATTAAAAAGGTGTAATTTTATAATACATAAGGTGATTATAATTCAACGTAAATTTTATTTGTTACACAACATTTTAATTACACTTAGCCCCTGTTTGGTAGTTATTTTTGGGGAGAAAATGCATTTTTGAATAGTTGATTGATGGAAAATGTTTGGTTAAAAATTAAGAAATTTTTTTGGATTTGCGTGTAATATTATTTTATCAAATAATTTGTGATTGAAAGGAAGAGAGAAAAATACATTTTGAGAAAAATAGCTACCAAACAGGATTTTAATTTTCAACATTTACTCGTGAAAGAAACTTTTTTACGAGGGTAGACTTCTCCCATGTTTGGCTCATCGATTATATAAATACTTTGTCGACTTTATATTCATACATTTTGAGAAACTCACCAGTACTAACTTGTCCACCGCTCATTTCTATTAGTGTATATAATTTAAACCGTTTCAAACACTTCCCCAACATGCTTTAAAAGTAGGATAAATATATATGTACTCACAAAATGTACAAAATCCTTTACTCATTTTTCACAAAAATTGCGGACCCCACGTGAATTAAAAAATGTCGGATGTCTGATCCCCACCCCTATTGTTTGTAGTAAGTAAAGAATTTTGTACAAATGTGTGAATACATATAGCATGATCCTCAAAAGTATGTAAAAGCACATATATTTATCTTGCTATAGCATCCTAGGTATATCTCATCTGTGCACAGTTTATCTCTGTATCTGCAGTCTGAGAATGTGTGAATATGTAATATACACAAGTGAGGGAAAGATACCATAAAACTCCAACTCAATGCCAGAATATTAAAAAAATATGACGAAAAGTGAGAAAGAGGATGCAGCACCAAAACTTCAGTGCTCATTATGTTAGGATGTATAGTGATTGTTTCAAATAACTTCATAACATACAACTTCTAAAAGTCGAGAATAAAATCGTCTAAAACCAAAACATATTTGCAGTTGAGATTAACTAGACGGCCAATGGGTAAAGCATCCATAATTATTCGGTTTTTGAGACATCTTTCCGAAGTAGCTCCTGCACATGATCAAGGCAAGTCAACATTATTGTACCTGCCGGCTCTTTGTATCTAAAATGTGAGAAGGAAACAGCAAATGCTGTTCAATCCTGCTTCATTCACTCTTCACCGTCTTCTAAAATTTTGAAGTTGAAAGGGTTGCACTAATTGAGCATGATTCCCGATCAAGCTGCAAATAAGAAAAGAACAAGTCATTGCACTAACTTAAGTGATTTATTTTTGCACAGTTAGCTGCAAATTCTCCATCTATTTCTTTGATTTCTTTCCTGTTTGAGTAATTGAGACTTATTGCCTTCATATATGCCTATATGGATAGCGAAATGAAAACCTTCCAGAGACGCTTCTCTTGGTAAAGAACATTGTATGGATCAGAAATGGTATCTAATGATTATCATAATAACTTCACGAATGCATATAATGTTTGGCCAAATAATTCAAGACATGATAATGAACCTTAGTCCTTTTCAAATATGAGATGCAGTGGTATCAAATCAAGCTTTCAAAGCACAATAATGAATCCTAGAATTTATCACATGTAATTATAAAAATGATTCCTTCCAAGATTCAAATTCCAAAATGATTTGCAACTCTCAGAAATGCAAAAACAAGATCCTTAAAACCCGTTAATCAAAAAGACAGATAATTAGGAAATAAATTGTTCATAAAAATGTAATTGCTACTCAGAATTTGAAAGACAGCAAAAAGAAATCTGACTTCCTCCAATCGTGAGAAGTAGCTCTTCATAGGCACCGTGCAAAAGTTAGCTTTTCATTGAAATTATAGACAAAGCCACAGTATCTTAATAAAATGCCATGTTGTAATCAACAATATAATGAATATAATTGTTTCTTTGATTTATCACTGATGCAAAGGGCTTCCAAATAAATGACCAGCATTTTAATTGACTATATCATAATGGCAGTCCACATTTAATGCAGAGCTTATGCATTAGAGGGCTACTGTTAGAATCTATAAAAGGACTTCAAGGAAATGTTAGCATTGTTAGTCTAAAATAAACGCAACTTCATTTTCTTAATCCAATCAGAAATTCAATGCATTTGTATGACTTTTACCATCAAACAGACAGGTTTTTTAGGCCATAATCTGTGTCAATTCCATTTACTTCTCCTGTAAGAATTTTTTTCCGATTATGGCTCATAACTAGAACTATCTTACTACAGTTTTTTTCCCCTAAAAAATGTGATTAAAGTTTCATCCTCAGAAAACCTAATGTAGACTCAAAAGAAAAGGAATCGATGAAATCTACCCCCACCGTTTGCAGGAACGAAGCAATTTCAAATGGAACCCTATCACACGACCTTGGGTAACTATAAATGAAACATTCCACAAGACTTTTAGGAACATTCAAAATAACAAAGAACATACAATCCTAAATATTTCCTCAAATTAAAGTTGTCTCCACAACTTTTATATTGTCAATTACTCATTAAGCATCGAAGTATCCCTGGGAGAATATCCCACCGCATGTCCATGTGCTTTTTTGCACTATCAAAATAATTTTTCAATACTATTGGTGGAAATTAAAGTCAACATTCTGTTGACAAAAACACCTTTTAATAACAAAATTAAACCAAGTATGTCAGTTCCAAACGAAGGGAGTAGTATTAAGTTAAAGAATTATCTGCATTTAACATTTTTCTGCATTAAAGAAAAACGAGGTCTAAAGACGTGGGTAATATCTTTAGTCCACAGGGTTTGATTAGATTATGCAGATGTATTTGATATTATTTGGTGTGTTATTAAAACTGTAGGAGAGTCTTATAGCATGTTTGGTTAAGCTTACAAGGTGATATAGCATGCTCTTAGTCTAGAGAGTTGCTTAACTATTTACTTTCACCAAATTTTAAGTTGTGTACATAGAAACATGACTCTTAAAAATTTATCTGTAAAGATATGATATTGTCTCGTGTGAATTTACCGATCGTTGGCAAAGGTAGTTCTCTCTTCTCTTTAGCTTCTTCTCTTTTTCTTCAACGTCCTCCTTCACTTCAAGCACTCCCATTAAAGGATAAAATACCATTCTACATGTATCAACCCTTCCACCAGATAAAATAAGAAAAACAGCCCAACATTTCCAGGAGATACTTTCTTGGTTATCAATCATCACCGCATGAGGAACCCTTGAACTCTGCATTTTCTTTACTTCTCTATGCCCAAACCGTTGTGCATCCTTTACCTATCCTTAGACCCATCCAATCCAATATCATCCCTCACTTTTCACCTAAAAAGTCATGAGAATCTAGCCGTAAAAACTCATCCTCGCTACCTGCCGTAGAAAAGTATTTAATCTTACAGTTTGTCAGGATTATGTATACTTCTTCAATTGTGTAAGTATTACAAATTTTACATACAATAGGTTATACCATCTAATGGAAATAAATATTACACAAAAAGATGAATATCATCCACACTTCAAAATTTTGACACTGTTACGATCAGTATACCTCAGTGCTAGTCCAAAAGTGAGAGCATCTAATTTAGATGGTGGGGAACATCATTGTGTATGACAAACCCAGAGTAAATAACTGACGGTTCAAAAGCTCTATGGCCTTAATAGTGAAAAAGATGCCAAGGAGTTATATGATGTTTACGAAACAAGGCAGCCCCGTCATGTTGTCTTACAATATCAAATTTTCCATCAAATAAAGAACAGCAAAGGACAAATTAGACCCTTTGGAAAATTCACTAGTGCAATTTACTGTATGCCAATAACACTTGCTAAAGAAGAAAAACTAGGCTTCACAGGTACTTAAATTTACTAAGAAAATAAAGTCTATAATTAATCAAGCATGAACAGGACAGAACTTCAAACATCCACCGCAGAATAATATGAAATGCAAAGCGGGACAAGGAAGATTTTTAGAGCATTTGAATTAATTGAGCATAACCTTCTCATAATGAAAGAAAACTGCAATTAAACCCATCCTCGACTAGCTTGTTTACAGCATCCCGAAATCTGTAGTAATCCTCAACAGTATTGTACACCTGATGAGAAATCCTAGCATACCCAGTTATTGGATCAATCTCCCCCTCCACTGGCGCCCTGTAGTAAATCGGCACCTCAACCCCAAAACACACCCTCAAATGTATTCTTAACTTTAATGCATCTGCATCACTCTTAATCCCCAAACAAGGGGGCAGTCCCACCATTGCCATACTTGAGCACATATCGGGAGGTGTCCCCAACTCCGTCCCCCATGCCTCCACCACCATCTCCGCCATCTCCACAACCTTCTCGTGATTCCTCCTCATTATCCCCTCAATCCCACCCTCAAATCTACTCACAAACTCCATCACCTCCGGCATCACAAGCTGTGGGCTGTAATCCCTTGTCCCAATCCATGCACTCTCCATTGCCAACCCATTTCCATATTCATGTGAAACTACCGGATGATGCAAGTCCGATAACTCGTCACACATCTTACAATACAAAAATGCCGCAGAGGGTGGGCAAAAGAACCACTTATGCAAATTACTGGTGTAAAAATCAGCACCTATGTCTTTCACATCTATCTTGACATTCCCTATCGCGTGGGCTGCGTCTATGAAAATCCTGCCCACGCCCTCATCTCTACACATCTGAACCAACTCTTTGACGGGAATTATAACGCTAGGCATCGAAGTAATGTGATCAATCACGGCCAATCGAATTTTCCGACCATTTGCTTTGCCCATCTGAAGGGCCTTTCGGAACTCTACTATTATTTCAGAATTTGATTTAAGAGGGAAAGGGAGGTGAACCTCGATAACATGGCCGCCGGCGCGAGTAATGTACGCTTGAACCGATTTCTTGACAGCGCCATAGGCATAGTGGAGCATAATAGCCGCATCACCCGGTTGAAAAAGGGTCGAGAAAAAAGACCAGGTGGTGTGCTGAAGAACGATGGCGGCGGCAGTAGTAGCGTTATCGACAATAGAGATTTCATCAACATGGTCGGCGTTGATAAGGGTCTTGATAATTTGGCGAGTCTTAAGGATGGAGGGCTTTAAGATGTTGAAATAGAAGTTATCGGGTTGTTCGAGGAAGTGTAGCTGGTGGTTTTGCTGGGCGGCAATAATGGTGGATGGGCAGCAACCGAAGCTACCGTTGTTTATGCGGGCGATTGTGGGGTCATGGTGTGAGAATTCAGCAATAATTTCTGAAGGGGTTATGGGTTTGGGTTTTGGAGTGGCACAACTGAAGGGTTGCAGAGAGGCCATTCGAGGAGTGGGGATTGGAAGGGCAATGTTTGAGGTTTTGGGAAGTGAAAGTCAGAGAGAGAGAGGGAGGGAAGTTGAGAAGTGCGTAAAATAATGGTTTGATGACAAGGAAGCTACCATTAACAGAGTAAACAACACAAAGAAATACAAGTGGGAGAGGATGGGACAGGAGAAGGGATGATTTACCGGCGTAGTTTTCGTGGCGCTATTTTTTTTTTATACCAAGATTTTCCAATTTACGTCAGACTATATGTTGGACCATCAGTCATCAACCCCTCAATAACTGGCGGAAATAAATTATGGGTTATGTCCAAATTGACTAGGGTCCGTGCACCCTTTATACTCCTGGCCCCAAAGGAATCTCCTTCATCATTATTACATCACCAAACTGCTCCAATCAATAAATGGTTATTACAACACTCAGCTGCTCCAATCAGGAATCGAACTCCCCACATTGAGGTTGCAAGCCCCGCAATGCCCATCCTTTGCCAACTTGAATGTGCTCCGGAGGGTTTCGTGGCGCTATTTACATCCATATATACATCCACTATATTTTTATCTTTATGTAAATTTACCTCTACCTTTATATATATATATATATATATATATATATAAATTAAATAAAAATATATCCTTCTAATAATTATATAATATTCTTTTCAACTAAAATCATAAAACCCAAATAATTATAACATATCATCTTTAATCGAAATCAAAACAACAATGGATGAGGTATCATTAGAGGAAATACACATCGACGTAGCAATATATGAAGAAGAATTTGAGAAGGTACGAATTACGTTTTATTCTCCCAGCAGCCTGCACAACGTTCGAGATTCTAAACCCAGAAACAATCAGCTTCAATATAGTTGATTAACCATTCTTCTTTTCTCTTGGATGATCAGTATATTGAAATGGGTAAGGTATTGTTTAGGATTTGCAGCCTCTTGTACTGGTAACATCTCAATGCTGGTTATGTTTTTCAATTCGTCCTTTTCATAATGTGTATTCTACTACTCTATTTGAACACCGACAGTTAGTTTCCAATTTTGCAATATTCCACAACTTCTGGTCTTAAAAGATACGCAGTTTCCCTCTTTCTGTGTTATGATTGTTTGTATGTTATCATCCTAGATGGAAGATACCACCTGTGATGATGATTTCAACTTTACCTATCCTTTGGATCCATAGATTAGAACATCTTAATTTGCTTTCATTTTAGAAGCCTGACCTCGTTTCTTGAATATATCTTCCTTCTTTCATTGTTGTGCAGATTATATAAATAGGAATTATTACAAGGAAAATGCTACTTGTACATTGGAGGTGATCACATAGATGACTCCATGTGAATGTGCGGGTCCCGAGTGAATATAATAATTTTTCCCCCCACACTCACATGTGGTCATCCCCAATGTTCATGTAGCAAATCTCAAAAAGATAGCTAAGCACAATCATGGATCCATATTATATAAAATTATAATAAGAGCTTTGCTACATGAACATTGAGAATGATCACATGGATGACCCCATGTGAGTGTGGGGGGGAAAAATATTTTATTCATCTGGGACCCGCACACTCACATGGGGTCATTTATGCGGTCACCCCGAATGTACAAGTAGCATTTTCCTATCTTTTTATATTCAGAAGTTGTGAAAGATGTAATGATAACACTACTACTACTACTATTATTATTGTCCTAATTGATTTTGAAATTATAATTTCAATGCAAATTATTGTCTTGATGATGACCAACACTTATGATTTTGGAACCAATACATAGTAAATCCACTTTAAAGCTATGACATGGTTACCACCAGTTAAAGTATATGAGCCTTTTTTGCCCCAGGCACATCTTCAAGTGGTAAAAAAGGAAGGTGGAGAAATTCAACTTTATTTGAGGATGTCGCGTCAAGAGTTAAAATCCTAAAATATGGATTTGACTCTTGGATAAGTGCAAGTACAAGCAGCCTTCTACATGTACCCTTGGAGGCATAACCTAGGGCTGTCAATGGATCGGATATGGACCGGATCTACCCATATCCGATCTGATCCAATCCGATAAGAATGATTCACGGATCCGATCCGATCCGATAATTCGACGAATATTTGATTGTTAAATCCATATCCGATTTGCTATATTATCAGATATCCAATCCGAAATATTTTACACATTTGAGCTCTTTTTCTTTTTTTTTTTAGTTTGAAAATTTTGAATTTCATGAAAGGACCTCATAAACTACAATTTAAAGGTCCATGAAGAATTATTGGATAGCATCCTCCCTTTATAAATGCACTTATCTCTAATTGTTTTATAAATTTCCAATGTGGGATAGTGCATTTTATTAATGCACTTCTCTCCAATACTTTTATAAACTTTCAATGTGGTATAGTGCCTTTTATGGATGTATTTCTCTCCAATGACTTTATGAACTTTCAATGTGGGATAGTGGCATAACAAAAATATGTTAAAATGTCAATCAAAATCATTTTTCATAACAAAAATAATAAAAAATGCTTTTATAAAATATATTATATTATTATAAAAAATCGGATCGGATTGACCTATATCCATATTTGATCCATTTAGTTAACGGATTATCGGATTCGAATTTTGATCGGATTATCGAATTGAGACTCTAAATTCATCTCCCATTAATTTCATCGGATTCGGATCAAAATCCAATCTATTGACAGCCCTAGCATAACCTGTGATTTACCTCCTTCACCAAAGTCTAAAGCAGGGCAGGTGGGGACGCCAATAATGAGGCGTAATCCAAAAAAATTTAATATATGAGCTTTATTTATATTTCAAAATTATACATAACCTCAAAAAGTTGATTTTTATCAAATGCAAAAATGAATATTCGTCAATCAAATATAACGGATCAATTCATGTGGCAAATAATACACACATACGGGACATTTAGTTTTATTTTGAATATAATGTTTTGTTTATGGAATTAATTATTGAATTATAAGAAAGTTGATTTTATATGTAATGGGGATGAATATAATAAATTTTTAAAATTTTGAAATTGTATTAGGGATTTATTTAGAGTGTGATGAATATATAAAATTTGTAGATGTATAGTGTTCAAATGAATGAATTTAATAAAGACAATATTGAAATGTGACGTCGATGACAATAGTAATTTTTCTAAAGTTTTAATATTTTAATAGGGATGAATATAAAGTGGGATGAATTTATAAAAATTGTGGATATAAATAGCCGTACTCTTCTAAAATTATTTGTGAAATGGAAAATAAGAGTAATTTTTTTATTTGGTAAGAAGGTGCTAATTTTACTCTTCTAAATAGGGGTTGCACATTCAAAAAAATAAAAATAAATGAACATTTTTACTTGGAATCACTTTGAATCAGAATTAAACCTAACGGTGAGATCCGATCAGTTCTAATTGAAATCAATTTAATTTTGGATCTTAAAATTGAGAATTTAATTCTTAATGATATGGTCATGACAACCACATCATCTCCCTTTAGGTAGTAAGATTTGGGGGAGTAGGACAAATGTAAAAATGCATATCAACACTGAACTTGACGGTGTGGTCCGAGGAGCAAAACGAGGACACTTGGTGGTGGTAGAGTTCAGTAGTTGTGGTGGGGTTGGTGTTCTTGTTCTTGTTGGTGCTGTGGTCGTGGGACGGGGCGCCTAGTGGTGGGTTGTATGTTGGGGCAGCGGCGGTGGACCTGTGGCGATTTTTGTGTCTTGGTGGTGGTGCCGTTTTTTACGGTGGCTCTAGCGGTGGGTAGTGTTTGACAATGAGGTGCGATGATGGATCTGACGGTGAGGGGCAAGTTCGGGGGTTTTGGTGGTTCAGTGTTGATGTTTGTTGAGATGAAGAGTGGCTGTAATCAATTGTTTGGTTATATGTGACCAATGACTCAAATGTGACCTAAAAATTTAATAATATGTGATTGAAAAAATATGTGACTAACTAATTTGAAAATATGTGGCCTCTAAATAAACTATGACTTGTAAATTTTTTGATTTGTGACTTTGAAATAATCTGTGACTAATCAATTTGATAATATGTGATCTATAAATAAATTGTGATCTTAATTGTGTATATGTGATCATTAATCGAAAAATGCGACTTTATTATATTTAATTAATTATAGATGTACCTGATTTTTGAATTTTTAAACCTTGTACCCGACTTTTGAATTAGAGGAAACTTCACACATGGAATATGAATTTTTTCCTTTCGATTAAGGGTTTGAGCTAGTCAGTCTAAGTTTTGACGCAACCAAGCACCTTATAAAAATTTAATAGTACAATACTACTATTGCCACTCTTGCTTGAAACGGAGGCCGGTCGAGAAGGAGTAGGTTTGTGATGGATTTCCATGTTTGATACTAAAGGTGCATTTGATTGCGAGGGTGAAATTTGGGTGGAAAGAAAACGAATTGTAGGGAATTGAATTGCCTAGAATTTGTTTTAGAGAGAATTGTAATTAATGTTATTTGATTGGTATAATTTTCCACCTAATTCGTTTGACTTTGTTTTTATGCAAATTGTTACTTTTTGAGATAATTTTTTTTTACAATCTGTATTAAAATTTGTTTGGATTGCCAAAAAGTGAAAAAAAAAATTAAAAAATCAGTTTTGAAATTTTTTGTGTTTGTTTGACTTTATTTTTCATGCAAATTGTCAATTAAATGGATAAATTTTTTTACCATTAGATTTAGAATATGTTTCCATTGCCAAAAAAAAAAAAAAGATGAAAAATCGCTTTCCCACCAAAATTATGGGAAAATAAAAAGTGAAAAATGTGTTTTAAATTATTGTACCTAAAAAATGAGTGAAAATGAATTTCATGAAAAAGTTATGCAATCAAACTCCAAAATTAAGTATAGAAAATGAATTGATTTTCATTTTCCATCTATTTTAATGGCTATCAAACATAGCCTAAGTTATATAAGTTACTGAATTTTGGGCAAAGTGATAGTAATACGTATCAATTGGTATAAAAGCCAAAAGTCTTGTGTTCGAGATTAATGTTGGAGCATTTTTTTGTTACTTGGTGCACCACCCTAAAATTTCAAACATGTACTTTTGGGAGGTATTCGATATAATTTGGGTATTAATAAGTTAAGCTGTTAAAAGTATAAATTAATCATAATTAAATTATAATTGGGAAATGTTCATAAATCCTACTTTAAGAATAGTGTATTTTCAAAATCAGAAATTAAGTTTTAAATTTCCAAAATCAGATATTCATTTAAAAAATATTTATAATTTATTCAATTAATTATATATTTTATTAATTAAATAAATTAAGGTCACAGATTTACATAATTTGGTCACAAATTCACAATTTAGTCACAGATCGGAATTTATTAGGTCATAAATTTTTTTCGATATCACGATTGAAAATTATTAGGTCACAGATTTTTTTGAGGTCACAGATTGAAATTTATTAGGTCACATATTATTTTCAAGATCACGGATCGAAATTTTAATAAGTCACAATTTATTTCCAAAGTCACAAGTCAAAAATTTATTAGGTCACAAATTATTTTCGAGGTCACATATCAAAATTTTAAAAAGATTTATTAGGTCACAGATTTGTTATTGGTCACATATTAGTCAATTTAGTGGTCACAGTTAACAAAATAATCTGTGATCACGCCCGACAACCACGCAACCCCGCCACCACCTCACAATCACCACCGCCAGCGCCAGCAGCAGCACCACCACCGCCGCCGCCATCGCAACCACCAACCTGCACCACCACTAGACAACCACCAGCCTGCAACCCCGCAACCTCACAGCTTGTACCACATCACAGCCTGCAACCCAACAGCAGCACCGCAAGTCTACTGGCATCGCCACCAATCACCTCACCACCGTACCGTACCACACTCACCGCACATCGCCGCCACCACTACAATCTGAAAATTGCCACCAATACGGCCAAGAACTACAAATACAACCAACAAAAACCTTCCCCAAAACGGAGTCGACGCTGCCGTTTATAGCAGCATCGACCAGCAAGTTGAGCAGAGAAAAGCGACGCTCACGTCCCCTCACCGTGCGACTCTCCGACACTGAGCAGCACCGTGAAACGGAGCTCACAACGAAGTCAGTGACCTGCTACACACACCACCACCGTCGCACACACAGTCGCTCACCACCGCCGCGCCACCACAGTCGCACACCACCCATCGCACCATCTCCAACATCGAACACACAAATCTGCCACCAGAAAGCGGCCAGACCCACCCATAGTCGCGCCATCACCGTCGCACCATCTCCAACTCCGTACCCACAGATCCACCACCAGATCCACCCAGAAATCCACCACCATGATTGTCACCGCACGCCGGCACAGTGGAGAAATGGCTCGCCGGCAGAGAGATAGATGAGAGAGATGAGAGGAAATGAAGAGATGGAAACGCCGTTGTGGGGGTAATGTTGAGAGAGAGAGAGAGAGGAGAGTGGGAATTAAAAATTAGGGTTTGGAGTATAAATATTTATTTTATAAAAATATTAATTAAAATAAAATTTCTGATTTTTGAATTGTGAAACTTGGGATCTGATTTTAGAATATTGTATACTTAAACTAGGGTATTGTGTAATTTCCACATTATAATTTCAAACAAACTCGGCCCCCTACATGCATTAAAAAATCTAATTGTCACGTTGGTGTTTTAAAAAAATGCAATTAAGGAGTTGAATTAATGTAGAAATTGGGATAAAGACCTAATCTAACTAAACAAGACTTAATTAAATCCTAATATAGTTAGTTATAGGCATAATAACGCCCACTTATTTAACTAATCAAAACCGTCCCCCACTCTCCTCGTAGAATTAGGGAAAAACTTATGATTAGTCAATTAGAGAATGTAAGACGAAAATTAAAACAGAAAGGAAGCTGATTAGAAGCGTAAAAAGTAAGGGTCCTTTTGACTGATAAAGGTGAAAATGCAAACCAATTTCATGTAAGTTGGAAAATAAAAATTCACCTAAATCATGGAAAATAAATTTACATGAAATTGGTTGAAAACAAGTTTAAAGTGGTTGTACCTTGGAATTCGAACTCCATTTCCACTTTCGTATCAAACAATCAAAGTAGAATTCGAATTCCTCGAATGTGATATTTTCCATGGAATTCAATGCTATCAAACGGACCCTAAGAGACATTCATCACATTTATAAAATTACATTAATCTCCTATGTTTCACCTTTAAAACGAATTAATGTCATAAATAAATTAAATAGTTGTTAATACCTAAATTTTCTATGAGAACGAAGATATCATTTCATATGATCTTATGCATATATTTGGCCATTTAATAAAAAAATAATATTTTATATTAGAGATGTCAAAATGAGTAGGTCGATCTAGATTGACCGGCCTCCTACACACGCGATTCAAGCATGTTGCAAATTTGAACTGACCAACTAAAAAGAATTTTGTTATTTGTACAATCGGGATTGACAATCCTTGTTGACAACACCCTCACATGGGAGGGATCCACAATTTTTTATTCACCGAGAGGCCCCCTCCAATGTAAAATGTTGTCAACTGGGATTGTCGACCCCCATTGTAGTTTGTACACATATCATGGTTCAACTAAAAATATGGTCTCGACTCGTACCATCCTCCAAATCTTAGGATGAGACCTGCCCACAAACCGTCAATGGCATGGATGGACCGGTTTAAAACATAATTTTTTTTTTTCATTTTCTAGAAATTTAACATGGGTTAAAAGTAAATAATAAATTAAAAATAAATATTCATTTTTGGATTGTATACTTAAATTGGTCGTAAATTATAAATCAATAACTTATAATTTTATATATGTCTTAATTTCTTTAAACTGGGTTGGATGATTTATTTTCAGGGCTTACAATCAAACTCACACAGCCATTGCATTTTGGTGGGCAACTCGAGAACCAATCTGATTTTTTAACGAGGTAAGTCATCCTAAGCCGACACTGCATGGACCATTTTTTCATTACTTGAAATACAAAAAACAATCAAAATTCTACCAACTTTAGAAGATTATCAGAAGGCCAAAATTTTCACCTAACCTCATTCACATTGCAATATGATAAAATAATTAAATACTTCAAGTCTAGTTAGGGTGATAATTGGATCGAGCGATTCATCGACTCCCCCGTTCTACTCGTCTGGACTCTGCTCATGGGCTACTCGCAATTTTCCCTCATTTGGCGTCAGAACCATTGCCTCCCTCGTGGGCAGAGTACCTCTACGCGAGGCGGTGCTACTACTGCCCGAAGCGGCGCAATTCCACCTCGAGCGCACTGATGCCTCAGTGCTTCGTCGTTGCACCTGTTGCAGTTGCTGTTGCTGCCCGTAGTGACTTCATTCCACATGTGCTCCAGTTGATGCTTCATTCCACTTCTTCGACATCTTCATTCCACAAGTGGTGCTAGCTCTCCGTCGCAGCAGCAATCCGTGGCCCACATTGAAGCTCCTACAACGATGATTGTTGGGCTATGTTGATGACGATGCATATG
This sequence comes from Osmanthus fragrans, assembly GCA_019395295.1. NCBI lineage: Eukaryota > Viridiplantae > Streptophyta > Magnoliopsida > Lamiales > Oleaceae > Osmanthus > Osmanthus fragrans. Next base: position 14,714,131 of record CM033363.1, read on the forward strand.
TTGTGGTGGGTTTGCATCTGTGGTGGCGACGATGCGTTTGTGTTGGGTTGTTGGGCTGTGACTGAGTTGGTGGTAGTTGTGGCGGTGGTGATGGTGCAGCAAGTGGTCACAAGAGACAGCAATGGTTTTGTGGTGGTGGTGGTGTTGGTAGTGATTGTTACGGGCAATCCCAAAAGACCCAACATGCACCACGTGGCCGAACCCATACTCTGCCTTATATCCGAACCCACGACATCGAACTGGTAACGACGAACCCACGTTATCGAACCACCATTGATGAACCCCTTGAGACCGAACTTATGTGCGGTACCGAACTCATGTTACATGAACAGTGGACAGTATGGCTCTCCTATATGAGATCTCGTGGGAAAGATCTTCTGACAGATGGGTGATGTGACAACACGCTGCAATTACTGCTGCGCCAATCCCGCATGTCAGATTCCAATCATAGGAGATCAGAACATTAAATGCATTGATGTCTGTGACAAGAAGTTCAGCCGTTGGGATAAGCCGTTGGGATAAGACCACGTGTCCATTCATCCAACGGTTCTTACTTGCCCTCTCTTACTATATAAGCTCGCACATTGTGTCATCTGAAGGTAATGCTAAATTGGATTCTCAATACTTCTTAGCAGCCCTCTCTACATTTTTACTGTTCTATTTATTTCCCCAAGGCCGGCCCCCTTACATATTTTGGAGGCTCACGTTTTAGCCTTCCCACACTCATATATATTTTCACTCCAACTGACTTGACCGTCGGAGTGCGCGCGGCCTGCTCCCGCCCTCTTTGGAGAAGGCCACGTGCAACTGACGGTTTGTTCTAGTGTGCAGGAAGAAAGGTTGAACCGGACGTGAGAGGCCCTGAGATCTGTTGACAGCTTATAGGTGCAATTTTTGAGGTCAACAGTGATCACACGTGGTGCGTACATCAATCAGGACTTGGTGTCGGGCTGGTGATGCCGCCATTAGGCAGCAATGATGGTGCCAGAGTTTGTTGTGTGGTGGTGGTAAGTGCTCGGCTGCATATTTGAGGATTTTTTTGGTATGGGTTGTGGTTATAGAGTGGTAGGCTGATGGAGGTGGTGTTTGGTTGCAGTGTTTGAAATGATGGTTTTGCTATCGGGAGATAGTGGTGGTGGTTCTGATAGCGGTGTTTCTATGGTGATGCGACTAGTGGCAGTAGTGAGGTGGTGGTCATAGATGATTTGATTGTTTGTGACCAATAAATCTGTTTGTGTGATCAATCGATAAATTGTGACCAATAAATAATGTGTAACCTAAAAATTTGTTAAATTGTGACCAATAATTTGATAAGTTGTGACTGAAAAATAATTTGTGACTAATTAATTAAATATTTTATGACCATAAAATAAGTTATGATTCATGACTAATGAATAATATGTAATCTATCAATTCAATAAATTTGTGATCGATGAATTTTTTATTTATGACCGTGAAGTAATTTGTGACGTATAAATTTTTTTATTGTGACCGAGAAAAATTTGTAATCAATTAATTCGATAACTTGTGACCAAATTGTATAGAATTATGATCTTAATATATTTAATTAATAAAATATATGCTTAAAAATTAATAAAATCCAATTTTTAAAATTTTAAACCTTATTTCTTAATTTTGAAGTGTGGCATACTTACTCTTTTATATATGAATTTTTTCCAAATATTACTTGCCTAGCAATCACCCAGGAGGAATAGACACAATCCTTGAATGATGAAGAGTTGACAAGTGGATCATTGTGTATTTTGAAAGATAGTAATACCATCTTAATTCATAAGACTTTTGAGGCATCTGTGGCGTGTGGACTAAAACGAATATGAAAGGGAGCTTGGAACATCCCAATGCTAATGATAGTCGACGAATGAAAAATATTATCTTTAGGGTTACCTGAAAGAGACTTTTGTCAAGCTGACGTCACAAACAAAAACCAAACATTTTACGTCTAAATATAGAGATTGGCTCATTGGCTTATCAATCATTTAAGCAACGAAAGTAAAGAGATAATTTCAAGAAAGTTATTCAAGCAACCAAACGAAAGAGAAAATTTCCAAGAAAGAGAAGTATTCTGTTTATGTTTTTAGAGTATTAAATTATTCCCTCTTCCTCTTCATTTTATTTTGACTTTGACCTTTCATTCATTCGACATCAATATCTCATATACTAGCATGTTTTATTTAATTATCACGTAAACTGCAATATACAGAATGCATTAGAGATGCTCTTATTTCTTCTAATTACAAAAAACAGTATCATGTACTGATGTACACGAAAAAGACCGGTGAATTCATTCCCAGTAATTGTACTTTCACATTAATGTCAAACTGGTAATTATACTTTAATTTTATTTGATCGAGTAATTATATTTTAAAATCCTATCTATATGGGACAATAAATTTGGAAATGTTGAACACAAAATTAGTACATGGTCAAGTTGGATGTTGCGTATGCTTCCGAGAGAACTAGTGGTGGCAATCAAATCGAGTAGCTCGTGAGCTCGGCTCGTCTAAAACGAGTTACGAGTCGTTCAGGCTCGTAAAAAACGAGCCCGAACCACGAGCCGAGCCCGGCTCGTCAAGTTAACGAGCTGCTCGACGAGTAGCTTGTGGGCTCGATTTGACGAGCCATCGTCAAATTTAAAAAAAAAAAAAGACGAGCTCGCTAGTCCCGACCCACGAGCCACGAGCTCGTGGATCGAGCCGAGCTCGTAGGACGACGAACCGAACTGACTCGACTCATTGTCACCACTAGAGAGAACTAACATAATGTGATACGTTTCATATGATAACTTAAATACTTCTATTTAGAACCAAAAGAATAAACTCCGACACATACCTTACAAAACCATGTTGACCAATTATTTCTATTTAAATATCAACACCACCTTCAATTTATAACAATTTGAGTTGGACCTTGCTACTTGTACCCTATTGTTTACACTTTGGTTTACTCGGTCTCACTCGCCCTCTCACATGGAGGTCGGGCCCCAGACATTTATTGAACATGAGATCCGACCTCTATGTGAGAGGACGGGTGAGATCGAGTAAACCAAAATGTAAACAAGATGGTACAAATAACTTAATTCATTTGAGTTATACTCTTTTTAACTATAAGCAAGTACAGGACGGATAAAATGGAACATTCACCTGGATAAAATATTGACACATCAAATAACTAATTGCAAGCAGAAAGGGCTGCTGATTATTCCTACTGCTCATCGCTGTCATTACAAAACTGAGGCAACTGGCACCTTTGGCTTCTTTGCAGCCTTACGGCAGAGCTCTCCTTCACAAGAAAAGTAACACCTCACCAGAGCAAAAAGAACAGTCCAGTCTGATGAAACAATAAATGTTCAATCACAGAACGTTGCCAAGCCGAGGGTGAAATGCGAATTGACGGGGAGTTACAGGCACTAGAAACAATTACAAAAATGATAAGTACATCTAGATAAAGCATTGGAGTTTTCTAATGTTTTCTACTTACAGAACATTTTTTAACATAGTAGAAATAATAGCATATCACTATATCGTGAAATCGCAAATAAATCTCGTGTTGAAGTATATATATTTGCACCATATTTTTGTAAAGTTAAAACATTTCCATATTTGGATATAGACTCTGAAAGTAATGCAGTTTATGGTTTGTATTGTTACTTCAGCATTTCATGCTTCAGAAGAAACCTCAATGACTTAATTGCAGATCTTAGAACAAGGACTCATCTTCAGATATAATATTTACGACGATCATATGGTTGTCAAAAAGGCTAGACAGTTTACATCAACAAAAGTTAATAGTTCACCATGATTTCAAATGTTGACTTTCTGACGGGAAATGAATTACCAGCGTAAGGAGCAGTGTACTAAGGTTCATGAGTTTTCTAACTCTCTTGAGTGCTAGAGACAGGCCCTACAAATTTATATATTCACAGCACCTAAACAAGAGACTCAGAGAGCTAGAAAAATTTGTTAAAATGTAGTCCATGTACACCAAAATTTCAGATTTAACATCCATTCACCCTTTTACTTGTGGATTTTCATTCTGGTAACCAATATATTATTTTGCTTATCTTACTCAGTTAAACAAAATGTTTTGCTCAAGTGATGCATTACGATATTAGTACTTTTGAGGAATGAGGATCAGGGGTAAGCAGTTCAAATGTGTCTCACTGGGGCTCATATTATTAAAACCCAAAAAAACATTAGGAAGCAGAAAACAAGCAAAACAGCAATAGCACAAAAACCAATTCCAACTCTTAAAAGCAACTTGTAAATACCTTGGATGCGCTCCTTTTGGCAGAAAATCTGAACTTTAAAGCTTTACGCTGATCTTGATTTGCAACTGGTGTAGCACTCCTTGCAGCAACGTGCACTAAAATATCCCTAGATTCCTCTTGATTCTCCAGCTGTTGTTGTTGCTTACGTGCATCAGCCCTGTTTGAAATTTAAGCAGAAAATCTTCATTTAAACAACATGAATATAAAATAAGTTCAGGATAGGAATAAGCCTGTACACCTGGGAAAACTTTGCCATCTCCCTTTCTTGCCGCTGCTGTTCTCTTTTCTGTCTAGCGTCACGATTGCTGCCATGCATTTCCCTCATTTGTTTGAACCTCTGAAATTTTCGAATAAAGTGTATGGTTGATTCAGAGAGGACAATTATCATTAATAAACCAAGTAGTATCAATTACCAAAGCGGAACTACCTTCGTGTGGTTGTGATCATATGAGCTTAGATGGGCCTCAAACTCTATCGCCAATTTATACTGTTTGTTGCAAAGCTTACAATGAAACACCTTCCGTATTTCTTTCACCTCACTTCGAATTTTCTGTTCCCGTTCTGCTATATCCTGGATTTTAATGATGTGCAGGAAGCAGGCAGTAGAATCCTCCAGGTCATAAAAACTGTTGATGTTCCCTTTATGATATACCATTCCATCAACAATCACACATGAAAGCTATATGCTGACTTCTGCTATTAGATTATGTTTCAAAAAATGTAAAGCATAAACCTCAATTATCTAGTGTTGGAAATATTTTCTTTCAACTACCAAGCACAAAATAGAAGTCATACCTCCCTCTTCCTTGCAAGTTCCTCGGTCTCTTCAACTTCAATATCCAGCTTTTTACGCCGGATATGTTCTTCTGCTGTAAAATAATCATCTTCTTCTTGTTTTCCAAGCCCCAATTTTGCATCTCTTATGCCTGATTTTATAGGCTTGACAATTCCTTAAAAACAAAACAAAGGACAACATACAGTCAAAAGAAGAAATGGTATGATGTTTAAGGAAACCATTAAAGTCCATGATCCAATGGTAGATAAGTATTACAGTAATATTTCCACACCTTTTTACCTACATCACAAACTAAATATGTAAAATGAAGCATTCAAAAAAGAAGAATCAAAATGAAGGGCCATAATCAACAATAATTTACACCCGAAAGTAATCTACACTAGCTTATTGCTAAAAGTTCTCTCAAACTTGGAAACAGTATACCTAAGCTGACAAGAATAATGTAATGGCTTGCACGGAATTAGATTTTAAATCAATTCAAATGATTACAGATTCCACCATGAAAGGATATAAGGTTTTACCGTTTACACAAAGGACACAACTCCTGAACCAAGATTCCATGTAAAAGAAAATAACCAACAGAGGGCAAAATGTTAGCTTTGAGAGTATACAGAGCATATATTCTAAAAGAAGGGACAATATCAACAAATTTATAATCAACCGATCCAATATGTACCCCATGATATATGATTGTGTTGGAGAGAGGGGACCGATCAGCGAGGCACAGGCATTAATCAGTAAACATACCTTGTTCATCCTTACCAAGACCCTTTCCTTTACACCCAATCTTTTGGAGAAACTTAAATCCAATGTTAGATTACGTAAGTTGACTGTCTAATGATGCTTGCTCCACGTTAATCTAAATCTACATTTTCTGTTGGTCTATCATGTATAGGAAGTCGGAAATCCTCTGCAAGATCCTCTAGAACAGAAGCCTCGTATGCCTATGACAGGAAAAAATTAGTAACAAATGTCATTCTATAGAAATCCCAATTTGATTAATTAGGGATTGATCGTAATATTTTGTATAGGGTATAATTAGAGTTAATTTAGGAAATATATTTTTCCTTTTAAGTTAGAATATTAATTTCCCTTTTTTTTTTTTCATTGTATTGCATTATATATTGATTTATAGGATTGTATGAATAATCAATCAATGAATTGAGAATAAAATAGTTTTTTTTCTCTCTTCGTTCTACATGGTATCAGAGCTCGAATAACTTCAAACTCGACTATCAATGGCAAAAAATACCATCAGCAGTAAAAACTCCACCTCCTCTAAATCCGGTATCAGTCACACCGAAAGCATCCATACTATGAACTCAATCGGAGTTGATAATTCCTCTCTTCAACCCACGATTGAGAAGCTCAATGGTAGGAATTACAGAGAGTGGGCTAAATCAATTAAGTTGGTGGTCGACGGGAAAGAAAAAATTGGATATCTTACCGGATACACTAAACAACCCACAAATCGACACTTCAACACAAATGAAAATATGAAAATTCCACAGTGATGTCGTGGCTCATCAACTCAATGCATCCATCCATTAGTAAAATTTATCTCTTCATGACAATGGCGAATGACATATGGGATGCCGCTCGAGATATGTACTCTGACGCAGAAGACTCGTCCAAAATTTTTGAAATTAAAATGAAATTATGGAAGGCAAAGCAAGGAGAAATGGAGGTCATTGAATACTATATGGAGATGACCAGTCTATGACAAGAATTGGACCTTAGCATCAATAAACACTGGGATTGTGTAAGTGACAGTGTTCGGAACAAGAAAAGGGTGGAAAACGAACGTGTGTATGAATTATTGGTTGGGTTAAATAGGGAACTCAACGATGTGAGGGACCGGATTCTCAATCGCCGACCATTGCTGTCCACCCGCAATGCTTTTACCAAAGTGAGGCGTGAAGAGAGTCTACGATCGATTATGTTGAAGAATGAAGAATTTGGACCTAAAGACAGTGTTGATGGATTGACCATTTCATCCAATGCTATTGGGCCTAACGAGTCATACAAGATTGGGCCGAAATGAGCAATTGCCAAAATTAAAAAAAAAGGTACATGATGGGCCTAAATTTGTTGGGCCTGATTCAGGAGGTCAAATGCTTAAGGGAACAAAAAAAAATTGGATCCAACCCAAGACAACAAACGGGTCGTCCATGGTGTGATCACTATCGAAAACCTGGACATAAGGAAAATATGTGCTGGGATTTGCATGGAAAGCTATCCGATTGGAAACCACACAAGTTTTAGATGTTTTACAAAATTGGAAACTAAAAACATTTTGAAAATAACCTTGTTTCGATTGTTCACTTTTATTCGATCTAGTGAAATCTTATCAATTTAACGAGTTAACTAGACATATATAAGTCTTATCCAATGCATTATGAATTCACTAGCATCTCTTTAAAATTACATAAATAATAAAAAAGATATTCAAAACCTTAGAAAATATTTAGAAAACCAACGAAATTTGGCTGTCCATAACATTAAAGGTCTTATTTCCTTCTCACGACACCACTTGATATGTTAATCTGTAGGCATCTTAAAAATGCTCTCCATTCAGAATACAATTAGTTTGTTCAGATAGGTTGCAATTTATAATATTCCTCCTTCACTTTGGATTGGGATACGATCACCATGAGCTATTTTTATTTTTATAGATCATATCAAATTTAGCCATTATTTGATTTTGAATTTTTTTTTTAATATTATATTTCAATCACACAAATTTGCACGTGAACTCATAATTTTTCTCTTTTTTAAAATCAAATTTCACTTTAAAAAATCACTTTTCACAAATTATTTCTTGAAAAATCAAAATAAAAAAAGGGAATAATGTTGGGTAAAGATTATGTTACAAATATTTTGTGACTTAAAATTTAAAGACGACTTTTAAAAGTGTAATTTAAAGATGATTTTTACGCAAATGGAATAAAAAAAAGTGCAATTTAAAGACAACTTTTACGCAAGTGGCACTTTTAAGCAGACAATGCTACATGGTGTGGATGATTGATTAGTGACATTGAATATGATCGCTCCGTGGCTTCTTTTGTACATTTCCTACAATGTAGCTAAAATAAATTGCTTATATTTCGATAAAATGCCCGTCTGATTAAGCTAAAAAGGTAAATTAAAATTTAAATAAAATTTAACTATTAATTTTAACAAATTTAATAGGATTCACAATTCCACTGAATCAGATATTCCATTACCTTTCAACATAATCTACTAAAAATTTTAATATGGAAAATTTAAAGAAAGATAAAGTTGGGGGGTTTATTGGAGAAAGAAGGGAATTGGGCTAGTCAATGGGAGGAATTAGACAAAAGTTTACAGTTTTGCTACATATACATCAAGTTTGATATTGTCTGAGGAGGGTCAGCTTTTTGTACATTAATTTTAACAACAATTTTTTTAATAAATGGCCAATTTTTATCCTCATAGGGGAAAGCCGTCCACAGTGTAACCCAAGAATGTACAATTAGCATAATTGAAAATTCTAACTTGCAAACTATAAGTGTTAAGTCTTTTTCATAGAAGATAATCTTAACATTTAAAAAAATTTATTGAAACCATTTTTTTAAACTCAAAAGAATTTCAATTTAACAATGAAATAATATTCCAAATTGTCTTTACTAAATAGGATGAAGGTAAAAAGATTTAAATATCATTTGAATTACAAAAGAAAATATTTCACCCTAATTTAAAATTAAAATAAACCAACGACTTTTTTCTTTCTTCAACTCCCATAACGCTAAAACCTAAACAAATTCCAAACACTTAAGCGTCTCGTGAACATTTATTAGAAACCAACACATCAACATTTTAAATTAATTAGTACATTTGCACCTTTGGCATTTAGTTAACTTGAATTTTGGTTAGTTTGAGTTTTTGTTTATAATCGTTAAATGCCACATTGACTTATTTCAGCATGTTTAGACAGATGGTTTTGAATTTATTGGAAAAAAAAACGTCGCATAACAGACGATTAGTCAATGTTTGTTAGCGATCAATTGACTAACAGTCTATTAGTAGTCAGTTAATAGACTGTCTGTTACGATTTATTAACCAATTGTTAATAGATATTCAACCACTACTAGAACTTGTGGCTTTAGTGACGGGAATTTACTGACGGTCAACTACTTTCATTGACAAGGGGTTTGCCGACCTACCATTTTAGACTTACTGACCTGACATTTATTAATAAAAATGTTACATCAATCATTTCTAAAGATACTCATCAAATCTGAATCAAAGACAACAAGCACCTCGACAACATAGAGATTCGGATGTGAAGATGTTTTGCTCAGGAGGAAGCACTTCGATTTTGAAGGCACTTCGGTAGTGAGAGAGAGTACTTCAACTGCAAAGACAGTTTTTGCTTTTCTTTGCTTTAACTTGGTTGACTGTCAAATGTACGCACGTAGCTCCCCCACGTGGCATTTATTGAAAACTTTATATACAAGGAGTAACAATTACTACATGTTTGGCTTTTCTTGAACAAATTTTATGATCACTTGATCTTCTCTCAATTATTGTTTCAACTCGTTGATTAATTTGTATAACAAAGGACACACTTTTTTTTATAGGAAAAATTGCAACCATGATACCAAACATTTCAACTTTAAGCAAACTTTGCCTAAACATTCATTTTGTTGCATCAACGGTATCAAGTCTTTCAAAAATTCATACTTGGAGTCTAAATTGATGATTTCTATTAATTTGACTGTTAGTTAAGTTAAGAAATTGATTTTGACCAATTTTAAAGGGTCAAAATAGTTAATTTGAATTGAAATAAAACAAAAAATGAAAATGAAAATGAAAAGCAAGCCCTTCCCCACCCCCAAAAAATTAAAAAGAAGGTATTGTTCATCCCTCAACCCCCACCCTAAATTAACCTACCCCAAATTCATCATCTCCATCCAATCAATGTGGTCTACGATGTGAATAATCAAACTACCGCTGTGCGGCATTTCAGCTCTCACAAATCAGGTAAGAGGAGGCCCCCTTAGGCCACTAGAGGATGATAGTTGATGGAAGGACAACATTTTAGCCGTCAATTGCAATTGACTTTAGTGATCGAATTACGAGGCAATTGAGTAACAATTGTATTAATTAATGAATAATGTCTTGCGTACAAGGCATTATTTCACAGTGAAGGGCCCGCCCCACAATGTATTTTAAAAATTGTGGGTCCCGTCAATGTGTGGGTCCCAACAGGGACCTGTTAAACATGTCCATGTACTTCAAGTATTGCCCTTAATTAACTGTGTACCCATAGTCGTCTGAGTATGACTATGAGTTTGTGCAGGTGAATTTGTGGATTGAACAATAGGAAAACCATCAATTGGATTGGATACGAGAGTCTATGTTCGTACGCGTCCGGATGCGAATCCCAGGAAATTCATTGATGTTTTGGCCCTATTTTGTTGAATCATTACCATCATAATGAGCGCCTATGGTGTACGAGTCGACCAATGGTGGTCCGAGAGGATGGGTGTGGCTTTCCGCCGCCGTAGATCACATTGACTTGGAAATTCTTGATGGGAAGAAAATGGTTTCTAGATAGATTTCTTGATTGGTTTGATAATGGTTTGTGATTTGGGATGATGGAATTCATGATAAGATGACGAATTTTGTGGTGGAGGCGGTGTGACGGCGGCGATTGTGGTGGTCATGGGTAAATTTGGGGTAGGGTGTGAAGGAGATTGTGAACGGTGCTTTTTCTTCTTTTTTGGTGGGGTTGGGGTTGGCTTTTTCATTTTTATTTTTATTTTAATTTAAAGATACTACTTTCCCCTTTAAAATTGGAACCAAATCAATTTATTGAGTCAACTAACGATCAACTAACAAAAATCATCCATTTGGACTCCAAGTGCAAGTTTTTGAAAGACTTAGTACTGTGAATACAACAAAATGAAGGTTTATGCAACGTCTGCTTAAGTCAAAAGGTTTGATACCTTGGTTACAATTTTTCTCTCTTTTTTTTTTATTGATTTCTTTTACTGTAATTGATTTTTTTATCAGTTAAATATTAAAAATATTTGATCTTTTTTTCTGAATAGCACATGGATAAACTGCTAAACAAGTGCGCATTCAGTTAAAGAATGCCTCTATAGCCCCCCGGGGCACATCCAAAGTGGCAAAGACGGTGTGTGTTGGAGCTTGCCATCCCAGCGTGGGGAGTTCGAATCCTGGGAGGAGCAGTCAAGTGATGTAAAACCTTTGGGCAGAGCAGCTTGGTGTTGTAAGACCCATGAAGGAGGATTTCTTGGGGCAACAAGTAGAAGGGCGCACGGACACTGGTTATGGAGGGCATATCCCGCGGTTTACCTTCTCGGGTTGGAGAGGGGCCAAAGGCTCGAAGTCCAGGATTTAGCCTGACGAAACTGGGACACCTGGGTATTAAAAAAAAAAAAAAAAAAGAATGCCTCTATAACTGAATTTCATGATTGAACTGTGGTGCATTTTCTTGATCTCCTCTCTATTCAAAGTTGTAGGTCAAAATTCAAAAGTAAAACGATTGAGGAAAGTGATGCGACACCTTGCTCCATTAGGATCGTGACATAATGAGTTCACACATCATCATTATCCAAGCAAAGCTCATCCAAAGTGATAAATATTAATTTATTTTTCTACTCATTCTGCTAGCTCGTATGTTAAAAAAAAAAAGAAAAAAAGATTGAACTTCAATTTTGAGGGTTCTACACTATCTCACTCCTAGAGCATTATGGAGAAGATAAATCACGAAATATACCTCAACAAATCAAGGTATAAGAGCTATCATACTGGTGTCCACAAATAGTTCAATTACATACTTTGTTAAAAGTAGGAATCGAATTTTCACTGCGACTATTAGCTCAGTTGAGACTATCTCACTACTATCTTTTGCACCATTGAGCTATGCTCCAGAGGGCACCAGCTCGTATATATGTTGGATGTCACACTTGACATGACTGTCACATCACATAGGTTATAAATATTGTTATAAAAGGCGCGCCTAGGCGCGATGCGCGACGAAAACGTCAAGTCAAATGACTTGGGCCCTTATTTAGCAATCAACGACAATATATGACTGCTAATACGAGCCTAGGCGAGCATTATTGTCTTTTTTTTAAAAAAAAAAATTACAATTCTTTTAAGTTAAAATATAAAGGCTGATTTTTTCACTTTGTCTGCCCTAAACTCAAAACAGCCGCTTGAAGCATTGAATAAAGGAAGACTCTCAAAAATTCTTATCATTTATATTTTAGTATTTACATTAGAAACTTGTTATTTTGTTGAAAAATTTGAAAAAATGTATAAAATTCCTATAAATCTATTTTAGATGTTTGGCAGGTATTATTTTTTATTATTAAATAATTTTTTGATTGATTAAAAATTAAAATAAGAAAACGTCTTTTTACGCTTATGCCTCGCCTAGCCCATAGTTTTGTCTTCATGCATTGTCACGCATTACATATTTTAGAACATTGGTTATAAGACCTCTGTAGTAAGGGGAAAAAAACAAAAAACAAAAACAAGAATTAAAAAATTAAACCAAATAAGGCAAGCAAAAATATGAAATTTCTTAACTTGCAATAACTTGGCTCCGCTTTACCTTTTGGAAGTAAAAGAAAATAAGAAAATAATGTTTTCTCAATTAACAATTCATATTTTAAACCCCACAAATGACCTAAACTCGGACCATGTGTTCATGAACTTCTCTTTAATCCCGAGAAATGTTTGTTACTTTTAATCTGACAAATGTTTGTGACTTTGAAAAGTAGCTTACAATGTTCCAAATTCCTTTTTTTCTATTCTTAATTTAGTAATATTAAGGCTAACGTGCCGTAAATTTCGCACAAACATAGAAAAAAAGTCAATGATCAACGATCATGGTCAACAATCAATCTCTCGGCTCTAGCTGAACTCTAATGCTGGATTCGCCCTTGAGTAGCTATAGATAGTTTTGTCGAATATATAAAAGTTTTCTTTATTCTTCACTTTTAATCAATTATTGACAAAAGCAATATGTTATTTTTTCTTTATTCGTTGATAACTTGTACATACAATCGAAACACACCATCATTCCTCTTTTATGATACTTCTTCAATAACTTTAGATTGTTAGAAAATCGTCAATATTTTTCATAAATGATACTATTTCTCGTTAAATCCCATGCATATTATAAAATAAACAAAAATATTTAAAAATTATTAACGATAAGATATGACGGAGCTGCATCGATCGATGTGAAAAAAATCTAAATATTTATGCAACAAATAATGTAATATGTGCATGATTAGAGTGATTATTAGGTAAGCTAAAAGAAGAAGATAATCAAATTGGAAAAGTCACACACTACATATATGTTTGTTACAGAATGAATTAAACCAAGATACACACTCTCAAAACAAATCACTCCATGACACAATAATCAACAATATACTTCATAGGCTTGCCATCTTCACCTGTCAATAGTCAAAGAATATAACACTAACTTCATTAGAACTTTAATAATTACCTTTGCAAACTTTTCCAAATAAAATCGAATTTTAATTCTATTACAAGAAAAAATTAAGAACTAAAAGAGGATTTATGAGTAATTACCAGGAAAAGGATTCACTTGGTGATGGCATAAATAGCATAAATGATTCCAGGAATATAGCCCAAGATGGTAAGCAACAAACATATCCAGAATTCAATCTGCATCAAAATTTATGAAGAAAAAATTATTAGCAACTTTTATAAAATAAGAATATAACAAAATTTCTGAGGGAAATTCACTAGTAATTAAGAGGGTGTTTGATAAAGATTAAAATTAAATTTTTTAGTAGATTGTAATAGAAGTTTTTTAAAATATTTGATTGAAAAATTGTGGAACCCATGAAATATGTGGTTAATATTAATTATTTAACTTTGATTTAAATCAAAAATAGATTTTAATCAGAATCAAACATACACTAAGCCCTAAGGGTCCGTTTGATTGCAAATGTGAAATTTGGGTAGAAAAAAATGAATTACAAGAAATTGAATTGCCTAGAATTCATTTTACTGAGAATTTTAATTAATTGTGCATGATTGATATAATTTTTCCCTGAAAAATGTTGAAAATTTGGTGTTCATTTGACTTTGTTTATCATGGATATTGTCAATAAAACAATAAAAGTAATAAATTTTTTTACCATTGAATCTAAAATTTATCCAATTGCAAAATAATAATAATACCATAACGAATATCACTCATTTAGCTTTATTTTTCATGGTAATTGTCAATAATAATTTTTTTTATTATTGAGTCTATAATTTGTCCCAATTGCCAAAAAAAAAAATGTGGAATTATTTTTCCCACCAAAGTGGTGTGGAAAAATTTTCATGGACGGAAATTTTTTGACAATCAAGCAAACAAATTTGGGGGAAATGAAATTAACTTTCCATTTTCCATGGAAAAAATTCCAAATCAAACAGAGCCCGAGATCTTTGCATGCACTAGAAAAACATAAAGATAGGAAAAGAAAGGAAAACCTCGCAGCCAAATCTAAGGAAGACACCAAGAGGAGGCAAAAGAATTGCCAGAATAATCTCTACGCAAGTTGCTGAACCCATTTTTGTCAGAAGCTCTCTCTTTTTGGGATCACACACAGGCAGAACTAGACAGTTAGATGGAGTTTAAATTTCCAGCACAACTGAAGTCGAGGAGGTTTCTTGATTTTTATAGGCACCAAGCTAGGAGGATGCACGTGTAGTGTGACCATTGGTTTGTTTGTTGTACCATATATTTCTTTATGAAACAAGAAAATGAGAAATGATCTATTATGTATCGTTGTTTAGCTTATACCAAGCCCTCGTTTGGCTCCAATTAAATGAGATTATAATTTTTAGAACAATATTTTTTGAAAAATAAGTGGTTGAAAAAGAATGAAACATTTTCGATTTACTTGTAATATTATTTTATTGAAAAATGTGTAGTTAAAAAAAAGAGAGAAAAATATATTAAAATTTTAATAAGGCCAAACGAGAGCTAAACAAAATAGTGATATGATACATCAGTTCAATAAATTTAACCCCTATTCGGTTCAATTAAAGAAAAATTAAAATTTAGTCAAAGTAAGAAATTAATTTTAATAATACATATAACGAGAGACACAACTTTTCAACTACACATTTTATCAATTTTTTTTAAAAAAAAAAATTTTATTAAAAGTTTGATTGTAGTCTAAACCAAACATTGGCCTAATTTAATTATTGTTATGCTATGTCACTGTTACCAGGGCCGGAGGCAGGGGGAGACCCCCCATTTTTTTTATTTTTTTTTTTGGTTTTTTTTTAAATTGGAATGATTGGAGAATGGTAACTTCTATTTTATTACAAATAAACTTGCGAAAAAAGTTAATCTTATTTGTTTCACTTATTTTAGGTTAATTCTCAACTTATTAGTAATATTTACGCTGATATATTATCCACAGAGAAGGTAAATGACTCAATTAGTGAGCTTTTGTTTTCTCTCATTTTTGTAGTTTTCTTAAAAAAAAAAAAATTCGGGGGCAGCCGTCGACCCCTACCCCCTTCACTTATATATTTTCGAATCTGGACCCCCCATTTCCAATAAACTGGCTCCGCCACTGACTGTTACTTAACCTAAGATAAATAAAGATATTTAGTAGTTCGATTCTCTTGAAAAATAGGAGCTGCCGTCCTTAATTTTTACCTTCTTTTACACTCATGTCTCTAACTTTTTAGTATTTGGTGTCGGCATTTCCTATTGATGGCAACTGTCCAAAGAGTTCGTTAAGTTAAAACGTAAGAAAACTTAATTGCCTTTGATAGAAACGCTTGGTCTAAATTTGACATACTTTTGGAACGATTCTCTTGGACAGAATACGATGCTACCATGAAATAAAGTTTGTATGGACAGAATTCATAGGAGAGTGAATGTGAAGGTTGAGAGAGGGCGGCTGCAATTGTTCCTTGATTTTATCTTTACTTTTAAGCTTTAGATATTTATTTTGGTACTTTCATGTGCTGGCATGCCCAAATATCTCACTTTCAGATGGCACATATTCTTGGAAAATGATACTCTACCCGCATGGGTGACCACATGTGAGTGTGCGGGGCTCATGGGAATAAAATAATATTTTTTCGCATGTGAGTGTGCGATCATCTCTGCGATCACCCATGATGTTCCTATAGCATGACTTCAGATTCTTTCATATGAATTTTTTGTATCAAATTTTGCACCGAAACTACAAAATGAACAGTGTTTATTCATTTTTTATTTTATTTTTTTCAACAATTTATATATATCTAAAATATTTATTTATTTAACTTACTACTACATATATTACTACATCAAAAATTATTTATTTATTTAATTTACTACTACATAAATCACTACATCAATAATTATGTTTCATCAAAAAAAATTATTTATTTAATTTACATATCATGTATGTTGCATTTAAAATTTTTTGA
The DNA here is from genome assembly GCA_019395295.1 of Osmanthus fragrans. Classification (NCBI taxonomy): domain Eukaryota; kingdom Viridiplantae; phylum Streptophyta; class Magnoliopsida; order Lamiales; family Oleaceae; genus Osmanthus; species Osmanthus fragrans. The sequence continues at coordinate 14,730,684 of CM033363.1, forward strand.
GTACTTTTATTTTAATTAATTCCTCGATTATTATTGATTACATGATTAAAGTTTATTACAAACAATAATAATAATTGTATTAAAAAATAATTATAATAATAATTAATTTAAATTTAAATTTTATGTATAATATAAAATGACACAAATATCCTTAAGAACATTTGGTGCGAAATGAAAAAGGGCAAAAATGACTTCAATTATATATAATGCAAAATTTGGTGTTGGATTGAAGTCATATTGCACCAAATATTTGGTGGAAAATAGGAGGAAAAAAAATGATATTTTGGTGTAAGGGCTGCAGTTGCGACAATGCTCCAAAAATTAAGGCAAATATTGAATTGAGAAATTCTTTGCCCTCGTTTGAGCCCATTATCTTCGTAAGAATGTATTTTAAATAGTATATTAATGAAAAATATGTGATTAAAAAATTAAAAAAAAATTTAAATTTACACATAATATTATTTTATTAAAAAATATATAATTAAAATGATATTAAAATTACTGTTTAAAAATATATTTTTTTTTCAAAGAATGAGAATCAAACATGACATTATTACTATATTGATATCCAATAATTGACGTGTATCTATGGACCAAAACAAGTGTCATCACGTGCATGCACCGACTAATAAAGTATAACCTAAACTTGTTTAGCTAAGTGGATTTGACTTTTCCAACATTTGTACATTTGTTTATTTATGATTGGTTAAACTTCCCCGAAATCTTCTAATTGGATTTGGATGCTATTCACTAGGACCAATTAAGAAAGCGCACGTGTGCTGCCGACATAACCTTCTTTCTACAGCATCTCCAATGCACAATGCATCGCGATCTAGGTAAAAAGTATATAAAAATGATTCTTATTTATCCAACATTAATACATTGAATAGACTTAGGCCTGTTTGATATTTTTTTTCATAAAAATAAAAAATATGATCGTTATTTATTACATTCAGCCATCATTTTTAACTTTTTTATATTTTATGTAAGATCCATAACGATTATATTTTTCATTCTATAAAGAATGAGAATCAAATGAGACTTTAAATTCAAATTTCATGTCAAATGATTCCATTCAAATTACATTTAAATAAAGCTACTAAAACATAATTAAAAACAAAAAAAGGGTGATTGACATCCTGTGATTGAGTATTTTTGTGTCTTTTTTCAAAATTTCAATAAAAATCTGTCAAGTGTTGTCTAGAGAAAAATATGTTATTAACTCTAATTGTATAGCATGATTGTTTTTAGAGAGAGAGAGAGAGAGAAACCATCAAATAGAGCCTCTACACCTACACGATCAATTTGACAACATTTACCCCTTGTTTAGTTTCGATAAAAGATAAATTTTTAGTAAACTTGATAAAAATTGATGAAATGAGTAGTTGAGAAGTTGATAGAAATTGTAAATCCCTAAAATCTGTAGTTGAATATAAGTTTGGAGAAAACTTAATTTTAAGAAATGGGAACCAAAGTGAGGCTTATTTTTTTCATGCCAAGTCTACTAGACAAATTTTTACAGACCATGCTATGCTGCCCAATTTTTTTTTGATAGAATAGTTGATCGACACTCACAATGGGGCCCACTTCTTTTTTGGACTTCTTTATTCATGTGGGACTCACACGAATGTGAGAGGATGTCAACCATTTTGACAAAAAAATTCTGACAAAGTAGTTTAATCCAATTTTTATTTAAATTGTATAGGAGAATAATTTTTATATACTTTATATATTTTACTTATGTGACACTTTTTTTTTAAACTATTCACACTAACATTGGAGATACTCGTAATTAATCTTTAAATATCTCATTTGCATGTAGTGCGTGACTCATTTATCCAGTGTCGTTTCTGTGATTTTCAGGGTCTGGGACGAATTTTATAAATTAAACCCCAAAATTGTAGTATGCATTTAAAATTTATAAGTGTATTATGAAATCAATAGCTAACTTATTAATTTAAAACTTAACAATAAAATAACAAATAAAATGTATTATACAAAATATTTATATTATAATAAAATAACGACGTCTATAATGTTTCAAATGATCGGTTAAATATTATTCGTCTTGCAATTTAAGATGCAAAAATATTAATCAAATTTGAATAATCTACCTATTCAACCATTTTTGTTCTCAATTGATAACATAGTCAATCGATTCAATCTTTTTTGTGATATTGTTGATCAGAAATAAGGCATGATTAGCAAAATTGTGTAAGTAACATAAGCATTTGGAACATCTTCAAATATTGTAGCACTTCAATTGCTCTTGTTGCTTTACTTGATATATAGCACTTCAAGACATATAACTCAGAACATAAATCACCTCCATTAATATTCGAACGTCCATTATGTTCCAGATACTTCTCAAGATTCATACAAAACTTCAACAAATTAAAAAAACAGTACGCCTTAACTTTTTCAAATTTAACAAAAATTCAAATATCTCTTCATATTGTTTAAATTGTTCAAATCGAATCTTAGAGAAGATAAAGTTTGATTAATAATAAAAAAAAAGTATTCAACCATAAAAGATTCTTCAGCTAATTAATTACCTTGTCACTGCTACTTTCGTTAAATTGCTCCTTTCTTAAAATGATACCCTTTTGTTTTCCTCGAAATGTAGCTTCAATTCCAATTTTACTTGCCATTTTTGTCAGTTTTTTCATGACAATAGAAAAATTCAATTTCTTTATGATCTTTGAGAAATGAAACAAATCCTTGTAAGAGGTTGATAACACCATCAATATCAATATTTTCGATTTGAAAAAAATTTACTCATAATATTGATTGTATGCAACAATATGTACCAAATTATCATGTCAAGCAAGAACTCAAAATTCTGAAGTTCATATGTCGATAAAGA